>JAMXBD010000450.1:0-600000 GCA_024138025.1 Combretum micranthum | reverse complement strand
TGTAAAAATTAGATCCTTATATTGTTTTTAAGTTTTTCATATAGAAATTGCATATAAATCCCTTAAACTTTAATTAGATGTGAATATACTCCTGGAACATCAAATGTTATATAAAAACCCTATAAACTTTGATAAATTTACAATATTAAGAAGGCTTGCTTTTTTAATTTATTAAAAACACCATAATCAAAGTTTAGAAGCAGTGTTAAAACATTTTTTTTTCATTAAGTTTGATGAGTATTTTTGCGTCAAAATCAAATTTTAAGAGGCCATATTTCAACAGAGTTATTGTTAATTTATCAAAGTCCAAGAGAACGATTTGCAATATTTTAGAACTCATGAGGATTATCCACACCAAAGTCAAAATTCCTTAAGTTTATCTGCATTTATTTCCTTTTTTTCACTGTAAAACCTTTGATTTTTTTTTTAATCTTTTTGTCATTTCAAACCTAGTTTTTATAGCCTTGTAATGGTAATGATAAAGGTCTTATTTTGATACATTTTTAAAAAATAGATAATGTCACAAATGGTACATGAACTATGTCAAAATATGTTATTAGATACTTGAACTTTCAAATTGATCAATTTAGTACATGAAAGAATTTGAAGGTACTAAATTGATCAATTTCAAAGTTTAGGTATCTGATTGCATATTTTATAAAAATTTGGATACCATTTGTGACATTAACTCTTTAAAAAACTTAGGTCCTGAAATAAATGTTTTGAAAACAAAGGTCTATGATTTAAAAAAAAAAAAAAAACAAGTCCTTTTAATTTATTAATCCGTATATATGCATGTTTTATTTTATATCAAAAGCAATATCAATTTAATTAATTTAAAATTGGTTAAGAAATACAAAGCTTTATTTAGTCCATTTTTTTGTTATATCTTGTGGTATTATGTTGCTCAATTTGGTTATAGCTAGATCTTGAATATCATATAGAAATTCATGTTTGAGTATTTTTTATGCTTCTTAAGAAAAAAACATAGAAATATTCATAATAGGGTTTTATTTGCATGTTATATGCCTTTATGTGTTCCAATTGTTGATCATATAAATGCAATACACACATATGCACATGCACATTTGGATAAATTTACAAAAATATGATATTTGCTTTTATGTTTGCAATTTATCTTTTTATAAAATGTTGTTTCTATTAGATAATTATCAATCCTTGGTTAAAAATAACACTAACACACACATATGACATAGGCATGGTTCAGAACCAAAACCAAACTGTGTTATTTAGTTTTAGAACCAATGGTGAACCAGCCAAGAACCGGTGGAACCAATGGTTCCACTTCGGTTCCATTAGGAAAAAAAAAACAAACAACTTGTTGCATTTGAAGCTTTCTTATCGAGGAAAAATGAAAAGAGAACAAGGAATGTGTCAGGTAAGAGGGAGAAAAGAGGATAAAAAAAAAAAAAGAGAGAGAGAGAGAGAGAGAGGAGAGAAAATAAGAATGTGGGGTAGGAGACTTAAGGGAGTACCAGGGGGGTGGGGAGAAAGAAAAGGAAAGAGGGAATGGAAAGGAGGATCGGGGGACACGTGTGAGGAGAGGGAGAGAAAAGGAGAAAGAAAAAGAGAGAGGGAAGGAGAGGGATCGGGGGCGAGGGAGGGAGATACAAGAGAAGGAAATGAAAAAAAAAATTTGGCCGATTCTCCGATTTAGGAAACAAACCGAAATCGAGCTTTTTGATTCTAGCTAGTTCTAAACCGGCATAGACCTCTACACACACCCGTCCCTTCAAAAGAAGCTTAGATCATATCACACATACCTTTCTCAAAATCTTATATATAAGTAAGCAGCACACCTAGAAACTTATTAATTTAGGGTTTCAAAGTATAAATAGTGTATCATTTTCGGGTTTCCAAGTATGATATGTATGAGATTTTAGGGTTTGTAAATGGGACACATGCATATATCATGTGATATTTTTTAACCAATGATTAGTAATTGTTTAGTAATATATTCATATATTATGCAAGTTAAAGACAAAACATAAATCAATAAATTGCGAAGTGTGAAAACATGGGTCACTATTTTGTAATTATTTTAGTATTTAGGTACATGGTTCGATTACAGATGTGTTAGATAAATTAGTTCAAGTATTATTAAAGAATCATTATCTTACTATTCTACATATTTTTTTTCTTTTTAGCACGTTTTCGCTTGTTTTATTTAATATTTGTACTCTCTATATCAAATTTGTATTTATTTTAGCTTTGACATTTGGAAAGTTATATGATTTGTATTTTATCTATTTCAGTTTCAAACTTAGATGTTTAGGTAAGTGGCCTCTTTTACATCTTATTATCATTATAGTGAATATGGAGGTCGAGGAATGAAAGTTGGTGAGTGCGAATTTATGTACTTCTAAGTGAAAAGATTCAAAATTTATATTTATTCATTAAAAAAATTATAATGGGATAATGTAAAAAATAGTACAAGAACTTTTGCAAAAAGTTCAATCAAATACCTAAATTGTGATTTTGAAAAATTTGGTACCTAAAGCGAGTTCTGTGTATATTTTTCTTACCTAAAGTTTGGTCTTCAATAATTTGATAACTAAAGCAAATTTTCACTTATATTTTTCCTACATGAAGCAAGTTCAATCAAGTAGGAATTCAAGTAGGAAAAATGTATGCAAAAACTTGCTTTACTTACCAAATTGTTCAAAACCAAACTTTAGCTACCTTATTGAACTTTTTGCAAAAGTTCATGTACCATTTTTTTGACATTAACCCAAATATAATTGGTTTTTAGATAATATTATATAAAATGAATGATAAATAAGTACAATTATATGGATATTTTTCAAACATTAATTTCGTTAGGGGATGCACGTATTCTATTTTTATTTTTATTTTCTTTTTCAGTATCTTATATAGTTTCCCCCCACATGGAGGTATTATTGCTTTAGCATCGTGCGTCTTACAGTTTTATTCTTGGTATTAACTACTTCCCAAATAGTCAACTATTTTAAAAGTGCTCCTACTAAGCACACTTGACTTAGAATTTCAACAAACTATAAGCTATTACACAAAATAAATAAATAAAAACAAAACCTTAAAGGTTAACAAACTGTTAACTTTTCTATCTTCATAGCTAGTTTAACAACATTCTTTAGATTATTATATAACTAAAACTCCACTACATGTGCAACTTCATACTCTAACCTAATAGGATACCTAGTGATTGTCTCTTCCTTAGGTTATGCAACTTTCAAACCTAATCAACAACATTTGACTATCTACAAGCAATTAAACATCTCATGTTTAAAGTAATTTGGGCATGAAATTATTTGGCATGGACCACTTCATTAACTGTCATATCCTTACCTCTTCCCCTCTCCTCTTTCCTACAATTAAGTCTCTGTGCGTTCAGATTCTGTCACCAAAAGGTCGCATACCTTGTTAACTTTAAAAAAAAAAAAATCTTATTTAACCATGGTGTAATTTTCATTATCGCGATCAGCAAAAAGTTTCTTAACCTTAGAATTTCACTCAGTGTATTCCTTTAGAGAATTATTACTTATTAAAGATAGAGATTCTATCTACATACTAGTGTTCCTATCTCCACAAAATACATCAAAACTATCATCACCACCTTCCTCACATGTAACATGTGCTCTTTTAGCTAATCATGAGCAACATGTTCTCTTTTAGCTCACCATAAGTAACTTCTCAACCACTTTCATTTTGTTTGTTTGTTCTTTCCTATAGTAATTGACTTAACTAGTTTTGAAGTCAACCACTTTCTTTTTTTCTGTGTGTACTTTCTTATAGTAATTGACTTGACTTGTTTTGAATCTCTAGTCAATGCCTAGACTTCTAACAAGAATCTACTTTTTTGAGTCAATTTGATCACTAATTGAATTTTTTGAGTATTGCAATAGTAGAGCTAACTCCTTTAGATAATGTGGCATCTAGCTAGAGCTATGTAAATAAGGCAAGTTACGAAAGTCAATCCATTAAATTAGTAAAAAAAAAAAAGCAGAGTTAAGCTAAAAATTTTAATCTACTTTACTATGTGGGTCATTTTGTCTTACCTTACATAACCCATAAGCTAACATGGAACACAAAAAAAAATTATTTTATTTTATTTCTTGTAAATTTGAGCAATCCCATTGAAAATAACATTTATATTTAGTGTGATTACTTTGTAATATTAAAATTTTTCCAAAAAAAAAAAGAATGAAAAAAAAATCTTACTAGGTTGGTGGATTGTCCTACATAACTAACCAACCTGCATAGGATGAGGCACACTAAAATTTTGAGCTCACATAACCCACCAGCAAAAGAGGAATAGGGCGAGTTGCTTCGCTTAACCCACTTGCATAGCTCTATTCCCACTTATATTTAATATCAGTATTCATGCAGTCTTATTTATTTTATTATTGCTAAAAAATTTAAAGTCTATCAAATATTTCAACCCAATCGACATATTGTCCAATTACACATTATAGATAGGACGGATTATTGAAAAAATTAATAATGTGGGACAAGACTTTGGGGGCAAACAATGGCACTCCATTTCTTTCGAAACTCGGATGTGTTGTTGTCCTAACTAAGGTCTCGGAAAGTTACTGAAGCTGAAGTACTTAGTTTCCATCATGAGTGAAACTCCGTTTAGCTAGAATTGCAGTTAATCTATTTAGAAATTTTGTTTAGTGCGAGCTTTAGGTTTATTTCATGAACTTTGAGGTTGCGCTTAAACCGCTTATGCATCACCCAATGATATTGTTAGTCCTACTATGTTTTATCGAATTTGAGCTCTGACTAGGCCATCCTTTATTTCATTAATATCAACTTGCAAGTTCGAATTGCCTTTGTGTTTGCTGCATTTGTTTCAAATGCTAACACCATCATGGTGCTAAGATACATATATGTTTTTGTAAGTAGACATTTATGAGGTATTAGTTATGTAATTTTACAGACTACGGGGTTGAAAATCTATTTTTTATTATTATTTGTTATTGTGTGTTAATAGTTTTAGTGTGCAATTTATATACTTGGAATCAAGTACGGTTATGAGTTAGACACTTAGATACAAAGTTGGATTATTTTGAATGGTCTAATCTACAAGGTTCATTGAAAGTTTAAAATTCTAATTCAATTTTATAGTTGTTTTCCAATTTCACCTTGTTATTTCATGACGTCTAATGGAAAATATGTTTATATCAGGTTTTTTTATATGAAAACTATTATTAAGTTTATGCTCACAATTTTCTTATAATATATCTAAGCCCTTGTTATGATTATATGACAATGATATTCCCTAGCAAGTTTATCTTCTTGTTGTATATATACTTAAAATGATACCATTATCAACTTGGTTGGTGGTGACAAATTAGCCTTTTTTGTCAATTTCACACATTTTTTAATAGCGACAATGATTATTATCAGGTCGATGATGAAGATGATTTCTCTTTCAACACTTGCCATAACTATGGTTCAAATTATTTACAAGTTTTATTAGAGGAAGGTGACTTGTTATATGATGGTACTGATGAATCCTAATTTGAAATCCAACTCCAACATTCTAAGGCTTCCTCTTGTAATGATGATGCTCACGATGCTTTTCGTCATCGTAATCTTGATAATGATGAACATATTGAACTTCAATTTCAATAGTAATTGATCTTAATACCTGTGATTAAGCGTGCTTATGATGATGTATTTATATTTGTTTTTCCTCCACATCACGTTGGTGATGCTAACATGATACTCAAATAGAATTGTATAACCTACTTCATATTTTGTAATTTGGTCTGTTGCTTCATAATGATTGGGTTTTGAGATTGTTATGTAAAGAGTTGCTAGAAATCTACAATATCCATTTCCATGACTACAATTGCAAATATTTGGAATAAAAATGTGAGTTTGTTGATGGCTTGAAAATATAAATGCAATTAAAGAAATTCTTAGTATCATGTGTTAAAGTGAGCTATCTAGTTATTTCTTTCTCTTATTATCCGATTTAGTCAACTATATACTGTGCAGATAAAAAGCCTATAATTGAAGTAGTTAAAGTTGTTGGATAAGTGGGACCTTTATGTATATGGCTAATGATGCGTTTAAAAAGGTCTAAATCCTTTTACATTCTTATGAATAAAATAAGTAATAATTATAGTAATAATATTAGTCATTAGAGTCATGATGATGATGATGATGGACACATGGCACTATCTTATAGGCTAGTAATGACACTTCCTCTAATGGAGTTAGCTTAGCTAGTATTAGCATATTAACTGATTTCATTTGGCCAAGGTATCATTTGACATTAATCTAAAAGATAAATCACAATAGTTTAAGGTTTTCTTGAGACAAAGCAAATGAACAGGGTTATAAACGAGCCAAGCTGCTTGTGAGCTACTCAAACTCGTCTCATTCTAAGTTCGATTCACTTAAGCTTGATTAATACACAATTTGATCTCGAGCATAAAATAAAACTTGTTTATTTGAATGAGTCAAATTCAAGCTCTAATTTAGGCTTGTGATTTGGCTTGTAAATAGGCTCGTTTAGGATTTAAAAAAAAAAAACATCCTTATGAGTAGACTCATCAATAGGAATTACAGTTAACTCATTAGGGTTTTTTATTTAATATATATGTATATATATTTTACACCTCTTCTAAACTATTTCAGGTTTAAGAAAAATCAAGAATGAAAGTTTTAAATAGAAAATGAGCCAAGCTCAAGCTCGTAATAAAGCTTGTTAATCTAAATGGGTAGAATTTGAGGGTAAATTCAGGTTCGATAAAAAGTTCGGCTTAACCTAACCTCAATTTGTAAATAAGTTAAGTTTGAACTTGAAATAAAGTTTGTTTACCTAAATAGTTCAAGCTCAAACGCTAATTTTAGGCTTGATAAATAGCTCAACTCAAGCTTGAAGCTAATAATTTTTTAAACGATTCGAACCTAAGCCTTAAAAAACTTGACTAGTCCCATTTGCAACCCTATGGCAAGCTTAGAATTGAATATGACACAAGTTTTGAGAAATGAACTAGGGTTGATTAATAATAACATTGATATGATTCATAACACTAGAAATAATCATAGATGCTAAAGAACATTTGGTATCGAACTTACAGACAGCTCAATAATAAATAGAAACTTAGTATGACTCATGAATCATAGTAACATAATGTATAATAAATGAATGATAAAATACATGAAAACCTAGATAATAATAAGTAAGTTCACCACAATTTTTGTAAGACTAATAACGAAATGAAGAAGTTTGTTATAATCAACAAATTGATAGGAACACGCTTAATTGAGAAAACACTCAAATAAGGGATAATTTCATTCAGTAAAGAATATCAAGAAGATAAACAAGTTTAGTTGATAAAACACTTAAATAAGGAATAATTTCATTCAATAAAGAATATCAAGAAGACAAACAAGTTTAATTGAGAAAACACTCAAATAAGGAGTAATTTAATTCAATAAAGAATATAAAAAATCATTAATAGCATTTATCTTTTATCATCCTTTAAGATAGACATATCTATAATTGATCAGTTACCAACATGGAACAATCTTTATATAATGAAAATAGAGTTGTGCAAGTGGGTTAAATGGATCAACCTATTTGACCTACTTTGGCTTATGAGTTAAAGGGGCTAACACATTATGACCCATTTATTTACTAACTCTAACCTAGCCCATCCAGGTTGGTGAGTTAGATGAGATAGCTTACTAACTTAGTCCGTTTAACCCATGTGTACATTTTGTGTGATAAACATGTCAAGTCAACCAATTTAATCCATTTATGTTTTATTGTGGTTACATGGGCTGACTAATCAACCCACTACTAATAGATTTTATTTTATTATAGAAAATTAGGGTAAATGATACATATGGTACCTGAATTTTATTAATTTGTAAATTAATTAACTAAAACTTTTCCAAAATTTGCAATTAGCTATCTGAATTTTACTCATTTGTGCAATTAATTATCTTACTAAGGTGTTATAAATGAACTTGAAAAGTTCGCAGGTAGTAAATCGATAAATTTAAACTTTAGGTAATTGGTCAAGAAGAAAGAACTTTAGGTAATTAGTTGCACAAGTTAATAAAGTTAAGGTGCCAATTGTGAATCTACCGATAAAATTATACAACTTTATGTCAAGCCCTAAATTAAGGTTAAGGCATGTCAAACTACCACATATAACACTTACACATTATACATTAAGGCTAATCTTATTTACAGTTTTATTGTGATCATTTGCTAACAAAATTTAAATTATGAAATCCTTAAATTAGATTCTAGAAACAAAAGCTACTCTTATGGGTGGTCCATCAGATATCTTAAAACAAAGAATACCTTAAGTCATGAAGTAAAAATAAAGGTTGAATAATCAAATACAAGCCATGGGCTCCAGGATCAGACCTTTAAAGAAATATAAGTTTGAAAAGATGAATCAAGATTTCAAATAAAATAAAACAAATCCATTAATCCTAGCTACTTCACTCATCAACAAATTCCTTCAGAGTTGCCCTATACCTAAAATAATCACCAGCATTCAAATTAACACCCAAAAAAGAAAGAAATGAGCCGAAGCCTAATACAACAACAATACAAACACATACAAGATAGGCATACACACTTATTACAATGCCATGCAACAATCAACATATTATATTTTAAATTTAAAGTGTAAAAAAACAACAATGAAACACTCATACTCCAGTAACACGCCATGGGAATCTAGGAGTCTTAAGTAACAGCAACTATTTAGGAGGTTGATATATGCAACCCAATGACTTACATCCCCTATAGGAACATCTATAATAATAGCTTCATATAAAGCTCATAACCATTATGCATTTCTACTTATCTCAGTCCATAATATAATATGGTTCAACTGGTCTCATAAACGTGAACCATATTTCATTACTTCTCTTCAAGCCTAAGTAGATTTATCCCAATATCATTTGCCCTATCAGCTACCCGCTGAGTCATTAATGATTATCTTTAATAAAAATAAGGGATAGCCCAAGTGCCTAACTACCGTACTGACATCACTTAGTAAGGTTGTCATTCCTCGGACCAAATCAAATGACTACGCACAATCATGAATCAATTATTAAATCTTATTTAAATATTAGTTTATTTAGGATGGCTATCCTACCTAATACATAGCATACAAGTTACTACATACCTAGCATAACATCTACAATTCGAATAAAATCAGAGGATAGGTCAGGGGTAAGTCAAAAGTTAACCGTGTATTTGCTCAAAAAGTTAACTCACATAAGTATTTAAATCAATTATCAACTTATATCAAACTTATATTAAATACTTATTTTTCTAGCAAATATACATTAGAAATAACATACTCCTCTTGTTATTCATGGTCTAGTCTAACATATTATAATTATATTATTTATTATTTTTTCATTTTTTTTTAAGATTAAGGGGATGGATGACGCCTAGGATGGAAGCTGTGATATTCATTACTAGCCTTATCACGCCCATGATTAAAGGTATCTTAAATTATACAAAAGGAGCAGAGGAGATTACCTCCCCAATCACGGCCGGGATTTAGATTGCAGATCATATTACAATTGTGGTTTAGAACACAACAATCATGCCGAGAGGATCATGAGTATCATCAAACCCGTGATCCCCTATTTCTGCATGTACAATGGGCTATATAGCGTCTATGACATGCAGGGTACCAGCTTTTGCATTTTCCTTTGTCCACTTTCTTAAATTTAACTCACTTAACTGATTAATTTATTCATAATTTCAATAAAAAAAATCTCAAAATCAACATACAAACTCATTTTCATGATTTTATAATTCTCTTATACACATTACTTATCATATTTCCTTAATACATTTCATCAAACATCTAATATTCACATGTATATAAACATTCCAGTTTTAACATATATGTTTATATATCACAATCTATCAATATAATCATAAATCCTTCTAATATTTAGCACTAATTTCATCAAAATCATGTATTCACAACAATCAAACAAATAAAATCAATTATACTTACTTGTCTAGTAAGCACTACCAACTAAACCTTCACTTCCCTACTTCTTTAGCTTGATGGAGTTTCTTTAAGCATACTTTCCTACTTTAATCTTGACTTCTATCTTTAAATTCATCTAAGAACTTATGTGTGTTATTATTAGGGAGGATTTTTTTGTGGAATATTAGAGTAATAAGAGAATTGATGAAAGAGAATTGGAGAAGGAATGAGGTAGCTGAAAAAAATGAAATGAGGAGCTAGGGTTTTCTAAGGGGAAATTATATGTGCTATATGTGTGTGTGAGTGGGTGGTGTGTTAAGCTTGGGATTGAATGATAGGCTTATGTCACGATCCTAAAAGGGGGCCTAGAAGGATAGTTATCATACCATGTATGCACTTATGAGAACCGTTTTGCAAGTTCGAGATTGCAAAAACTTACTTAATATTTTCTATACATTTTTTGACTACACAGAAATAATTTAATAACTACGGAAATATAGATTTACATAGTAAACCAGAACTACAGAGAATCGGTATCCTCCACGAAACAATAAAATGGATAGATAAACGGCATATTACAAACTTCAACCATATGCAACTAATCCAATTCAAAGCTTATCTTTTATGTTACAAAATCTCTAACTTAAACACAAAACACATAGATTTTACATTCTAAGTCCATCTTCTTATCTTCAATGAATAATAAATCTCTCTTCACATAGTCTTAGCCTATTCTTAGCCCATTCCTGGCTTAAGCTATTCCAGCACAAAAACTGTAAGGGTATGATCTAAACCATAGCACAACGAATAACATGACCAGACTACACAACAAATAATTATCAATCAAGTATATTTAAGAAACATATGAAATGCAACACTTAACCAAACAGAACATGCACAATTTAGATTGCCGGAATCCAAATCAATGGAGATTTATGCTCTCTCTAGGGGTTTGAAAGACCAACTCACTTAATTTACATAGGAGAAAGAAACAACTAAGGAGGGAGAAACTCTTTTTATTCTTATTTATATATACATATACGTAAAATAATCTCTACTACACCTTATAACAGAGAAACTCCACCAAGTATTAACATTTCTTATCGACACCATAAGCGATGCCCTTTGTTGCCTATTTAGTTCCTATGTGTAGATACCCAATTTTTGCCCAATTAATTAAGGCTTAAATTTATAAAGTTAATTAAACAAAATTTTCATTTTTGTTTAATTAAACTCATTTTCCAAAAGCCTTAATTAAGTAATGAGTTAGCTACATGACCAAGGCACAAGCCAACGGCCTAACGGTTCAAAACATTGACACATGAGCTCAGGTGCGAGAGGAGACCCAGGTTCAAATCCTTGCAAAGGCAAATTTTTGCCTTTTTATCATCTTATTTTTTGCCTTTTCATCCTTCTCAAAGTGACTTTTCGCCTTACTTTGCATCAATTTTTAACTGACAAAACATCATTAATTGTTGAAATTGATGATGCTATTGCAAAGTAGACATGGAATATGAAAGATCAGTGCACAATTCATGTGTAAAAGCAACCCAAAAGTCACAAAATTCATGTTGGAAAAGTTGAAAAAAAATGCAATTTGTGAAGCTTCAATTGTCCATTAATGATGATTTACAAGAATTGATGAAATTGGACGATTCATCTACCCACATTGAATGATCTGATGAAGAATATGAAAGATCAATCATCAATTCATCGGTTTAAAATGAATTAAACACGAATTATTGGATTAAATTCGTGCAAATGAAGAGGCAAAAATCGATTGGTTTCTAAAGCAATACGAAACGTTAAATTGAGCTTGCAATCTATAAATAGAGGATACTAGGATCAAAAGGGACAATTCAATTGAAAAGAAACACATACATAACAAGATCAATTCGAAATTTTCGAATTAAGGATTTAGAATTCGAAATTTTCAAATTCGAAGTTCTTGGATCAGATTCGATCCAATTTGAGTGTTTGAGGAGCTTTAGGAACAAGTTTAAAGTGATCAAGTGTGCTTAGATTTGATCAATTTGCTCGAATTGAGTTCTGCAAATTCTTTTAAATTTCCGATTGAGCCGCTGGCAACCACCACCGCGAACCGCCGCTTCTGGTGGTTCTGGGTGAGAACCACCACCACCAACGAACGCGCCACCACCATAGGAGTCGGGCCGACAAGCTTGTGGAGGTCAAAAACCACCAGGGACGACCGAGAAAGCGTTCGAAACCACCAACTTCATCTTCTTCGCCCGATCGGGTCAGATCCGACCCGAAATCCGATCCGAAAATCCGAAGTTCAACCCACCCCCTAGTCAACGTCAACGGTCAATGGTCAGCCCAGATCAGACAGTCCAGATTCAATCAAGTAGATCAACGGTCCAGATTCAATCAAGCAGATCAACGGCCCAGATTCAATCAAGCAGATCAGCGGCCCAGATTCAATCATCCAAATCAGACGGCCCAGATTTGATCAAAGTGATTAACGCCCCATATTGAGTCAACGAGATCAGACGGCTAGGATTGGCCTTCAGATCAGACGATCCAGATCGCATCCGCTCCATCCAATGGCCCAGGTCAGTCCGTATTATTTTATTATATAATTAATTTCAGAAAATAACAAAAAATAGTAAAAAATTCATAAAAATTCATAAAAAATTCAGAAAAATTCAGAAAAATCCAGAAAAATCAAAATAATTATTTTTCATATAAATTTATTTTTTAATAATTTTTTATTTTTTAAATATTTTTAATATGTATTTATACATAGATTGCTTTTAGAAATGTGTATTTGATGCATAAAAATAATTTTAATGTATTGTAAAATATTTTGAATATGTTGTGAATTTATGTGATGATTATTTTAAAAAATATATATAATAATAAAAATAAAAAAAATGACAAAATTGGATTTTCAAAACCAAAATTTTTAAAGAAGGAGGGTGGTAGGTTATAGAAAAAAAACAAGAATGGAAAAGAAATTCAAATAAAAAAGAAAAGCAAAAGGGTTGATCAACAAATTAAGTTCTTTTTTAAAAGAACTACGTTTTGTCTTATCTCGATTAGCGAGTACGTAGGCACCTACGGGGCGACAATAAAAAATGAAAAAATATTTTTTTGTTTTTTTTAATAATATTGTGAATAATTATTTTGTAAATATAAGTTTTTTTTTTTAAAAAAGGAGATATTTTGTTGATATTCATGTTCTAAAAAAAATAATAAAAAATAAAAATGAAGAAAAGCACATAAAAAATAGAAATGAATGATTTTGACTTGTAAATATTTGTGCTATAATGTTTCACTTGAGTTTTTGAGAATACAAAGGATAGATTATAAATTTAAAATTCCGAAAGTGGTAACCGATTTGGTTTTAATAGGTTAGCCCCCGAATCCATGATATCTGGTTTTTAAAAAAGTTTGTTTTTTTTTTTAAATCAAATTTTTTCGCAGACTAGTAGCTAAGTTAGGATCAACCGACCCATTGATCCTAGCTTTTTATTTTTTCCCGATTTATATCGAGTGGCGACTCTAAAAAGTTTTCAAAAATTAAAATTTCTTTTAACCCCTAGTCGAGGATTCATGTTAAATGGGTTCGGGTTTAATATGAATCGGGTTAGGAGAAATGAACTAGATAGTGGGAAAATCCATGCTCGACACTATGAAATTGAAAGAATAATGATAACGTTTCTTGTAGAACCAAATATCAATTTTTGTTTACTGGAAAAAGTCAAAGTTATCATGAAACCAAAATGCTAATATGTGACGTAAGTACCATGCTAATGCAAATTATGATGTCATACAATGCATGTCCATTTAATTAAATGGTTGAGTAGAATTTAGTCCATTTATGAAGGCAATCAATCAATTAGCAAACACTTTACAACAACAACAATCAAATCATTACAAACAATGTTCGATCATTTTCATGTTAAAATTTATCAATCAAAGCAATCACCAAACAACAGACGAATACCCAATCCCTACACATAGTTAATTATGTTTTCATTATTATAGGTGCAACTACATTACAATCACAAACAAGGTGATGAGGTCATAGTTACCTACTTGTCATCCAAGCTAAGTCATAGCAAATCCTAGGAAATTCCAAAGGTTATTATGTTCCTCCTATGAAGAAGCAATAACAAATACCCATTACTTTTCCTAATATACATTTTAGTATTCAATTTTACTTTAATTCATTATTTTCCATTAAATTGAAGCATAGACTCATTTTAAAACCTATTTGATCAAACGTTAAATGGGAACCTTGCCATTGCTGTGGAAATCGTCCTACCAAAATAAGGACAGTTCTCCATTGTTTGTCAAATTATTTCTTTTTCGTTTGCTTACCATTATTTATTATAAAACAGCATTATTCTTTATCATTCTTATGAGTATCTTAATAATGTATTAACTTATGATAACATGTATTTGAAACAACGTATTCCCTTTATCATTTAAAGTCTAACATACTAAGATTATATCTAAGTCATTTACAAGTTTTAAGTCCATATTTACTTAACTTAACTAAGTTAATTAGGCTTAAACACTTAATCCAGTTATCAAATTACATTCAATTATCTTACTAGATCACTATTATGTATCTATTAGCATCATAGTTTATCTAATTATTCTATTTTAAATCAATTTCATGTTAGTTCCTGATAATCTATTAAGTCAAATTAAACTTAAGTCTATTAATTAATCTACTTGATATTCAAAAGCCATATTAAGTCTAATCTAGTTACTAAGTCATATTCAATTATCTTACTAAGTCATTATCATATACCTATTAAGTTCTTAGTTAATCTAGTTCATTTTAATTCATTAAGGTGCGTTAAACTATATTGAACTTATGTTTATTAACTAAGTTCATTTTGTAAACTTAAGCCTATATTAAACAAAATAGTTACTAAACCCATTAGTTCATTAATCCATTCCTAATTATTCAAG
Source organism: Combretum micranthum (assembly GCA_024138025.1). NCBI lineage: Eukaryota > Viridiplantae > Streptophyta > Magnoliopsida > Myrtales > Combretaceae > Combretum > Combretum micranthum. Next base: position 585,043 of record JAMXBD010000450.1, on the reverse strand, counting down.
TACTAACATATTATTTCATCTATCATTTATTTATTTCATTTTATCTTTCTTTCTTTCTATTTTTTTAAATGAACAGTACTAGGGAATTGATCACGCCCATGACAACGGTCGTGATCAATATCAAAGGTACCATCATGCTTATGATCGAGGGTAGTGATACTCATTATCGGTCTCACCACACCCGCGATAAGAGATCATGCCCCCATCATGGCCATGATCTAGGCCATGTTCTTTGAAAATTTTGCTTAATGAAAATCACAGTCCTCATCATGCCCGTGATCACCTTTTAAATTATTTTTTGCTTTGATAATGAGCCGTATCACGCCCATGATGGATAGGGGATCAAATATTACATATTCATTTGTCTTTTTGCTCTATTTTCAATTACCTACTTACGACTTACTTCAACAAAAACTTCTTATTATTCACATACCCATTCATAAACATAACTTATAGTATTTATATACATCTTACTACATCACATTTCATCAAATTATCTCATCAATCTTCTAATCTATACATGCATATACTAACCTAGGTTTTCAGTTATATGCTCTTATACCACTTACATATTTTATCACATACTCTACATATAACTAACATTAATCTATCTTGCTCATACAATCTCATCAATCAAAACAAGAAAAACAATAATACTTACTTCTTTGGTAAACAAAAACTACTTAATCTTCTTTGCTACTCCTCTTTTCTAGTTGATGAAGTTACTCTAAGCTTGTTTTCCATCTTCTATCTTATTTTTCATATTCTATTTCTCCTTTAATCTTCTTAAAATTGAGATTTAAAGGTTGATTTAAGGCAAAAAGAAGAGAAGAATGAGAAAATGTAAATGAAAAAAAAAAAGAAAGAAAGAAAGAATGGCAACAAAAAAAAAAAATCAAAAGGATAAAGAGATTATAAGGATATGAATCAGAGATATATAGTAGTAAGAGATTATAGCTTAAATCTTTCAGATCAATATCTTAAATATAAAAAATAATTAAAAAATAATTTAAGAATTTATATAATAAAAATGAATATCTTAAATTATAAATCTAGCTTAGAAATTCAATTTGCAAGAAATTGATGTGTAGTTTAAGTGAAGGCGTAAAAACTATATTTTTAAACAAATATATGAACTCAAAATTTATGGGGATTAAGAAATAGAACCTAGGTTAAAATGATTGAATTAGGACATTTTATAAATTTAGACAATCGAACTTAAGAAATTTGGTTCATTTATAAATCGAAGGTATAAAAGTTTAAATTGATGATTACAAAGTATTGAGTAATTTATTTCGTGAAATATACTAAAACTTGAGATTTATAAATTTACTAAACATTTAAATTATTCATTTAAGGGTTTAGAAACTTCCAAAACACTTTAATTACATATTTGAAAGCTTAGAGAATTAAAATAGAAGAAAAGAAGTTAAAATAAATGATTGGAAAAATTCAATACTCTTGTTCATTTGATAATTTGAAAGAAAATGAGTTTTAATTATTGATGAAATTTGACTTGTTGCAAAAATAATTGTAGTAAATAGATTAATTGAAAATGAATAAAATTCAAATTTGATTGCTAGAGAAAATCAAAGATTTGGATTGATGAAAAGGGTAATTAAAGCAAATAGATAGATGGAATGAAATATTTGGGTTCTCAAATTTTAATTAAATCTATTTACTAATTTAATTATATTAATCTATCTTATCGCATCCTATAGTTTAATTTACTTGATTTATTTTAAATTATCTAAGTTCAAATTCTAAATTAAATTCTAATCAAAGTTCATAATTATTCATCTATTATACTAGTTAATTAAGCTATTTCTAACTTAAATAAACAAATGTTTTGATCATCTTTTGGGTTGTCATCATTTTATATTAACTTTTATCTTCGTAATTATTTATTTATTCATCTTTATCAAGAATATTATATTTTATATCTTTTACTAATATCATTAAGTAGTTAAAGTTAAGATGAAGATATCTATTTTTTCGTTTAGTTATGTGTATGTGTGTGTGCATCAAATTTTGTTTTTTGATATTTATGTAATATTACTAAAACGTCGTGGAAAATTATATCTTGAAATTTTGTTTATAATAATTCAAAATTTGTTTAAACGATATTGAAATTGTTTGTATTTTAATATTCTTTTATCACGAAAAATTAGAAGTCTTTCTTGTGGCTTTTCTTAAACATTTTCAAACATTTTACATTATGTAATTAATAATTATTATATTTGAGTTGTGTATTTCACAACAGAATTTGCAACGGATTACAAATTGATTTGTGATAGATGTTTTTTGGTTGCAAATTTGTCTCTGATTTTAAAGGGAAATATGATATTTTAGCGCCATTTTTATCTTTTCAAATATGTCGTAATTCTGTGTGTAAACTAAATTATTATATATATGCATGTATATAATTGCTTAAATGTTTAAAATATAGTTTTAATTATACATATCAAATATAATGTATATATAAATGTGTAATAAATAATACGGACTTACATTATATCTGTAAATTAATTTTATTATATGATATATTTATATAATATGTATAATCATATGCCATTTACAACTAACACTATATATTTTATTTATAACATACTTATTAATATATTATAATGTAAGGGTGTTCACGGATCGGTTAACCGGTCCGTGGTCCTATTTTTTGAACCTAACCATAATAATCGGTTTTTCAATATCCCAATCCTTAACCGATCCATTATAAACAGTTAACCGTTTTATTCGGTTTTCGGTTTTTAACCATTTAATGTAATGGTCTCAACAAATCAATTTGATAATTTCAATAAATCTTAATTTTTAGCCTTTATAATAGAGTTTTTCTATAAATTATATATATCATAAGAACTAAAAATAAAATCAAATTAAGGAAAAGAGGAAAAACAAACCTTTGAATGTATCATTATCAATGAAATCAAACCAAATCAATTACCACATTAACTCCATCAAACATAGGACAATAGTATTTTAATCGAAATCCAAGGAATATTAACATCGGTAAATTATATATATATATATATTTTAAAAAATAATTATATATAATAATACTTATAAATATTAAAATAGTTAACCGTTAACCATCGGTTTTTTATATCTGAACTTTGGCCAAGTGAACAATTAGGTACTTGAACTTTCATGAGGACCAATTTTATACCTAGCCAAACTTTTCATGCCCCTTTTAACTACTTCACCCAATGATTGCTTGACTCGCGTCAATTACCTAGGTATTAAATTGGTCTTTTTAAAAGTTTAGGTACCTAATTATTCACTTAGCCAGAATTCAGGTACCAAAAAGGACTTTTCCCGATAAAATAATAGTTTAAAATGTAAAGTTAGTATATATAAATATATATAAATAGACATAATATATTATTTTAACAATATATTGACAAAAAATTCGATATTTTTATTATTTGTAATTTATTATTATATATTTCTAACAAAATGTATATTTATGTGTTTTACATAATTTGTTAAGTGTAATAACAAAAGATATAAAAAATAAATTTATTTTTAAAAAAATATATATTACTAATTTAATATTAATATAAAATAATTAGTGTAAAAAGTGTAATTATTATTTATATCATTAAATATATATAAACGTTTATCTATAATATTATCTATATACATACTATATAATATATATTTTTTATAATAATGTCATATTTGGCGCAAAATTATAATATACCACTTGAAAATATTGTATATTAATAATAAATATGTGATATAAAGTAATTACTATAAAATATAAACTCGGTGCATGTATTATATATTATTTTAATAAAATGTCGATGAAAAACACTACATAATTAGGTAAAATGAAATTATAAAATAAAAATTAGTAAATTAAGTTAGTGATTAATTATATAAGATAAGCAAAATTGTTTATAACCATAATATTGTAAATTGTGATGTCGCTTAAATAAACAGTAGTGGAACTTTATTAATGAAGATATGAATTGGCTCATCAGTTTAGTGTTTGTCAAGACTTCAATTTTAAGTGTGCTTAATATATAATAATTCAAGGTGAGTAACCTCATAGGAGGTAAATAAGAATTTTTATAATAATTTAATTTAAAATCAAAGATAGATTTGTGGCTAGATAATTCTATTTATTATTTTCTAGATGAGTATTTAATAATAAGTAATTATAAATCAGAGACAAATTTGTAACATAAATTTTTTCACAAATTTGTGACTGATAATAAACATACCTCTTAAAGAATTAGCGATAATGATTTTAGAGACAAAATTTTGCAATTGAAATTATGTTTCTAAAAATCTTTTGAAATAGATTTTTCATTTTAAAAATTTTTTGTTTCTAGAACCAAAATTTCTTATATTGATGAAATTCATATTAATAAAATCCTCTACAAAGGAATGTCTTGCATTGATCAATTATCTATATTAAGTGAAACACTAAATCTTAGTTGAACATATTACACTAAATTGGATATAAAAATATTATTATGTAGAATATGATAAGATTAATGAAAATACCATTTTAGTACCTAATCATCTAATTGAAATATTAATTATTGGAGGACCATAAGAAAAAGAAGAGGAAAAAAAACACACACACACACACACATAATAACCCTAACTATCGTATGAATATCCGGAATTCCGCGGGACCTAAATTGAAGAATATGACCGTTGTAAAGTCATGTTGCCGCGTCCAGGAGACCAGTCATGGCGGTTACGAGTCGCTGCACGCGCCGGGTTGTGACCGTTGGGGATTATGCAAACCCTAATTTTCGTTTGGCACGACAAATTTGAAATCCTTCACAATCACAACACTACCGGGCGCATGACTTCCTCTAGTGACAGCTCATATTCATATATATATGTGTGTGTGTGTGTATCTTGTGATCCTTTTTTACACTCTTCTTCTTCTTCCAATCTCTCTCTCTCTCTCTCTCTCTCTCGTCTTTGTTTCCCACGTTAGCCCAAAATATATTCAGTCATAAGCTTTGAGACTTGATTTCCTCTGAATCAGGATGTCTTGTGGAAACAACATAGAAAAAGGCAATCTGGGAAATCTGTTAATGGACATTATCAATCTCCACGAAGCCCAAGCTGGTGTTTCGGGATCTGAATCCGAGTCTTTGTCTCCTCGGAAGAAATTGCTGAAGCACATCCATGTCATCTCAAAGCTGTACATGGAGGAACTTGAGAGGCATCGAAATATGCACAACGAGGAAAATGCCCGTAGAGATAGAGAGAGGAAAATCCGTATCCTGATGTCTATGCGCTGATAATGATACTATTTACTTCATGAATTTATTGTTCTCGTTGCATCTGCATTGCGATAGCATTTATAAAAGTCTCTCACAACATGACTTCTTATTCAGTTTTGCTAAATGTTTTTATGAAAAATTTCTGGATTGAGATTAGTCGAGATGATATGCAATTTCTGACCTTTTTTTTAATGCTTTCTTTATTTTTACTATCTGTTAGAAGAAATCTTTCAACTCAAGCTTCTTCATGATTTGTAGTAGTGATAGACTCCACTAAAAGATGTGGTTTATATTGTATAGGCTTGATCATCTGAAATTCCGATGAAGAAGGTATGCTAACTCTGTTTTGATTTCTCATGTGTACATATGGCAATAGAGACTGCTAATGGGTTCATCAATTTTGATGCAAGTATATATCTTAATTTCTATGGCCGGTTTGGCAAAGAAAATGATTTGTTTCTACGGCCACAATCGAGGTAGGGTTTGGTGTTAAAAGCATCTTTAATTTTTGAGCATCTCTATCTCATTTGAACTTGCCTTTCGTTCCACATTCAAGATTTTGGGGAACAGATCTATGTTTCTGCCTTTATAATTTTTTTAAATTTTAGTATCATGCTGTCCAACATTGTGTTCTTGCAATTTTTGCCAGGAGTTACAAGTAGCATGGCAAAGGTACAAAAAGGAGAGCAGTTGGTTGCTAAAAATGGTTAGTCTTAATAACCCATAAGCATTTGGTAGAGGAATACTCATTGCATCTTTTAAGCAAATAATGCACAATATCAATGTCATTTTGATTATCAATCTCTTCTTTCAGCTCATGCATTCAGTTTGAGGGTTGGATAGAAAGTGAAGAAGAGGAAGCAAAGCAGGGAATTCTAAGGTAAGGAGGTCTGTCATAAGTGATGACTCAATCCTATTGTTTTCATTCGCTAATGTTGTTGTATATATTGAATAATGGTTGATGAATTAAGAACTCAGTTTCAAAATAATGAATGGAGTTTGGGAAATCATCCTTAGTACCACACTCACTGCCATTTTTAGTACATAAAGCTTTTTCTATGAATTTTATTCAAAAATATAGAGTGGTCAAAGTGTAACTTAAAGAAAAAACTTTCTGTGTAATGAATAGCCATTTTGAAATCACAATGACTATATCTGCAAACTAGTGAGCTTAGAGGATCACGTTTAGTTTGGATGATCAGTGACAATATAACCAACTTCTAATGTGACTAGAGAAGATGGCTTAAATGTGTAAAATTACACATTCTTCCTACTTACAGCATACACTCTTTCATGTATTGGCACTTTTTTTGTGAGTTTTGCACAAGAATCAATAATGTACATGTTTTTGGATCAATTATACATAGATTGTTAAAGAGTATAAAAAAAAGTAGTAAAAATGGCTCAAATGTGTTCATTAGACAGATCTAAAAATGGCTCAAATGTGTTCATTAGACAGATCTCAAGTATTAGCTATTTTAATTCCATTGTGAAAGATGAAGTGACTTCATTTTTGGTTGGAAAATTACAGGCAAGAGTCTTTCCTTTTATGTTGGTGGCATGTACTATAGTCATGATTGAGCGAAGGAGACTTCCATCCTTGAACTTATTGTATCATGCCAGCAAGAGCTATACACGAGCTAATCATGATTTCAAATTTCAATTCAGCTTTGTGAGTCTGCCCTTTAGGAGCAGTAACCTGAAGCAATCAGATGAAAAGCAAAGCAACACACAGGCCACAATCCACTTGGCAATTAAATTCCTCAAGATTTGGTACTGTCATCAGTTCCTAAGTGGAGAACTAAAGGGGAGGGCAGAGAATAGCACATTAGTTACCACACTGAGTCCAGCACTGCAATCATTCTCATCAAGGGGCACGTTGAAGTATGAAGTCTGTCTGCATGATTTTGTTCTCTGTCAAAAGACTTGAGAGATACTAATTAACAACCTACAAGAACAGAAAACGAATTACATCACAGTAGCATTTTATCCCAGAACAACAGCTCACTTGTTAGAACTTTCAATATTCTATTTTTGAGATGACGCACAGGAACTTTGACTACGTTTGCTAGATAGCAGCTGCAATTTTTTGAGGACATGAGAGAGCTGCAAAATTGCAGCAGAGAGGACCAAACAAGCTAAGGAAGACAGCCTCAGCATCCCAATCCCCACCTGCATGGAAGCCCTACACGACAGACATATCATCTCAAGTCTCCTTCAATGTGCAACAGCAGCACATGGAAGCGCAATTGGACAGCACCAAACAAAGGAATGTGTGACGGACCATGAGTTCCAATATTGGATAGCAGCTGGGCGTGTTTCCAAAGTTTGAAACCTGAGAGTCAACTGAAGCATACAAGAAGCAGAGAGCAGCTGCATTAGAGTTGCAAGAGACCTGAGAGCTACAAATAGCGGCAGCACCCGATGGAAAAAGAAAAAATGTCCTCTTCATTCTTTTTAGTAACAGTGCTTGTGTAGAGGTGATCTAAGCGACTAGGAACAGGATATGAATTTAAAGCTCCTTCCAACAACATACTATACGGTCCAGTTCCTATGAGATACCGTGGCAAGCCAAACTTGTGTACAAGACAGAACACTGTCACCCATGCATCTTCTGAGCATCTTAACAGATTCCAAGCTTCACACCAGACACAAGATGTGGAAGCAAAGCCTTGATGACCAGAGATGAGCTGAGCCAAACATGGCATAGACCAGGCAAACGGCACCCACTTGGGAACTACTTGAGAATAGAGCTGAACCCGAGATCAGAAGAACGTAGGATGAGAAGAGGGCTTGAATCTGTTTTGCCAACAGAAATACACAATATTTAGCCGATCCAAGGCATGCTAGCTCAGTTGAGGACATGACAGCCAAGAGAAGGTCACAATTGTAGCATAATTAATGCTAGTTGAAGTAGTCAAGATATTGCTAAATCTGAGAATCCAATATGGAAAGAGACAGACCCGTGAAAGCTGTCATATGACAATATATGTTGAGGAAAATAGTGGGAAATTGCAGTACAGAAAAAGCAGCCCACAGCGATCCTCATGGCAGCTCCAGAAGAGACACGCATGGATTCTTGCCAATCATTTTCAGTCAGACACGAGCGGCTCTCTAATGCAGCTGAGAACATGGAGCATCTAGGGCATCATGCCCTTCTGATTTGTACTGATAACTTTATACCATAAAGATTGAGTATGGTAATCAAACCTAGGACGATTTGTTGTGACTGTCTCCAAATATGTCAGAACATAGATCACACTTTGTGATGTCAATGGCCACCGGAATAACTTTTTTGGTTACAAGTTTGAAACGTTTTGGTGATGTCTAGTTCACTGATCACTAGACTGCAAAACATACAAAACATTGCAGTCATGAGGAAACCATTACCTTTGAAATTAGCCATGGTAATTGCATGTTGCCTTTCCACTCTCTCTGATAGTGTTTTGAATATGGTTGCTAATGTTTAATGTAACCATTGCATGGCTATATAATGGGATTGTTCATGCTAATGTCGAAATTTGGAAGTACTCTGGATGTCGAAATCAGTAAATTAGAATGTTAGATGGTTTGATGTTGTATTCCATGAGACAACATGCTTTTCCTTGGTGTTCTTTGTGATTATCGTCTAACTAATTTTGATTAATCTAACATAATGCTGGCCAACGAATGCTCAGATTTAAAAGCCCAAATGGTTTGAAATATTCTATTTCCAAACCATATTAATGCTATTAGAGGTATCTACCAAACCAAATTAAACTTAAACCGAATTGCCAATTAAAGTGGATCAAACCAAGTTAAACCATATAATATTATTCGTTAATATTGTGGTTTGTAGTTTGATTTAATTCCTTGAACCAATTAAAGTGATTTGATTCAATATTTCATATAAAACTCAAACATTTTGATTAACTTAAAAAAGAAGAAATAAACTAGCAAAAAATAAATAAATATAAAACCAAGGTGAAGAAAATAAATTTCAAAATGTGTATGATAATATCCATTTACTCATCCGTATTATTAATTATATTTTGGATAAGTTATTCTAATTTGTTGAGTTAAGAGAAAAAAAATGCCATTTATAAAAATTCTAAAAATTAGAATTTGGAGAAAAAAATTTTCAAAACATACCTAACTTTAAATCATGTCTCCAAGACAGGATTTAGAGTGTTATATTTGAAAACATGATTGCAATACATTTTGAAATCATAACTTGAAGGCAATCAATTATGGTATTACTCTAAAATAGTATGCTAAGACACGATTTCTGTAATAGCCCCTTAATAGGGACCAGTATGAACCATTAAAAGATGCCATGCCACATGAAAAACGTCTTACAAGGTAGAGATGACAAGAGTCCAATTAACATTCAATTACTACCACTCATTATGATATTCATGTATTTCATTATATAAAAATAATTATGAAATCCTGACTTTCCACATATCAACAAAGCCACTAGAATCGGTATCCCTATCAAATAGTAATAAGTAGCTTACATTCATATAAACTCGAATGCCAATGAAGATCCTATTCACAATTGAGTTTTTTGATTAGATTTATATTTCCAACTTGATCTCTAGATATATATGATAAATATCTTAAGGTTAAATGATACCGTTTGCAACGATCTTATCATGTCTCACTCCTATAAGGTGACTTGAAAAAATAATCCATTGGAGAGTAAGTAAAATTACAACTCGGTGATATGGGAGTACAATATTCAACCACCCCACCTCTAAAGCCTTGGGCTAAGGAGTTAGTTGTATCACCAGTATCTATGTTGTCCAAATAAATTTCTTTGCTTCTAAGTCTCAAGGCAGCCACGTAGGATGAGACTTAAATTATATCACATTTAGGATGAGACCAAGTGATAGTGAAAATGTTTGCTTAGACCAAGCATGGAGGGTATCATGTGTCTAGGAGGAGACTCAAATTGGTTATCTTTAGACAAAGTCAAGCAATCAATTGGTAATATCTTTCTAAATGTGATAAGTAGCAATTATGTTAAGAAGAGATGTAGTTTTCACAGTTGTGGGGAGTTTACGATGAAAAGTGTATATGAGGAGATGCAAAAATAGAAATTTGATGTGTATCCTAAAATACAAATGCTTTGTTGGAGAATCTTTCGTAATGGAGTATCAATAACAATAAATGTTATTTGGAGAGGGATGCAAGTAAACTCTTTGTGGGAGCTTCAAGGATCTCGTCAACGAAACTGTCTCACCATGAAAATAAATATAATAAATAGAATATTAATTATTTTAGTGAATCGATCACAATTGGGTATGGTATGAGCCGTTAGATGATGACGGAACTGTCCCGTCAAAATTAATGGCAAGATCATAGAATTTTCCCTCTTTATAAATACACTATAGGGTGGAGACTGAAACAATTGGTCATTTATTTGAAGATCTCTCTTTAATTAGGATAAGATTGTTGTATTTAAACTCTTTTAATGGGTTTAAATCATCTTTTAATTGAAACTTTCACAACTAGGTTAAAAAGAATACTAGTTAATTAAGAATAGAGATGAACAAGCCTAAGAAATCGTGGGCTTAGTCATTTATCCTTCTATTATGGGAATTTAGATCAAAAGGAATGCAAGATTTTTTGGAAATGAAGACAATAGAGAACATTAGATTGTTCGATTCATACGAATTTTGGTGGAACGGTGGGCTTCAATGATTAGAAAGAAGATGAACATAACAGAAGAAAGGAGAAGTTGCACTTGGAAGCCGCTAAAACAGTAGTAGCTTAAGGTCAACTATGGTAATACCTCAAGCAAAGATGCAAGTGCTGCAACGGTAGGCATGTGCAAATGTTGGAGCATTTTTGAAGCTTTGTCGACAATAGAACTAAGGAAGTTAAAGAGCGTTATTGTTGAAATGGATTCTTTTACTACTTGTAAATTCGTATTTAATGAGTAAGATCACTGTTTTCTTGCTTCTTACATTGTGAATCTATGCAGGGATAAACTCATAAGATTTGATGATGTTAAAGTTCAGTCTACTTTATGGGAAGCAAATGAAGTTGTAGACTTTTTGGCACATCAAGAACTGAACTGTCCTTCTATTGTAATTTTCGATGTCTGTAATATAGAGCGCCTATATCTTTTGCTCCAAAATGCCAGGGAGATTGATTTTATGTATGTCCTGTCACATCCTTGCTAGTTTTGTTATACTTTACCTACACTAGGACTATAAGCAAGTCGAGCCTACTTGATTTCTACTTGAGTTCAACTAAGTAATAACTCAAATCAAATTGACTACAATCAAGTCAAGCTCAAGCTTGAGCTACTCAAGTAGCTATCAAGTATGAGTTCGAATTTTTAAATACCATTACGCGTATCTCGTAAACCTAATCGTGCTTTTCAGAATTTTATAAACGGAATTACAAAAATTGTGTCTTTCCTCTTTTCAAATCCTATCTCATTACTTGCTTTTGTGTTTTTTCCCTTGCATATATAATAGTCTATATTTATTATATTTTAAAACCAAGTCAACAAAAACCCTATTCTATTCCCAAATCACAACTTATTATCTAATGCATTAATTTTATAAGAATGATTAGCTTAATCAAATCGAGTTTAAGCTCATCAAGCATCAATTCAAGTTGAGTTTGGACTTAAAAATTAAATCTTGATCAATTCGAGTTTTGAGTTTTTTTATTCAAGTCGAGTTCGAACTTGACACTATATCATCTCAACTTGATTCGTCTAAAGCCCTAATGTGGGGCAATTTGTGTTATTAGGCTTTTGATTGGTTTAAATTAATTCAATAAATGTTTTGCATCAAAAGGAAAAATATATATAATCAATTATTCCAATCAAATTTTGTTCATTTATATAAGTCAAACTAAATTAATTATATTGATGAAATTCATATTCATGAAATCCTTTGCAAAGGAATGTCTGACATTAATCAATTATCTATATTTTGATACTTAATAAGGGTGAGCAGGTATAGAGTGCGTAAAATGTGAAGCCTTATCCGTATTACACCCTGTAAAGGTATAAGGTATTGGCACTATATCATCTCGACTTGATTCATTTAAAGCCCTAACATGGGGCAACTTGTATCATTAGGCTTTTGATTGGTTTAAATTAATTCAATAAATGTTTTGCACCAAAAGAAAAAAAATTATATAATCAATTATTCCAATCAAATTTAGTTCATTTATATAAGTCAAACTAAATTAATTATATTGATGAAATTCATATTCATGAAATCTTTTGCAAAGGAATGCCTGACATTAATCAATTATCTATATTAGCGAAATTAAGATACTTGATAAGGGTGAGCGGGTATAGGGTGTGTAAAATACGAAGCTTTATTAGTACCCCACCCCAGAAAGGTACACGGTATTAATTTTTCCACTCGGAACCTATCCAATATCATTTTGTACTCACCCTATATCATGTATCCTATAAAACCTACGAGGTATAGAGTATCATGTGGAACTTATAATTTTATTTTATGAAATCTTTCATTTTTTTTTTTCTTTTCTTAAGTTTCAAGTTTATAGTAGTATTTATAATTTCACACAATATGTAAAATTACATTATTCTCATTTATTTACAATAAATAGTTAATGGAATTAATTTAAAAAGTAATTATTAATATCAATAATTTTGTAATATAGGGAATTTATTTATATGTGAAAGTCAAAACATGTTATTTTCTTTAATTGAAGAAAAAACAAAAGGGAAAATAACAAAAATAGTAAAAGAACTAATATATTTATCAAAAACTCATTAAAAAATTTGTATTTTAGTTTAATTATCCTTGGATAATACATAAAATATTTTTTAGGTTAAGCCATCAAAGGCAATTAAAGGAATGTGGTATTATTAAACACTAAATAGTTAAGATAACGAAGAAGTATCAATATTTTAAATAATATTTGTGTTAACAAAAAAAATTAATAAAATTAATAATACTATAATATTGTTAATAACTTAATATTATTTTATCCAATTTTTTTTAGAATGTTTATAGGATATCTAGGAACCTGTATCTTATATTTAATACGATATAGGTTATCCTACTAGTGGGAACAAATTCCAAAAATTTTGTACTTGAAACCTATTCATTAACTCTTAATACCCACTCAAAACCTACGCGATTGAATAAGGTCTCAGTGAGTATCTTATACGATACTGTTACCCGCTTATCCCTAATACTTAATTAAACATATTTCACTAAATTGAGTATAAATATATGTTATGTTAAATATCATAAGATTAATGAAAATACCATTTTAGTACCTAGTCATCTAATTAATATTAATTATTGGAGGACCCAAAGAAAAATAAAAATTAAAAAAAAAAAAACCCAACAGACACACACACACACACAAAAACTCTAATTGTCAGATGATTATCAGGAATTCAACTCTAATTATCAGATGATTATCAGGAATTCCGCGGGACCTAAATTGAAGCATATGACAGTTGTGAACTCAAATTGCCGCGTCAAGGATACTCGTCATGGCAGTTACGAGGCGAGTTTATACGCGTCCGATTATGACCGTTGTGACCATGCAAACCAACAATTTAGTTTTGGCGCCACAAATTTGAAATCCTTCACAATCGCAACATCTGGTGACTCAATCTTGTCTTTGTTTCCCACGTTAGCCAAAAATATATTCTGTCAAGCTTTGAGACGATTTTTTCCCGAATCAGGATGTCTAGTGCAAACGATAAAGAAAAAAGCAATTTGAGAAATTTGTTAATGGACATCATCAATCTCCACGAAGCCCAAGCTGGCGTTCCGGAATCTGAATCCGAGTCTCTGTCTCCTCGGAAGAAATTGCTGAAGCACATCCATGTCATCTCAAAGCTGTACATGGATGAACTTGAGAGGCATCGAGATAAGCACAATGAAGAAAATGCCCGCAGAGATAGAGAGCGGAAAATCCGTATCCTTATGTCTATGCGCTGATAATGATAATGATACCGTTTACGTAATGAATTCTATAGTTCTCATTGCATCTGCATTTCGATTGCATTTATATCATGCCTTTATAAAAGTCTCTCGCAAACTTGACTTCTAATTCAATTTTGCTGAGTGTTTTTGAATGCTTTCTGGATTGAGATTAGCCGAGATGATAAGCAATTTCCTTTTTTTTTTTTTTTTAATGCTTTCTTTACTTTTACTATCTGTTAGAAGAAATCTTTCAACTCAAGTTTCTTCATGATTTGTAGTAGTGATAGACTCCACTAAGAGATGTGGTTTATATTGGGTAGGCTTGATCATCTGAAATTCCGATGAAGAAGGTACGCTAACTCTGTTTGTTTTCTCACGTTTGCATGACTTCCCTAGATGCTATTATAATCTACTGTACATATGGCAATAGAGACTGCTAATGGGTTCACCAATTTTCATGCAAGTATGTATCTTAATCTCTATGGCCAGTTTGGCGAAGGAAACAATATCTTTCTATGGCCAGAATCTAGGTAGCGTTTGGTTTTATAAACATCTTTAATTGTTCAACATCTCTTATCTCATTTGAACTTTTCTTATACCACATTCAAGTTTTTGGGTAACTGATCTATGTTTCTGCCCTTCCTTTTATTTTTTCTTTTTTTTTTTTTTTTTTTTTTTTTTCCAAGTATTGGACGGCCTAACATTGTTATGTGCGCTAACAATTTTGGCCGAGAGTTACAAGTTGCATGGCAGAGGAACAAAAAGGAGAGCAGTTGGTCTTGGTTGATAAAAGGTTAGCCTTGATAACCCATAAGTATTTGGTAGAGGAATACTCATTGCATTTTTTCAAGGAAATAATGCACAATATCGATGTCATTTTGACTATCAATCTCTTCTTTCAGCTCATGCATCAGTCTGAGGGTTAAATAGAAAGTTAAGAGGAAGAAGAGCAAGAAGAACAAGAGGAGGAGGAAGCAGAGGAATTCAAGAGTAAAGAGGTTTGTCATAAGTGATGACTCGATTTTATTGTTTCATTTGCTAATGTTGCTGTATACATTCAATCATGGTTGATGAATTAAGAACTCAGTTTCAAAATGATGAATGGAGCTTGGAAAATTGCCCATAGTTACACATTCACGCCAATTTAAGTGCATGGAGCTTTTATTTTTAATTTTGTTCAAAAATATAGATGGTCAACATGTGGCTTTAAAAAAACTGTGTAACAACGAATAACCAGTTTGAAATCAAAGCACAGTGACTACAAAATCCACAAACTAGTGAACATAGAGGATCTTGTTTAGTTTGGATGATAGACGACAATACAACCAACTTTTGATGTGACTGTTGAAGATTAATAAATGTGTAAAATTGCAAGTTTGTCCCTCCTTATAGCACATTGACACTTTTATTGTGAGTTTTGCTTAGGAATCAATAACGTACACGTTTTTAGATCAATTATGCTTAAAAGGTTAAAAAGGATCAAAGATGGACCTTAAACAGCGTATATGTGTTCATCTAATAGATCTCAAGATAAGCCATTCTAATAGCATAAGTGAAAGATGAAGTGACTGTCTTCATTTTTGGTTGGCAAATTACAAACAAGACCGTCTTTCCTCCTTCGTTGGTGACATGTGCTACGGTGATGACTGAATGGAGGAGACTTACATCCATGAACTTATTGTATCACGCCAACAAGTGCTATACATGAGCTAATCATGATTTCAATTTGATTTCAGCTTTGTTGAGTCTTCCCAGAAGCAACCAGTGAAAAGAAAAGGAACACACAGGCCATATTGAAAAGGGGAACACAGAACAGCACATTAGTTACCATTTTGTGACTGATACAGCTGCAAGTATTCTCACAGGTGGTCACATCCAAAATATAAAGTCAGCTTATTCTCCATTAATAGACTTGAGAGATACCAATTGGGACACATGGTCAAAATAGAGGAACAGAAAATGAATTACATCACAGTATCATTCTATCCCAGATCTACAGCTCACCTGGTACTTGGTACAACTTTCAGTGATCAATTTTCGAGAAGACCCACAAGAACTTGGACTGCAATTGATAGATATCAGCTGTAATTTATTGAGGACCTAGAGAGCTGCAAAATTGCTGCATTGAGAACCATACAAGCTAAGGAAGACAGAGTCTTGACATCCCAATTCCCACATGTTAGGCTTAGATGAATATCATCCCATTTCTTCTTCAATGTGCAACAGCAACTTGTATCAGCATAATTCAACAGAGCACCAAACAAAGGAAAATCTGACAGACCATGAGGTCCAATTTTTTAATAGCAGTTGGGCGTGTTTCCAAATTCTGAGAACCCAAGAGTCAGCTAAAGCATAGAGGAAGCAGGAAGTGGCTGCATTAAAATTGCATGAGACCTGTGAGCTAAGAATAGCAGCAGCACCCAATGGAAAAAGAACAAGTCCTCTTCATTCTTTCTAGCAACAGTGATTGTGTAGGGGTAATACAAGCAACCTGGATCATGAAAGGTAGTGTCCAGATCTTCATCCAACGAAGCAGTTCGTGTTCCAGTTCCCATAAGAAGCCAGTCACATGTGTACAAGACAGTACGATGTCATCCATGCATCTTCTGAGATCTTTACCGACCAAGCTTCTCACCAGACACGAATTGTGAAAGCTAAGCCTTGGTGACCAGCAATGAGCTCGGCTAACAATGGCATGAACCAGGCATATGACACCCACATGTGAACTACTAGAATACAGAGCTGAATCTGAGATCCGAAGAACATAACATCAGAATAGGGCTTGAGTTGGTTCATTATTAAGGAGTCATAATCTGTTTCGCTAACAGAATACAATTTTTAGCAGATGAAGTCATACTAGCTCAGTTGAGGACATGACAGCCAAGAGAGGGTCTCACTTGTAACAGCCTTACTTGGTGATAGTTGAAGCAGTGCGAGATAATGCTAAATCTGAGAACCCAATATGGAAAAAGATGGACAGGTGAAATCTGTTATATGACAGCAAATGTTGAGGAAAATAGTGGGAAATTGCAGCACAGAAAAAGCCACCCACAACAAGACAATTCATAGCAGCTCCAGGAAGACACACACACACTGCCATTCCTTTCCAGATCAGACCCGAGCAGCTCTCTAATCTTGTGGTGAGCTTATCTATAAAGAAAACCAGAACAGAGCAGACATGATAACAGTCACAATACAATAAGACGCAAGACCCTGAAGTGAAAGCATACCAACTTCTAAACATCTATATCAAAATTCACTGTACCTGGGAAAGATATTAAACAGCATCTTGATTTTTTTTAATAATTGGATCATGTAGGGGAGCTAAGTCCATCATTTGTTGGAGATACACGCTATGGCTAGGGGCTGAATTACTGGGGTAACTTTGGAGAGCTATGCCTTCATTTCATAATGGAGTGCCCATGTTCCTTTATCTTGACAAGACACATGTGAGGCTGAATATTCAACGGCTAGCTCATCTTAGACCAGGGGAATCCATGTATGTAGAGTTGTCAAGTTCTTTTGAGGGGAGAAATTTTGGCACAAACAGTTGCTTCTTGTGGAAAGAACACTAGAGAAATCTCAATTTCTTTTTAATGTTTCATTCTGTATTTTGTAGTTGGAAGGCACTAAGACCCTATGTTTTGGCACTTTGTTGAGCTGTATCGAGGATTTGAGACATATTTTCGCACTTTTAAAGCACGAGAGTAAGGAAACAGCGTATCAATTATTGATGCATGGTAAAATTGAACTTTTGATCAAGTATGAATGTGTTATCATCACAATCTGTCTTCTTGATTATATAATCCGCATAAACACTGTTTTGCGTGCCTTTCTTGGAGAATCACATCTGCAATTATGGGAGTGTTTATGGCTATATCCCTTTTGTTTCGCCATCTTCTATCGTTTTGACTTCATCTTTTTATCGTTTTTAAACATACTATTTATCAAAAAAAGATAAAAAAAAAATATTTTTACTCATAAACTGATCAAACAGACCACACTGATATGAAACGGATATGATACAAATGATACAAATACCAATGAAAAATAAACCATCCAAACAGACCCATCTACCTATGATATTCTTTTTCCATATAAAGATGATTGCAAGTGAGTTAATAGGACGTTTACTTTCTGACTATATGCTTCTGAGTAAATATTTTGAAGTTAATTGTTCCTCTTTGACATATCTAGCTGCATCAAAGCTTGATGATTCTTCTTTGACATATTTTGTAGACTGTCTGAAGATGTTTATAAAATGCTTAATATATAATGTCCCAATTGCAGTTTCATAAGTTCCCAGGACAACAAAAATAAAAAATAAATAGCCTTTCATTATTTCTAAAACAGATATATTTGTGTAAAGCTCAACTTATAATTTACTTCAAAAAGGCACTGACGGTTTTCATGCCTAATTTCCTTAAATAATAAGACATTCTCTATGCATCTAAATTCAAAGGGCACCAAGATTCTTCTTCTTCTTCTTCATTTTTTTTTTTTTTTTTTTTGGGTTCATGTATTGTTATTCAGGGCCTTGATACTACTGGACAAAATTATAGATGATGCCAGGTGTTTTCCATCAATCACTTAGCTTATCACCACTAGAAAGTTGAGAGTTCATATCAAACACGTCCATATTAGCATCTAGCACCGTGTCAAGGAGTCGCGCACGGACGACTCAAAATATAATGAATGTGGTAGATTTTGGTATAAATATAATAGGTTGGTGAAATGTGGTAGATTAGTTTATGGTAGATTGGTGCAAATTTGGTGGGTTCGTCTATGGTAGGCCGTAGGTTCATTCATATGTAATAGGATTAAATGTGGTAGATTCATCCCGTCCAGATATGATAGATTTTGCAAATTTGGT
The DNA here is from genome assembly GCA_024138025.1 of Combretum micranthum. Lineage (NCBI taxonomy): Eukaryota > Viridiplantae > Streptophyta > Magnoliopsida > Myrtales > Combretaceae > Combretum > Combretum micranthum. The sequence goes on along the minus strand of JAMXBD010000450.1, from coordinate 565,970 downwards.
AAGTTAGTATCAATATAATAGTTCATTTGTGATAAAGTAATCTAAATATGGAATGTTCAATATACAAATATGGTAAGTTCATCATTATCATTGAACAAGTTAAATGTAATAAGGACCTAGTATGAGCAGACTTGCTAAACATATGAATAAAAATATCTAACAACCTATCCTATGCTGATTTAAATAATATTCATGATTGTCAAAATCGTGATTTTACTATTTACGAAATGCTTAAAATCAGTAAAATCATATAAAATCGTGTAAAACTAGTAAAATTATAAACGTGTAAAATCATATATCTAAATTCATTTGGCTTAAAGGTTTAACCTAATCATGCATCCATTTAAGTAAAAAATAATAAAAATAAAAATAAAAGTAACCATAAACTTGTAGAAATATTTATTTGACTCGCAATTTTGACAACTATAAATATTACTTTCCAGAAACATCTTTATGGACAGATTCTATAACAAAATGATTAAAGTAAAATCAATTTATGAATTAAAGAAATGAAATTACATGATGGAGAATAGAATACAGATGCAAGCTGTTCAAACTTAATTAGTAAGAAAAATAAAAGTTATCGTTTTTACATTTTTAGTTTTTAAATCAATTACACCGAAATGTCAATGCTGAAGATCACTTTGGAAGGCTATTTATAAGAAGTCTTAGAATGAGTATAACACATGAGGTATTACATGTGACCTAATCGTTAAATAAAAGCAAAAATTTCTAGTATATATAGTGTGCAAAATCATGATAATTTTTATTTTAGAAATTATATATTCAACCATCATTATTATTAAAATTTTATTAGATACTTACTATCACATATTTATATACATAACATATAATATATATCATTTTATATTATTTTTCCTCTTATTCATATGGATGGCTCGGCATAGACCTTGGCATGGGTCCATTAAACCATGAACCAGCTTGAACCACTACTAGTAGTTTGATTTATCAGTCTGACCATATAAGTCATGATTTGCATGCCAACCTCAATGGGTCAGGTCCAGTTCAAGGCTATTGGTTATGAGCCTATGACCATTGACCTGCTAAGTCAAGCCAGTCAACTCCTAAAATTAAGAGGAAGAAAAAAAAGAAGAAAAGGAAAAATAAAAAAAAATGATATATATAATTAAGAAAAAATATAAATAACTAAACTTGTTTTTTATGTGAATAGTTAACACTTATTACTATTCACAATATTAAATGTGTTGTTTAGGGATAGACAAAATAATTGATCAAACCACGAACCAGACCTAAACCGAACCGAACAAAACCAAAAATTCGGCTTATTTCGAAAGCGGTTTGGTTCATGGTTAGGTTGGAGGGATGGTGTTTGATTTGCGATTCCATTTGCAACCCTAAACCAAACCGAACCGAAGTTTTACATCAATGTAATAATAAAAAAAATTAAAATGATAAAAAATTTCATGTCGTCTTCGTCTTCGTCTCTTGTAGCACCCATTGGCGTTATCATTTCTGATGATTTATGAATTACTTTAGCACGAAAGAATAGATACTGATAGTGAGGTCAATGGACATGACCTAGCGCTCTACCGTCTTAATTATCTTATAGACACAGTTGAAATATTTCCCAAGATGAAACGAAAGGTACCTTTGCTTGTAACTAAAGTGTATATGATGTCCGAATCTGGCCTGCTTCATTCTTCTTTATCATCATCATCATTATTAAAAGGAAAGGACAAACTATTAGATATATGTGTGTGTGTTAAATACTAATCTCATTGTTTTTGTTCTTGTTGCACAGTAAGTCACAAGTTGTGTTATGCTGTCATGGTGTGTTAGGAAAAAGAAAAATAATTAATGCATATCTTTATATATGATGCATGTGCTAGGCTTACATTTTAGCCTTACATAAGCGTTTTTTAACTAATTAATTTTGAAACAAATTTGCAATGACAACAAACAAGATTATCCATGGTTGTTTGTTACATTGGAAAATATTATTATTAAGAGTTAGAAAAAGATTTTTTTATATTTTTAGAAAAAGATTATATATTTTTGTAATCATTTTTTTTTTAGTATTTGAAAGAAATGATGAAAGGGAAATGTGATTGTTTAGTAGTTCTTCTGTAAAGATGTGAAACAATTAGAGGAAAAAAGAAAAATGAAACATACAGTTAAAATAAATAAATAATAAAATGGAGTTATACAATTTATATATTTTTCATAGTAACGATTGGAACCGTATACAAACATTCAAACCTTTTTTTTTATGTTCGAAAAATTAGCAAATCGAACCGTATGGTTAGGTTCGATTTTGTAAAAATAACCATACTGCAATTTTCAGTTCGGTTCAGTTTGAGGGACAAATCGAAACGAACTGTATCACGCCCATCCCTAGTATTGTTATGCTCAAAATGGACTTTTATTTTGCTAAGTCAATTTTAACATACAAGTTTCCTATATATAGGGTTTAACCCATCACAAACCCTTTTACATTATATAGGTTTTTTAAGGACTAGTTCCTATAAGCTTCCCTAGTTAGATCACTAAAAGGAATCTTAAAAAATAAAATAAAATAAAGAGAGAGAAAGAGAGAGAGGATATATATAAGAGGATGCCAAAGATATGTTAGAGATTACAATATGGAAATACATCGAAGGAAAGTGAGTGTCACCATTTTATCCGTGAACTCTACATTTGTTTTGCATAATAACAGCCACAAAAGTGTCTTTATATTACATATGATGCATTGCTACAAGGATTCAATATTTGAATGTAAAAAGATAAAAAATAAATAAATATATGTGTGTGTGTAAATACATGTATAATATTGGGTTAATGTAGGGTTTAATCAACAATATATATATGGTGTGTGTGTGTGTGTTAACTCCATTGTTTATGTAGACATATGAACTAATGACGTCGTATCATGTGTCATCTGACGTGGCACATGATCATTTTTTAATCTTTCTTTTTTACGTGGCAAAGTCTTATTTTTTTTTTTTATATTTTCATTATAATTAATTTTACTTTATTATAATTAATACTATTTTATTTTTTAAAACAAATTTAAACTCATATTTAAGCCCAATACCACCCTATCCCCTATATCCTATTACAGCAAACCCATGGTATCTTTATCGATTTTCCTTTTTTAACTGTTGCTTGCTCTAATGTTGTCTTATATATAAATCCATTTTTCAAAAATTTTCCATGTGAAACAAATTACAAACCAAAAACAAGCACTGCCCAGTAAACCCATGATGCAACTAAGCCATGTCTTCTTCAATCCTACTCGTTCTTCAACCCCTTTTCTCTCGCTTCTTCGCTCCCTTCGGTCTGCTCACCATCACTCCCCTAATGGAACTAAGCCATGTGGCTTGCGATGGAAATGGCTAGAGAGAGAGTAGCTAGAGAGGAAAGTGGTGAGGAAGGAAGAAGATGAAGCTTGGTTGCGAGTCTACTGAACTAATATAAGCATGCATATAGTTCAATTTGAGAGTGCTCAAATTACATCAAACTTATATCAGTGCTCATTAGTTCATCCCGTGGAAGCTCAGGTTTTAATCTGTTGTAGTCACTTGATAAACCTTTGGAGCTTAAATTTGTTCAATGTGTGTTTGCTCGGTTTGTCATGTCTGGAGCGTTGGTTGTTTAGTTTTGCACATGCAGTAAACTTAATAAGAAATTGAAATATAACAGCAACCTGAAGTAGATGCAACTCGAAAATTGAAATATAAAGAGAGAGTGGCTAGAGAGAGAAAGTGATAAGGAAAGAAGAAGAAGAAGCTCGGATCTTCCCCGATATGTTGCTCCCTACACGCCACCGCCATCTAGTTGGCACCAGCTCACTACCAGCCATAGGTGAGATTGATATGGTTGCTGCTGTTACCAACCACTAATTGAGGATGAGGGTTGGTGCTATTGTTGTTGTTGTTGTCGTCGCCATCGTCGATGGAGGCTGTGTGTAAGACGCAATGGAGCGCATTAGTAGAAGGCTCTAGTGAATGACATGAAGCAATAGCACTAGGCTCTAGCATATGTGACTAAGCTTCAAAGAAGTTACCGTATCGAAGACTAAACAGGAACTAACCAAGCTTCTTTTAGGAATCCAAACCACCAAGCTAACTTACAGGGAAGCCCCATGTCAGACATGAAGCAACAAACTTGCAGTAGTTGAGCAACGATCGCGGCCATAGTAGTGAGTTTCTTCCTCAATCGAGTTGTTGCTAGATCAAGTATGAGCAGTAGAACTAAGTGGCAACACCTGGAACAATTGCAATCGAGTAGTCCAACATGACCTGATGCAAACCATGCTGAGTGTTTCTCTAATCAACAGTCGACGTAATCTTAGTTGTAAAGTAAACTTCATTGCTAATGAAGAAAGAGCTTGGAAAATGAAGAAAGAAAGGAGTTTTTACTTGTCCCACATTGCTAAACCATTAACAAACATTCATCTTTATAATGAGCAACTTGACAAGTCCTCATTGAATTTGTAATATTAAAGAACTTTAGGCTTACTAGTTGGATAAGCCAGGTTGAAGAAGGAATGTCTACAGTAGAAGTATAAATTCATAGCTATTTTAAAAATTAAAATAATTTGCAATGGAAATATAAAAAAAATTAACTAATTTCCATGTCAACAAAAAAAAAGATAAAAATGACAATGTGCCATGCCAGAGATATGTAGGGTTGTAAATGAGTCGAGCTATTCATAAGCTACTTGAGCTCGACTCACTTCAGTAAACAAGCCGAGCTTGAGCCTATAGTAAAGCTCATTTATCTAAACGAGCCGACTCGTGAACATGTTCGTTTAGGCTCGTGAACAAGCTCATGACTAAGCTAGTTAATAAGCCAATTAGCAGATTTATAATTTTTTCATGCATGATAAATTATCTATAACTACATAATAAAAATGACTAAAACTAATTCTATTTAATAATTAAGTATATATATATATATTATAACAACACTTATATATTGTATTTTAGGTTTAGAAAAATGGAAAACGGGTTATCTAAATAGTTAAGCTTGGACTTAAATTCTAGATTTGATAAAAGCTCGTTAAGCTCGATAAAAAGCTCGGCTCGCTCTGCTCGAGCTAGTTTTATAAACGAGCCGAACTTGAGCCTCAATTTTAGGCTTGTTAAAAAGCTTGACTTGAGCACAAGCTTGCTAAATTTTAAACAACTTAAGCTCAAGCCTTTAAAAGCTCGGGTCGACTCGGCTCGACTCGTTTGCGGCCCTAATGATAATGTCACGACATCATTGGTCAATACATCTACATCAATAATGGAGTTAACACCGTTGAGAGGTATCGAAAATGGCCTCAAAAAGTTCATTCAAGTACTTAAATTGAACTTTTAAAAGTTCAAGTACTTAATTGAATTTTCGGCCAAATTTTAGGTATCAAATTCAACATTAACCCTATAATATATATATGTACTATCTTGGGGGAAATTTAAATTTCAAATAGCCTAAAGGCCCTATACCAAAGCGTGCAGTAGAGTCATGGTATGACCTCATACACCCGCGCACTTACAAGAAAGATAAACTATATCATAATGTTGATGCTACATCATGACACGCTAATAAATGAAATTTCAACTACACGAATATATCAAGCAGCTATGTAGCTTTTTACGATCGCACCATGCCAAGAAACACTCTAACTATTTAAAATATGCATTTAATGCCGAGGAAGGCTTAGTGTGATGGATTTAGAGTAAGAGTATCGTGGATTTAGAGTAAAGGTATTACCTATTCACTTTCAACATCTTTCAAGAAAGTTAATACACATAAAGATTCTCTCTATGAGCTTAAATTTGAGAGGACCATATGAAATAATCCATCAATAGAATGATTTATCTTCAATGTCAATCGTTAGTGCGATCCAATGAACATTGTCAATAGCTAAACTATATAGATACCATAAGCTACTCTTTAAATGATGGATATAGAAATCGTAAAAAAAATCGTGCTATTAGATTATGATTATGAAAAATCAAGTAAAGCTCCATACAAAGAACATAATGCCTTTGGCAATAGCTAATCTCTACAGATACCCAAGGCTATTCTTTGTTTGATGGATTTAGAAATCGAAAAAAATTTCATCGTGTTGTTAGATTATAATTATAAAAAATCAAATGGAGTTCAATACAAAGAAGCGATGTTGTGGACTTGGAGCAGCCAGGCTAATTCAACCCGTTCAAACGAAACCGGTCATAAAAGCATGCTGATCTATGCATTTAGCCTAGATTTACATTGACCTGGTTGACCCAAGCAATCTAACCAAGTCGAACCAATTGACCTAGACCAATTGGCTCTGCCCAAAATTATTAAAAAAAAAACTAGAATTTTAAATGTATATATTCATACTATATTATAAATTTACAAAATATAATCTCATTATATTATACTAACGCAGCACGAAAGCATAAATACACTGATTCAATCACAACGATTGAATCAAGAGTCCAATAATGCAATAAAAATACAATCTTTATGAGAAATCTCTCAAAGAAATGTCATATAAATATAAAAATATCAAAGTCTTATGAAAAAAGGTCGAAACTTGTTGATATATACTCTAATAAGAAACCCCAAAATGGAATAAAGAAAACAAAGTCGGTTAAAGGTGTACTGGCCTAACGATGGCAATACAAACCACGTACGCCAATGGCTTGTAACTCTACGCCGGTGGTGTTAAAGCCGGCATAGACCACAGTTCAATTACAATAAGCAACACACCCCATATCACGCCCATAGTCATACCCGTGGTAGAATCTAGTCTTCATTCCACAAGGTACGCCGGCAATTCTGGCTTCTATGCCAGCGGCGTTGTGCCGGCGTTCGACCATTTTGTCAAGGCCAACAGCCTTTGTTCCTAAACTGCATTATTCTTCCCCTCTTGCAAAGAACTCAAACTCTAGTTCTGATTTGTGTGTTTCTTCCTCCTCTTTTTAGTCTTCTTGGATGAATTAGACTTTTTCATAGCCCATTCTGTCTCTTGTCCTAATTGAATAATGGTTACAAAAATGCATCTTTTAGTCCTGATGGCTTTGGAATGAGTTGTTTTCTTTAAGGACAACAGAGTATGTTTCAAACCCTCTTTTTCTAACCTATACACATTCTCCTTTCCTGCATAATGGGCATCCATATCGTACTACCACGGTCTTTTAAGCAACAAGTGACAAGCATTCATATCTATTATATCATAATAGATCTCATCCTTATACTTGCTTATAGAGAATGGCACTTCGCACTGCTCTTTTACATCAATCTTCTTAAATGCTTTAACCCACCCAACAGTGTATGGGTTAGGGTATCTTTCTACTAGTAGCCCCAATTGCTTCACAACCTTCCTATCAATAATATTATCGCAACTATTACTATCTACTGGGTGTTCACGGACCGGTTAAACTATCTGTAGCCTTATTTTTTTAACCTTACCGTAATGATCGGCTTTTAATATCACGATCCTTAACCAGTCCATTATAGGTGGTTAACTGTTTTATTTGGTTAATTTATTCGGTTTTTAGTTTTTAACCATTTAATATAATGGTTTCAACAAATCAAATTGATAATTTCAACAAATATTTTTTTTAGCATTTATCATAGAATTTTTCTTCAAATTATTACATATATTACAAGAGCCAAAAAAAAGAAGAAAATCAAATTAAGAAAAAAGGAATAAAAACAAACCTTTGGATGTATCGTTATCAATAAAATCAAACCAAATCAACTACCACATTAATTCCATCAAACATAAGACAATAGTAGTTTAAATGAAATCCAATGAATATTAACATAGGTAAATTATTTGTATATGTAAATATGTATGTGTGTGTGTGTGTGTGTGTTTTTTTAAATAATTATGTGTATGTAAATTATATATATAATATATTCATAAATATTGAAATAGTTAACCCTTAACCATCGGTTTTTTGTTGTTACAAACCAAAACCGAAACCAAAAACTGGAAAAAAATAAAAAGCATAATCCTAAACCGAAACTAACAGACTGGTTAACCATATCTTTCATATTAGTTTTACGGTTTCGACTTGGTTTTTTGGTTTCATCGGTTTTTTTACACACTCGAACCGTCTACAACTAGGTCAAATACCTTTCCCCCATCGTACACTTGGTACAAAACAACTGGCATCTTGGGTATCCTCCTTTTGCTTAAGGTTCAGCATCAACTTTTTGATGAAATAAGTCCGCCCAACACCTTCATCACCCTCTTCAGGATCATCATCTTCCCCATCAGGTTCATAGCCCTCTTTCCTCTCAATAATATTCATGCTTTTCCTATTTGGACACTCGTTAGATCTATGCCCTGGTTGAGCACTTGCCTAAAATGGGTTTTGCATAAGGATTGCTTAGTTTATGTGTATCCTTAGCATCAACAGGATGCTTACTAGTAGCTTTATCCCCTTTCTTCTCACTACTCACTTCTTGCTTCCCTTCAATATTATCAACCTTTTCAATCATAGGATGATCCACATTCTCATCCCCAAACCTCCTCTTATCAGTATCATATTGATTGCCCTTCTCACAAAACATCAACTCGACCCTAAGAGCCATATTCTTTGCTTCACTCATATTTTTTAATACATTCATAAGAATTTTATCTTGAGTTTGAAATTTCAAACCATTAACATACCTAGAAACTTGTTGTCCTTCGCTTTCTCAAAGATCCGTTCAACCATATCTCACAAACTCGATTGTATATTCATGAACAGATTGTTGGCTCTGTCGACAATGCCGTAGGTACTATTGAAATAGAATCTATTCATAGTTGGAAGGCAAAAAGTCCCTTTACAACAATTGGTTCATACGAAACCATGTCCGTATGGGTTCTCTCCCTTCTCTTTGTCTCCTACTTTGTAATCTTTCCCATTAGGCAGAGGCCTTTCCTTTTAATCTGCACGCAACCAATCTAACATGGCACTTTTCCAGTATCTCCATGTAGTTGAAAAGCCTGTCTAACTCCACCAACTAATCTAAAAACTATTCTATATTCAAATTTCCATTAAAAGAAGGAATATCTACCTTTAGGGGAAAACACCACTGTTGCCTTGGTCATATCTATAGAATCCCCTCCAGTATTCACCACCACCATAATCGTATCTCCTTCGTAGTTGTCTCTCTTCAAACAAAAATTCACCTTCCTCCTAAGAATCTTCATCTGAGATCTGTGCACCTCTATTTGTAGTAATAGGTTTGTTGATTGGATCGCCACGAGCATCCCTTGCTCTTGGTCATCTCCCACCATCATTCCTGCCTCTGTTGGTATCGACCGCCATGGCGTTGAAACGCTCGACCAGATTTTCAGTAAGCTACTCTACCCGTCGTAATCTCTGATCCATGGCATCAACTACCATCTTAAGATCCTCAATCCCACGGACTCCCGTATCTTGAACACCATCAAGAATACGACCGCTATCAATAACGTTATTGGAAAACATCTTCTTCGGATTTTACCGAGCTTTGATACCACTTCTGACGCAACACGAAAGCGTAAATACACTGATTCAATCACAACGGATGAAATCAAAGATCCAAGAATGCAATAAAAGTGCAATCTTTACGAGAAATCTCTCAAACAAATGTCATACAAATGTAAAAATATCAAAGTTTTATGAAAAAGGTCAAAACTTGTTTATATATACTCTAATAAAAAAACCCTAAAACGCAATATTAAAAAAAAGAAAAAACAAAGCCGGTTAAAAGTGCACTGGCCCAATGCTGGTAGTGCAGACTATGTACGCCGGCGGCTTGCAACTCTATGCCAGTGGTGTTGAAGTCGACGTAGACCACAGTTCAATCACGGGAAGTAAAACTCCCCATACCACGCCCATAGTCATGCACGTGGTAGAATTTGGTCTTCATTCCACAAGGCACGCCAGCAATTCTGGCTTCTACGTCGGCGGCATTGTGCCGGTGTTCTACCATTTTGTCAAGGCCAACCTTCAAGGCCGGTAGCTTTGTTACTCTATTGCATTATATACTTCCTTCTCTTTTTAAGGAGTATACCTTATATGGATTTAATAGCTAATTGATGGATTTGATCCAAATACAAATTTAATTGATTGATGTTATATACATTTATCTTTTATAAATAAAATATGTTTCATATTTTCACTTTTTATTGACCTCAATTCCATCATCAATTGAACTCGATTTGACCCCTCGACCCTTGATCCCCTAGCATATCCAAATCATACCCCGGTCCATTTGTGACAATCTCTTGTTCAAGAAATATGGAATTTATGTTTTATAATTCTTTTACCTACAACTAGTGTGTTCAAGCTTCTCGAAATTGTCCTCTCTACCGTGCCTCTCATTTTTTGTCATTCTTTTTGTGTGCTTCCAAATCACTCCTATAAAATCATGTGTACATTGTATTCACATGATCACTACAAATAAACCTACCCATGTTATATCAACCAAAGTAAAGCAATTGAAAATATTGGGTTAAAGTTGACAAAGGATACGAATTTTCTTTAAAAAATATATTTATTTTCCAATTTGGTTATAAGCTTATAATTTTAACTAAACTAAATGCAATATATCTAAACATTTATAGAAAAATTCACAATAACCTCTTACGATATGAGTACTAAAAAAAAATTTATAAACAGAAACGGCTTCAAGAAGTGATTGTAATCGGTTTAACATAAACCTAACCTTGATGCATCTTCATGTCATTCTATCGCTCTAATATTTGTCTATCACATCATCTTATACATATTTTGAGTGGGTTTTATTGTCCTATGCAATGCATTTCACTATCCAATCATTGGTTTTATTTTTACAATTAAATTAATCTATATATAATATATTATATATATTCTTCAAATTTTTGTATTTAACGCATAGAGTGGTGCAAGATAAATCTACCAAGATTGATCTGTACAACAACAATCGGAAGAAAATGATTAGATTGCAAAAAAGAATATTACTCAAGGAAACAACAATTTGAGATAAATATTTGTGTACTATTTCATTAGTTTTTTTTTATTTTTTTTATACACCCAAGTGTAATATGTATAGTTTTCTCCCGTGTGATTTATTAGAATGTTTTATTTTAGGTTCATGTGAGATATATGTACCACCCCATTTGTATAAAGAATAATTAACTCCTAACAGTACTGTATAAAATAGATGCTAAGTTATAGGGCCAATTTATTCTTCAATCATACCTCGACCTATTACTTGTGATGCCCAGTACAATTTAGTTCAGCCTAACATTCATCACGTCCATGTCAAATTGTCACTGGTAACCTTAAACTGCATATCACTCTTCCTCTCTTCTTTTGCAAAAGCGATTCATTTACTCTTCTCTTAAAACCCTAAACAAGTAGTGCTTCACTCCCCCTCCCATTGAAAACTCTTGTCCACAAGGCAGATTTAGGTAACCATGACTCCCAAGTAACATTAGCTAATTGCTTATTTTTCCATTTAATTGACCCCATAACTTCAGCTTTATCTCTTCTCTTTACCAATCTCCTTTCAGTGATGATTTAGAGTCTATTTAGATGGTCTGTTTTTCATCTGTATATGTATCCGTATTAAAAAGATATGTGTAAATATACCGATTTGTATTTGAATTTTATCTATATTTGATCTTTTCATAAGAACTGCCAACTTTTTTTTTATCTATTTTTTAATAAACAATTTGTTAGAACAATTTTGAAAAAAGTGTCTGTATCTGTCCAGAAAAGCTAAACAAACAGACCCTTAATGTAATTCCCTTTCCCCATTATCTACAAGTAAATGAGGAGATTATGAAGAATATAGGCCACGCTATTTCTTTTGCCAAGACACAAGAAAGGTGGAATGCATTTGAGCCTCCATGATCAATCCCAATCAATAAATCACCTCGCCAATTCTATCCATGACCTTTTAAGGACTAGACATCTCTTCGAGTTGTGCTCAAACCAAGACTCGACCTGGCTAGGCCAGCCTTACCCACGAAGCAAACTTGGTGGGGTCCATATTGGTCCACCTTTAAATAATTTTTAAAAGAAAAATTGGAAAATTATTAGAAAGGGGACGGTTGGACTTGTCCCAACTTGCCCCATCCCCTTTCGGGGCAGTTCCAAGTCCACATTTTTTAGACCCAAAGTCGATGGGTCAGGTCATGCATCAAACCCAACTTACCTTGGGGAGATGTCTAGTAAGGACCATAGTAGTGAACCAATAGGTTATGTGAGTGGTGTTTCAAACTTTTGTGTCGGTTTTTGGATGGTACACCATCGGTAAGCACAACTCCACATCTTCTAATTTGAAATATGAAAACTCGTCCTAAAAGGGATTAATGAAGATAGGGCCTCAATCACTTGTAATTACTATCAAGCAATCCATGAAGCTTATTGGTCCAAATAAACTGGATCTACATAAGGTTATGTAAGGATGGCTTAACCAAATGAATGCCCATATTTACTAAAATGCTCGATAACCACCATACTATCTTCTTTGCTATTTGATTTTAGCAATCCTTTTATGAAGGAAATTATCGATTCTCATAGTTATGTAGTTGGCATACACCACACTCCTTAATGTATCGTAAAACACCAATCTTTATTTTTAGGTAATAAAATACCAAGCTAAGCTTTTTGGAGGTGATTTAATTTGAACTCACCCTTAAGGGCATTATCATAGTACAACTTCATCAACTTTAATTTGAGTGACCATTGCAATCCAACCACTCTTCCTTTCTTTCTTAGTAATCCTTCTCAAACACAAAGTTTTTCACATTCCTATCGAACTTGTAACTTCATGAGGATATCTTGATAACTTCCTTTGACAATCCAGCTGTTCTTTAAGGTTTTGTTTGGATCAGATGGATTGTTGTGGAAATGAAGAGAAAAGAGGTGTTTAGCTACTTAAAAGAGGCTGAAAAATGGATGAAGCGAGTGGAAATGGGTAGAGATGTTTCCACTTGAAAGCTTCAATATCCTCTCCAAATTTGGAGAGAAAAATGGTGGAAAAGAGTGGAAGTATAAGGAAGTTACAAAACCTTAAGAATACAGAAATAAAAATAGTAAAGGACAATTTGGTCATACTTCTATTCTATCTCGATTCGTTTCCATCCATTTCCACTTTTAATATCCAAACAAGAGTAAAATCTCTTTCTTTTAGTTTCCTTTTCCTCCATTTTCCTTTCCACAACTTTTTACTCGGAAAGGATTGTCAAACACCATGTAACTCTTCTAACAGCTTGGGGGTTATGAGTTGTGACAATCATGGTAGTAGCTGTTAAACTTGCACCCAAAGACCTAGATAGTGCGTCAGCCATTATATTAAATCACCCACTCTTAAACTAAATTTCATGGTCCATACTCTATTCCATCAAATGCTTTAAACCGTATTGATCAATCTTCACTATAAAATGTCATCTCGTGAAATTGATGCTTCCATTTTTCTGTCGCATAGGTCAAAGCCAATCGCGTCTTTTCACAAACAGATAGCCCATGTTATTATACTAGTAATGCCTCCATTTTTCTACCGCATATACCTTCGTTTTTCTCTTAATCAATATGTAGAAATCCTTCCTCTTCTCATATTTGTTCCTGTTTGCAGTTCATTGCATTGTCCAACTTACCGCCTTTAATCAAGAAAGATTTCCTTCTTATTGAGAGAGAATCCAATAGCTGTCACTCCAATCTTATCATTTCCGCATTGTGGATGTGGGAAGATACATCATACCCTTATGCAATAGATCGAGAGTTCATTCTTTGGTTACCAGTATGAGTGTGCCAAGTTAATGCCAAGGCGGTCAATGCTGATCACATATATACTTGAATAAGCAATCCCGATGGTACATGTTTTACAAGAGACATGGAAACCCCACAATGGCAATCACTATAATATTTGAATAAGATTCCTTTTATGCTAATACTAGAAAAACGCCTAAACAAATAACAATTGAAATGCAATCCAGGATACGAAGGCTTAGGCTTACCTTCTTCAAATATTATTGAGCTTAAACTTGATCAGACTTTTTTATCAAGCCTAAAAATTATACTCAAGTTTAACTCATTTAACTAAACAAACAATCGTTTGAGCTAAAGTTGAGTCGAGCTTTTTATCAAATATAATGAGTTTTTGTCAAGCATGAAATCTAAACCAGAACTCAACTCCATCAGAGGCTCATTTTCCAATTTTTTTAACCAAAAGATTAATATATAAAACTTGATAAATATTATATATATTAAATAAAAATTATTTTTTATTTTAATTATATATTTATATATAATATATTATAAATTTAAAACTCACAAATATACTAACGACCTTATTCACGAGCTATTAACAAGCTTAGTAATAAACCTACTTGTGAACATATCCACGAGCATAAATGAGCATATTCACGAGCATCTCGAGCTTGACTCATTTAAATAAGCAAGCTTTACTTTAAGCTCGAACTCTGCTCATTTACTAATCAAGCTCGAATAGAGCCAAGCCATGACTTATTTGCATCCCTACTGTTGAGCCTGAATTTTTCTATTGTCTAGCTTAATTTCTTTTGATTTTATTTATATCAAACTCTAACTCATTTGATATAAATCATCAACTAGGAATTAAAATAAAATTATTTTTATAAATCTTTTGTGGAATTTAAATAAATAATATTCACAGAAGCTGAAAATAAAATGCCTTGTCACGTATTAAAGAATATATCCAAAAGGCAGGTCACTAAACCGCAGGAATAAATATTTATTGTCCCAAATCCTTGTCTCAAGCATATTCTTACCAATCACATGTATTATGTATACACTCATCTGCGAAATAAAGTTCAAAAATTTAAAGCACAACTATGCTTAATCAAACATCTCTATATTTCACGCAAACATTGAATCTAACATTTATTTTAAAAAAGCACATTATTGATTGGTTCCATACCATTGCTACCATGCAAGATCAAAATCTTAAAATTACCAAGAGCACCATGACAAGGACATACACTTTCCTTTGATCAAATAATAATAATCATTCTACTGCTCATATAACCATGGAGGAAGAACAAAAAAGCAAACTTCCTTTGAAGTAGGCAATAAATTGATTAAAGGAAAAAGCAATATAACAATAAAAGCTCTGTATATAGCCAACACAAGAGGAAAGTGGGGGGCAAAAACTACTACAGAAAATACAGCACAAAATCGTACCTTGATCACAAGCACCACTACATAACATAGCACTCTCAAGTTATTTCTAAGGCATTATTTATCCACGGTCATTTTCACTTGCAACAGCAAGCCGGTGAACGTAGGAAGCACGGATTGCAGTTTGCCCGTCCTGGCCTTAAATAATGTTTCCTTTTATTTTTCCAGAGGTGAAACATGGCTTCTCTAAAAGGAAGCAGGGACGATTTAGGGGAAAAGACGAGCATCATCACCCTGCAAGAAGAAACAACACAATCCAAGAGTATGAATTTCATAAATATGCAAGTCAACAACAATTTTACTAAGTGGACAGGTAAACATGCAATTTCTCCATACGTCTTACACAGAAAAATTCTGGTCCAAGTTGGCATGTTTTCAGTCAGCTACAAAAAGATCTCAGAGCTTAAAAGTCAGCTCCCGTTCCAAATGAGTTCATTATCCCCTGGCAGTGCCCCCACTAGAATCTCATGAATAAGCAACTGAGGAGTACATTTCATGCATCACCAGACCACACTGCACAGTATATCTTGCCAGCCACAAGGTACCAGGAAATTCCTGCGCAGAAAGCAGGGGCTAGGAAACTGAGAGAGATCAACAGCACAGACCCAATATTCTGCCTTGTTGTGTATAACCAGGTCCTTCAAACAATCAATGGAGACATCACTGTCTGCAAAACCCTTTATCTTTGCTGGAAGAAGGAAGTGGTGGGTGTGTGTTGAGGATGAGACAACATATGTAGATATCCTCCACCTTCAAACTGGGCTATCTATAGGGCGGTTAGACAAAAAGGAATCATTTGCATCAACAAAAAGGCCCCTAGAAAAGGTTTTTACCCTAAAAATAACGAAGTAGTTATTATATTCCAAAATTGTTTGTTACCGATGAATAGTCACATTGAAATATATATAGAGGCAAGATGTGTTGAAAACTTAAGGCATGGAACCTCCCATACATATAGCAGGCTCAGACACAAACAGAGAAATATTAAGACATAAACTCATTTTAAATAATCTATTATCATTACTATAGGTAAGCTGGATGCCATATGTTCAAATAATTTCACCACATCTATACTTAAAGAGACATATGTAGTCAATTTAGAATATTTCGTTAATATAGTCATATTCCATAATTCAATTAGCAAAGGCAGCAATTAGATTCCAAACCAATGGCTTATAATGTTTTGACTTAACCCAAAAGATTTATCACTGTTTTACAATGAAAAAGTAGAAGTAAAACGGAGCAAAGGAATAGCAAAAGCACACGCTACCCTAAAACTTACAGCCCCCATGAAAACAGATGACTGACAATGTCATTCAGGTTAAAAGGCCTGAAAAATACCATGTTATAAAGTTTAATATTCCATAAATATGAGCAAACAGATCAAGCAATTCAAAGAAAACCCCTTATTCTGCATACTCAGTAGCATCTAAATGATGATTCTGTTTACAATACAATAAAAGAAGCAATTAAAAAAATCCACCAAATAAAAAGCAATTTGTGGTTGAATTCAGAAGACCTAAAAGAATACTAAGCAAGAAAACCAAAGATTCCATGAAGAAGAAGAAGAAGAACCATTGAAAGGATATTCAAGGTTTCTGTCTACCAGCAGTGTCTTGCTAGCGAATGCATGCAAGAAAACTGAACATTTTTTACATAGCTGATCCAATTTATCAACAAAGAATATGCATAGCATCTTAATGACCACAGTAATCATTGGTCTATGAGCCAAAGAAAACAAGAACTCTGTGGAACAACATGCAAACTTGATGAAATGCATGAAGCTTTATACATACATACATACATATACATATATATATTATTGGGGGGTGCAGGGTTAATCAATAATGAAAGGAAGAATTTAAAAGCACAAAATGTGGAAAAGGGGTAGAGCAAAGCCCAAAACCATTACAAGAGCTTCAGAAAAACACAATCAGAAACCAAAGAATCAAAATCATGATGAAACATGAACTTCGTATAGGCTAGAAGCTTTTTAGCTAGGGTATTGAGGACAAGCAGCTCGACCAATACTATGTAAATTCCAAGCCCTCTAAATGCCATAAGCAGTAGCTGAAAGGCTGACCCCCTCAAAGAAATAATCTTAGGGTCTTTAGAAGAAGAACCCAGGAGACTCAAGGTTGCACCACGCCCAGATACAAAAGATAGTGGACAAGCAGAATATAATTACAGATCAAAGAAAAGGTGATAATGATCTTCATTGCCCCCAGGACCACAGTTAAAATGAAGGAGAGCTGGAGATACCTTACTGATGTAGCTTGTCAAGACTCTGCAATGTCCTTAACCGAGTTAGCCAAAGGATAAGAGAGTGTCCTGGAGTTGATTTCTTGCACCGAACAACCCTGTGCCAAGAACTCTGTGGCTCTGGGGCTTCAACAAATTGTAACTGCCCCTTAACTGCAAAATTTCTAGATTTGCATGGATCCACAAAAGTTTGTGAGCCTTTCAAAAAAAGGGGTTAATGTTAGGGGGGCTACTTAAGTATTCCCACATATAACTTATGAAAGCACCTCCACAAGGGAGAAGAAATGGGTATCTATTACAATATATAATTTCTAGTTATATAAAGAAACATATCTTTATGTATAAACTAGTAAAAGTTTTAGTTCTGACATAATATAAAATAACAACTCTGAAAACTATTAAATATTTGTAATTCTTCTAAATGACACAACACATTATACACACATATAGAAAAACCATCAATGGTCATATAAAGCCCAAATTAAATGATTACAATTGTATCATATTTAAAACAATCTATGAACATACATTATTACTACATTAATTGAGATTGGGTATGTTTGGCTAGCTTTTTCTAACAGATACAGAAACTTTTTAAAACTTTTTTCTAACAAACTGTTTATCAAGAAATAGATATAAATAAAAAAAAGTTGGCAATTCTCAAGAAAAGATCAAATAAATCAAATATAAATAAAATATAAATACAAATCGGACATATTTACACATACATTTCAATATAAATCCACATACAGATGAAAAACAAACCATCCAAACAGACCCTATATTTTGAGTACATATATTATTTTTCATGAATATGTATAAGCTTCAAATTAAAATCCATGGTGCAGGGCCTTAACAACTGACTAGTTATGAGTAATGCCCAAATATGAAACAACTCTTAAGCTATAGATTATGCATGAAGGATATTACCAATTCCTTTTGGGAACTTGCAAAAAGCCAATTTTTCAATAGTTCCACTAATAAAAATTAATTACATCAACTTGGTATACTTCTGCAAAATTTGACACCAAACACCTAATTATACCATGCTCGTGTTCTTTACTTATCTGACTAGATACATTGTAAAAGGCACAAACCTTCACATCACCAAACAAATTTAACGCAGGAACTTGAGAAAGAAGTACTTTACTATGTTACAAGAAGCCTCAAATTGCTTCAAAATTATATCAAGGAACCAAACTACAAAGCTATGGAAGGGAAGCTGGATCCCAATAAAATGGCCATTACACTAACCTGGCTGAGGCTTGGAAGAATGAAATTCTAGATGTAGGTCCTATAGATCAATGCAAGATTACAATTATAGGACTTAAAACTAGAATTGATATAAATCGCCCTTCCATATTAATTAAAATCAATGACTTAAGGACTTCTTAAGTTATACAATGCATACTAAGATCATATTAATCCAAATGAAACGCAGGTGTTAGGACTATCGATGCTACAGAAAAGAAAAATAAGCATTTTTTTCAGCTGAATAACATTTAAGAAGTTTATTAAATCATGCACCACAAATTGATTGCAATCTGCCAACTCAAACATGTATTATTGTTTTAGTACTGGGTCATTGGTCCAATACCAATAAAAATTTGAAGTGCCTAGACAAGGCATTTTTTAGTTTTCAGTACATGCAAAGAATCAGACCTAAAGGTGCTCAACCTCTCTAACATATATATATACACACACACATAAAACACTCTTGTGGGTGATAAAAAAAAGTACCCTCATTTTGGAAAAATGATTTTAGAAAGAATCTACAACAAAATTGTGTGATCTTACAGCAACATGACTGAAAGTTGCATTGTTGCAAGGAATGTGGATAACAGTAATCTGTTTCAGATGCTTCTAACCAACATGCATTCCCCATATTAGGCCAAATAGAGAGCCTCCAAATAATCATCAATGTAAGCCAGGCACGGCCAGTGATCTGTTCTAATTCGGACCAGAGTTGAAACATCACATACTTCCATTTGCAAAAGTAGATGAAACCTTGGAGGAAGAAATATCATAATATGAATGCACCCGAGGTTTCTTCTACTAACATTATCATAACTTTCACTTGCATCTTCATCACCAATGTACTTTAGACGAGGAGGAATGTCATCAAATTTGGTTGCAGAGGTTGAACCATCTCCAAGACAGTCTGAATAGGAATCTTTCCAGATAACATCATTAATGATTCCACCACCCTTCAGAAGGTCTACTAGTTGTTCACCTATTACAGTTACAACATAGGAAGCAAGGTAGCGTTCGGTTCGAAGGATAAGAGATGCTGAAGGAACTTCAAGCAATTTGACTGATTGAGTCCCACTGATTGCTGCCACTCCCTTGCCACCTCTAAGGGGAAATATCTCCCTTCCAAAGTTTGAAGGATTACCACATGCCTCCCAAAGTGCAGTGAATAAGTCTGATTTGTAAAGAGGTATCTCATGTTCATTGATGTCAAGTGGTAAAACTGCATTGAGAAACATATCTTCTATCCCCACAGTGATGGCATGAAGTTGTCCACGAATTATCTGACCATTTTCAGCATTTGTTTCTAGAAAAACGTCAACCAACCCAGGAGTTGGTTCTCGAGGTTCCAATTCTATTGTTACAGGAGCTCTAAAGTTATCATTTTCATGAATGTCTTTTCCTACTGGCACAATATGCAAAGAAACATCACTATCCAAAGAATCATTATTTTGAGGAGGATTGCCAAGTAGAAAAGGTATGTGATATGATGGAATTGATCCATATGGTGAAGAGGAAGAAAACCTGAGTACAGTTGCATATATAGCTGGAAGTGCATCAACTTTATCACAAACAGGGATATCAAATCCCATTGTTTGAGAGAATGGTACGGATTCAAAACTCAGAAAGCAACATATTTTCACTTTAATCCCCACCATATGTCTAAAATCAGGAATGCAAGCAAAATGCTTCCTTAAGGTTACTAGCATCTCAGAAATTTTTGAATCCATTACACGTAATGGCTCATGGCGCTCATTGACTTTTTC
This sequence comes from Combretum micranthum, assembly GCA_024138025.1. Taxonomy (NCBI): domain Eukaryota; kingdom Viridiplantae; phylum Streptophyta; class Magnoliopsida; order Myrtales; family Combretaceae; genus Combretum; species Combretum micranthum. Next base: position 545,536 of record JAMXBD010000450.1, on the reverse strand, counting down.
ACTTTCTGACACAACTTGGAAATTAGAACTCACCTCAGTTGCTCCATCATCAAAAATCTCTTCCTTATCTTTAATGCCCCCAATATAATCAGGTTTTTCATTGCCTAAACCAAGTGTTGACAGGGACAAGGACCAAGATTGCTTCACCACAAGCGCAACCATTCGCTCAAGGTGCATATAAGCCATGACATTTCTTGACTTCTTTGGGTCATGTGACAGTCGGGGAGACTGCACACTGAAGTAGGAACCTGGTTGTGCAGACGCAATTACAGGCAGTTGTTCCCCAAGATTCAATAGCTCCCTCAGTTTCTTCCCAGGAACACATATTAACATCCTCAGGTAGATCCTGCATAACACAGAAGCAACTCGAATTAAAATTGTTTATTTTTTGCAGCTAACAACACAAAAAACATATTAACGGGACGCAACTTTAATTGGACCGACTACCTTTCGGGATATCAACCACCTATTTCTTAGGCTATGTCCAGTAGAAAACCCCGTGGGGTTCAGAAGAACATATTAGTCATACTCAAACTATATATTTTTCATATCTATTTTGATTGACATCATGTGGTCACAAAAAATTACATTGAGACATTGTAGCATCATATTATTAATTAATAGTAAATGGGTTAAATTTACAAAAAGAACCTAATATTCAAAATTTATATTATAGTCTGAAGTTTCAAATTCAGAAATAAGCTGCCTAGCTATAATCAATTCCATCCTAGATTGTCTTTAAAATTTTAGCACAGTCCTACATTCCATATTTAATTATCATTTTGAATGTTGATGACTACAATTTGGTAAAAAAGGAATTTTAGAAAGAGAAAAAATTAGCAATTATAGAAGAAAAAAAAGAAAATTGGGATAAATGCAAAAAATAAGCAAAACTAATTCCTCACAGCATTCATTTCTCCATTTATACTTCTTCTTTGGGGTCCACATGAGACAAGAAATAGCCTAGCATCTAAACAGTTAACCTAATGCAAGGCCAGAACTGAATATTGAATGACAGGAGAAAGTCTACAATCAGAGGCATCTAAGTCCAAATATTAAATATATAAAATTGGAAATTTGAACTATAAATAATTGAAACTCCACACTACTCCATTAGTTCTTTCTTTTTGCCCCCACTTTATGCATTTCTTCTACATAAAGAACAAAAAATCTTTTATCTACCTTGCATTATCTCGAACCTCCAGATCTGGGTAATACAGGGATGTAAAAGCGAGCAGCCTAGATAGTCCAATAAACAGTCTAGAACTGTGGTGGTGCATCATCATTGTTCGACTTATACCAAGTACTTTACTTCCTTGGGACCAAGATCTCAGTTCAGTACCAGGGCCATGTTGCTTAATAATGAATATCATGAACTTGAGAAGCAGCTCTAACAACCCACAAGGAGGAATCGACTGATTTTCAGCAATCTTATCAAATATTGGGAAGTAAGAAACCAAATCATAATCTATTGCGACTTTGGCAGCAGTTTCTCATCCAGTGTCTGAAGTAGGCACTCTCCAAGGTGATGATGCCTTTTACACATTGACAATCGGTCAACAAAAGCAACAACTACAGGAACCAATCTCTCGAACTCCAACATCAACTCTACAAGCATTTCCTGAGCAGCAATAATTAATAAGAGCAAGTGTGAAAAGTACAAAATAGATTTCTTTACTTTTTTTTTTTTTTTCCTTTTTCCTGTTTTGTGAAATTGTACTAAGAAAATTTAAATTCAGAGATGCGTAAATAAAAACAGATTGAAGAAATGTTCAAAGAAATTGCTGATTATCAGCTTGTAGGGTTCTCTAGATATGCAGGAAAACATGTCAATGCTCATGACTCACAAAATAATTCAAACATTACAGATGACTACAAATTTAAAATTTTTTTTTTTTTGGGTGGGTTGTTGTGGTCATTAACTTGATATTAAGTGTGTGCACAATAGTTTTCCCCAACTAGGTCACAATTCAGACAGAGAGAGAAAATTCTATGGCATATAATTACCCACCAAAAAGCATATATGCAGTCTGCACAACATCAGATTACAAGTAGATTGCGATCAGCTAAAAGGAATGGCTTTTCTCTGGCGAAAAGGGTATGGATTTGAGCAAATCAATATAGATTGAAGGCCAGAAAGGGTACTTCTATCCCTAAAACCAATAATTCTTACAGATGGTGAAGGTGATGTGAATGAAAAGTCTTGTAGATAGGTTTGGCATACTAAAGTAGGACATGCTTCAGTAGATTACAATTAAATCCATAGAGGCAAGTTATCAGGGGTGAAAAAATAAATATTCAACCACACTACCAAATAAGGTAATGGGGAATAAAATAGTCACGACAGTCCAATCTTAATTCGCCTCTAAACTACTAGCATACACTCTTCAAAATATTGGGTCTGTTGGATTATTTGATTTTCATTTATATCTGATTTGTATTAGTATCTTATCTGTATTTAGTTTGTTTGATTAGTTTAAAAATAAATATATTTAATTTTCATCTATATCTGCTTTTTTATAAACATCTATTTAAAAATAATACAAACAACGAAAAAGCAGTCAGAATAAGATGAAACAAACCCATTATCTCTAATAAGACAGACAAGGATAAGATAACATGATACCTGCAGATGACGAAACACTGGAGAGTCGATAATTGCTCTTACAGTGGTGAAATCATTCTCTGAATGAGAAGAAGCACCCATCAAAAACTTATGGAAGGTCCGAAAGGCTACTGCTGTTTCTGTGCTCCATGGAGGCATCCATTTGAAAGCCGAGACTGAGACAAGACCTTCATCAAAGATCTTCACCACTGACAAAGGACTTCCTTCAGGAGTACCCACAGATCTTATGTTCTCAAAACACATAGCACACAGTGCAAGAAGATCAAGCTTCAAGATTTTCAAGGAAAGTGCATCAAAAACACCAGGATAGAAGCTCAAACCCATATCAGCAATCAGTTTCCTTTTACCAACTAAACCACTTGACAAAGATCCATGGAAAAATCCCAACAACCAATGAAGTGAAAGCAAGCGAAACACAAGAGGACACTGAGCTTCCCTCGACATCAGCACAAGTCGCCGTGCAATTTCTCCCTCTTGATCATTGAATGCATCTAAAAAATGCATATATAACCTCAAGACAACATGGCAAAGAATTGGATCATATGAATAAATCATGCCGAAAAATTGCACCTTCAACATAGAAGCTTGCAGCTCCAAAGCAACTGCAACCGGCATTATCAACCCCATAAACTCCAACATCCCAGAGGGGGTAAACACCTGAGGCCATTCCAACAAGAACGACATGGCTCTTCTCAACTCCTTATAATTCAATGGCCCCAACCCACCATCCCGCCCTCTTCCCAAAACCCACAGTGGACGTTAAATGGAACCAAAGGAACCGAAGTATTCAAAATCGATACACCAACTCTATTCACTACAATATTATGAATAACCTGGGTAAACAATAGAATGTAACACTGTGAAGCGTGCGTACGCTCGCTCTGACACAAACTCCACAAATGCCCAGCAATATCAGAGAGCAAGCAAGGGAAACTCCTTTCCAATTCCCTTAAACACTCCGAAGCTATTGCTCGGTTTGACGATCCAAACCATGGTTCGGTCTATTAATAACAGCCAATAACAACTCAACCAAACTCTCTACACTACTCAAATAATGCTCATATTCAGACTCATTATCAAAACCATCAACTAAAGTGATTAAGATCGAAGTAGTGGATACCATCATTTGCTCCTTAAGAGCATAAGTGATTTGCACCGGCTCAACGGGGGCCTGAACCAGGGCACGAAGAGTCTCCACGAGGCGATTAAGGACATAGAGGTTAGAGCTGTCGACGAAGAGAGAGATCGCAAACTCTTCAATGAAGAGAATGAGGGAGTGCTTGAGAGAGATTGGGAAATCGCGCTTAAGGATTGAGGAGAGAGACAGATCAAGAATGGAAGCGATGGAGAAGTTGGACGTCCAGGAAGTTTCGCGGCCGTTGTGGAAATCGTCGATCAGGGTTTCCCATTCCTGTGGAGAGAGGGACCTTAATAGAGTTTTGTCTCTGGACATGGATTTAGGGTTAGGGTTCTTGGGGACTGCGCAGTGGAGAGAAAGCTGGGGGTGATTCGGAAATCGTTGAAATTTAGGGCTGGAATGAAATCCGGGGAAGAGTGGAGAGGAGCAGGAGCTCTATGTAGAAATTAGTACGACCAGATTTTGCTGGCGTCCTCTGTGTTGATGCTTGTCTCTACACTACCGGTGTCCCACAAGGTACCATATGGAAGCTACTCTTAAGTTTCAACTGTCAACTCAGCTGATTTCCAATTATATTCTAACAAAAATAAAAGATATAAAAACGAATATTCCCTAAATTGCCTATAATTTTTAAAAATTCTTACCCAATTTTTTAATTAAATACTCAGTTTTTATCTAAATAATATTAAGTCTTTAATCTATCCATTATATCAAAGGATGAAACTAATATTCATATGAGGCATCTGCAAAATTATATATATATATATATATATATATATATTTTTTTTTTTTTTTTGCAATAAATAACTTTCTTCGATGCCCTCAAAACCCCGTTGTGTATAACTCATTTCACAATTATTGTAAATTTTGAAAAATTTGCGAATAAAGTCCAAAGTTTTGATATAACTATGAATATACTTTTCAATGTTGTCATCAGCGTCTCTAAATTTTGATAAAAACACACAAAGTTAAATTTTAAGAAATATTAAAATATAGTTTTATAAGTTTTAAAAGTATTTATAAAATGCCAATGGTCATTCTAAATTTTTAGAAGCTATATGTTACTCTATCAAAATTTAAAAAGTGACTTGTAATATTGAAAAGTTCATAAAGCATATTCACATCAAAGTTAAAGTTTAAGGGTATTATTTGCATTTTGTAAATTTTTATTATTTTGACATTTTCTACTCTATTATATGATTAGTGCAAAATAACTTTAATTAAAAAAAAAGATATTGTAGGCTTAATTGGATGTGTTTGATGAATAATTCCTTAAATTTGGTATTTGATTACTTAAAATTTTGTATTAAGATTTTAGAGTAGTATTTTAGCTTAAAAGAGGAATTGGGATAAATTTCATGGAATTTAGATAAAGATTTGTTAAAGTTTGAAGAGTTGTAATTTACGTGACCAATATCTAAGCTCGTATAACCATGCAAGGGTTGTTGAGCCAAATTTGTTTTAAAATTGATCCATATCTCCAAAAGTTGATGGAACATTAGTTATAGATCATATCGCGTTGACCTTGTGCTAATTAAAATCTAAATTTACATATGAATATAGCTCAAATAAGAAAAAATTAACTTCAAGCAAATCTAAGCTTTTTGGCCAAATAAAAAATCCATGCTTTTTTAGAGGAAAAAAAACACATAAAAGCAAGTCAGAGAACAACCATAGATCAGTGGAGATTATCACACCCCACAAAGTACCTAGTAGTAATTATATAACATGTAATAAACTAAAGTCATAGATATTTATGTTAATCTCTCTATGACTTTCAAAAAGGTATATGAACATAACATAACTAGCATATTCTGTGGTATAGACAATTATGACAGGATCAAAGGTTAATTAGAATGAGAAAAATATTGCATAATATAAGTCACATACGACAATAAAAATACATGAAGTCCTTGATCATTACATCATAATATTACAACTTTACAACTATCAGTAATAGTCTCTAAAAACTTCATCACATTACAAAATTTACATTCATTAGTCTTTAAAAACTTCTTTACATATTTAATTATTCTTCCCCTAGCTCATATTCAAACTTCAGTAATATCTTATACTAGTTTCAACTTCTTAGTTTGATCTTTCCTTTTAATTCCTATAAACAATAATCTATAGAAGCATGAGCTCAACAAGCTCAGTAAATAACCAAATTTTATCATAACTCAATCAATTTCAAGCAAATATAATTGACAAACATAGTTTAGACAACCGAAATTCAAACCAATAGAGATTTACTCTCTCTCTTAGGGGTTGAAGAACTAGCTCAAGTAATTCACGCCCAAGAAAGACAAAAAACTAGGGAAGAAGATATACTTTTCAAACTCATTTACTATTTTTATATATAAAAATAAAAGTAATATCATCTCGACTTCACCCTATAACTTAGAAACTCCATTAAATATTAACTACCTCAAAATCAACTCTCATCAGGTAAAGTCCTTCAATACCTGCTTAATTCCTATAGGGCTAACAACTCAAAAGTAATCTCAACCAGATTAATTAGATATAACAAAGCATTATTCCTAGGGCCAAGAAATTAATATGTGAAGTGAACACCACGCTAAATGCACGTTATGCTATTATGCAATGCATGCTTGGTTTATTTAATGGTTGATTACGATTTACATCAGATTTCTTGGTGACTAGTTAATTTCTAAATAATCAACAATACACATTATACAATCCAAACCAAGCAAATAGTTATCACCTTCAGCATCAAAGATTGCCATTCACTCAAACAACATATAACATAAATTATTCTCTAAACCCCATGCGTATAATCAATTTCAGTTACATTTAGAAACAAGTGTTACTCTATTATAATCACAAACAAAGTGAAAAGATTCAAGTTACTCACCTATGCAATTTGGCTTAGTCGTTTTAGTAGCCTATTGGAAAATTCAGTTCTTGATTTATAGCTCCTATAAGAAAATAAACATATATTACTAAGTATATAACCATATAAGAATTTCTATTAGTGCCTAAATGTCCTAAACTCATGTCTTAACTTCATTAATTTGTTTATCTTTAAGGAATTATAAGGCGCTACGAACATACGATTCTGCTAGCCAATTAGCGAACAGGGGTCAAGGGGACAACGTCCTTTAAGGGTCAAGAGCAATGCCCTTACAAAAACTAATTTGAAGATTTTGATGCAATAAATCTTAAGAAAAAAAAATCATATTTTTCAATTGCAGGTTGCTATAGTAACCATGGGTAGATAGGGTGACAAATTGCGTTCATTTGTATAACTCACAGCATAGGCGTGATCTAGGCCACAATTAAATAGGGTAAAGAATCACAGTCATGTATAAAGTCACAGTTTAAACCGCGGGCACAATTCTGACCACAATTGAAGTTATGCTCTGTTGATCTCAAATAATAATCAAGAAGCGGGGTTAAATTGATTATTAATAAAAATTTCACCTTTAAAAATATTTCCCTTTAATTTTAAATATGAGAACAATATAACAATTAAACAAGTATGAAAATAAATTACTGAAAATAAAATAATGGGGAAAAGAGAATCAGGAAGTAATTTATAGTGGTTTCACCTTATGCGCTAGTCTACTCTTTCAGCTTTACTGGAGTTCCGGTTGTCTATATGGTTGTGTTTCACTATATTAAAAAGTTCAAGATTATAAGATAGTGCAATCCTCTCTACTTGATTCTCACTGCTATCATCTAGCTACAATCGATCTACAGAGTCTAATCCTGTAACTGAATAGCAAGCTAAGAAAGCAACAACACGTTCTTCTATTACAAATAAAAGAGATTTAAAATCTAAATGCAAAAGAAAGCTTGCATAATTTCAGATCAATGAAAACTTGTAGACACAGGAGATAAAATCTTAAAAGCAATGTATCTCGACTTTTTTTTTTTAAGAAGGAAGAGTGCTTTTTTTGTTTGTTGCGAAAGTATGTAGTCTCTAAAGTTCTTTCTGTCTTTGTCACATATATTCTTCTTATTCCAACATTCAAAAGAAGCTTGAAGGATTGATATCCCTTCCTATATATCTTGGCTATAAATCCGTTAATCCTTATCCTTATTTTTAAAATTTGAAAACTGTCCATTGCTTCTTTTTGCCCTTATTTGAATTTTGAATTTTCGATAATCTTCATCGTGATTATTTTCTTGATTCTTGTTGTAAATCTTGTGATAAACCAATCTAGAAGTTATCGAGATCTTCTCCTCTTTATTTGTTATGATTTGAACGAGATATACTTGATAAGATAACATGATCTTCATCCAATAAATTGTTGTGATCTTCGTTTATAATCTCCCTTTGGATAAGCTTCCATTTGCTTGTTGAGATCTTTTCATGAGATTTAAAATATGGATAGTCTCAATAAAATAAACTTATAGATACTGTAATATTTATCCAAAGAAAATATATATCCCTTAAAATTATAAGAGCTTATCTTTATATATCAAATCTTATCTTTCATATCTTTTCTTGTAACAAACGTATCTTCTTTTGAAACAAACCTTATCTTCCATATCTTTTCTTGTAACAAACATATTATATCTTATCATATTGTGATCCATAAGAACTCTATAAAACTTTGATACATCTTAGTAAAACATATTTGAGGATACCAAAACAAATTTTTCAATAAAATCTTTGTAAAATTTACTTGTTGTGATTTAATCCCCATGATATGAAATCCAACTTAAGTGAATCACATTAAGTATATTACCCAAATATACTTGACAAGTAAAGCTGGGTCTTGAAAAATATTAAAAACTAAGTTTGTAAATAATTTCATGCGAATCTAGAAAAAATTCATGTCAGACTTGAAGGCTTTGAGACAGTTTTTTCAGACTTATTTTTCTATCGCTGAAGGTCTAAAACAACTTCTGTTGGAATTTTTCCATCACTGAAGGTTCTGAAATAACTTCTGTCAAACTTATTTTTCTATCGCTGAAGATTCTGAAACTGCTTCTATCAGACTTATTTAGACACCAAAGCTTATTTGAAACTTTTGAAAGAGCTTCTAACTTTATAAAACCTTATTTATTCAATCTTTTAAAGGTTTTGAACTAGCTTCTGTCAAATCATACTTATCAAAGAAAACATAAACAATTAAAATTTTCAACATCCTTTTGTTATCATAAAAACATTATTAGAGAACTTAACATGCTCAACTTCAACTGCCCTCGCTTTCTCTGTTTAAACTGCGGTTTGTAAATACTGGCGCAACTTTGGCCTCATTTGCCTCACAGTTAAACAACGGCTCCTTTTTACTTCACTTAAAAAACTGACTCCTCTCTAAGTAGATCCATGGTTAAAATACAACTAAAAGATTGATTTAACATGACTATTTCAAAACATAACTATATCTAACAAACTTACTAATTAAACTTAAAACTATCAGTCTGTCATTTAATCTTAGCTTAACTATGAACACCTAGAATAGTCTTTTTTGTTTTACTTCATGAACTATCATGTTTGTATTTGTTAAGTAAAGTGATACTTGTTTATAGGTCCCTAGTAGTTATACTACAACTTTCAAACATGTCAAAGTTACAAAATAAGTTTACATATGTTTCCATTATTTCTTAGTAAGTTCTATCTAAGTTCATTGCGTTAACATAGATGCTGAACTTAGTGTTTTACTCCTAATCAACAAAACATTTATGTATGCTAATATGTTCGACAAATATAATTTACTATAGCTTTTAAAAATAGAACTTACCTTTGTTTCACAACGTTTTTTCTATGTGATTGTTTTACTTCCCTCTTCAAAAATACTGGAAGTAGTGTTCAATATGTGATTTTTTAAAGATTTTTTGATGCTAAGAGTGAGGGTTTTGAAGAAATAATTTGTGCTTTACTTTTAGACGTAGGTAAAATGAAAGTGAATGTTTTCACAAAAAAGCGATAGTAAAAAAAGCTTGTGATTATCTAATTTTATGTTTGATAAAAGATATTTTGTATTGATTACATTAAATCATATTAATATAACAAATTTTTAAAATCTTTGATATTTTTTTATGGTGATACCGATATCTAGCTGTTGTAACTTTTCAAATTACGACTGCTTTTTTTTCATAAGGAAGAAAAATAGGATAAACTTGGTTTGAAAAAAAATATCATCTAGCATTTAATACAGAAAAACTTCATGAAAAGTGGACAAACCTACCATTGTCTTGAATCCCATTGTCTTGAATCTTACTTTAAAATAGATTTTGCAAGACCTTTATGGATGATTTTTAAACAAGTTCAAGTGCAAGTGATGAAAATTAAATATAAGACGAGAAATTTATGATATTTGATAGGTATTAATTATTTTAAAACAATCATCAATTATTTCAAGATAATAAAATTAAAGACATAGTTTAGATTTTAAAACTCATAAAAATAATTTTTCTCTTTTATTTAGTATTTTATATTTACACAGTTTACTTAAACAATTATTAACCACCATTATACACTAATCTAGTGGATTACAATATATTCAAGTTAAGAAACTATATTTAGTTTAACAAAAACTCAGGTATTACAAAGATTACATGTTAATTGAATATGGGGGAGTAGAGGGATTAGTTAAATTACATAAATCTTAGAATTATTATGTAATTGGAATTGTGTTATTGAATAGATTATCAATTTTTTTAGTTTACTTATGTGTTTTTATTGTTTTCTTACATTAGGATTTATAGAATATTAATTCATGTCGGTTTTATATCAAGTTAATTGAAAAATTGCAAGATTAAATAGAACTGCTTAATTAAAAAGATTTGCATAGTCTTAGAGATAAAACTACATGAATCTTCTATAGTAGAGTAAATTCATGCATTGATGGGTTTATAGGTTGCTATTAATGTAGAAGAGTTTCCAACCCATTAAGCTAAAGATAGGAATTAACAATGTTGAGAAAGATATTATTTTTCATTAAAATTTTCATGGCCCAAGAAATTAATTAACGGATTGGATATATTTTGGAAAATTACATGATTAAATTCTTAGTCAGAATCCAAATGATCTTGCAATTACAATTGGATTGTATTAGTTATTTTTGGCCTTTTTTTTTTTTGCCCAAATACTAGTTTGATAATTGATTTGCGAATGTGATTGAGACTAGTAAAAGTGACCCCAATTACTTTAGTAATACTAGAATAGGTACTTAATTATAATAACTAGATTTTGTTGATTAGATAATAGGGAAAAAGTTAGCTAGTAATGATATCTTTAAGAACAATACTTATCCTTTATTACTACTCTACTGTGTACGGTTCCGTCAATGGGACCGTCCCGTCAACAATCTAATTATTAAAATAAATATGGTTAATGGAGTATTAACTATTTTAGAGATTCAATCATGGTTGGATATGGTGTGAGCGTTGGATGATAACGAGATCGGCTTTGTCAAAATTAATGACAGAACATATAATTTTTCCTACTATTTTGATAGGTATTCTTGCCTAGTAACTTTTATTTCTACATGTTATTGATTTCTACGTTGTGTCTAATTAATACTAGTCAGTTGAAGTTAATAATAAATAAAAAAAAAGAGTTAGTCATATACATGGCAACAAATGTAGAAGTGGTTTTACAAATATAGTGAAGTTCTTCAAAACAACAATTCTAAGTTCTTCTTCTCAAATCAGATTTAATGAATATAAATTTTACTCTTGATTACCAATCAAATTCACATAGTATCATAGTATAAAGATAAATATCAATCTCATATTCACCATTTGAATTCAATTCTATTATTAATCATTTTTTTCAATTACGATAAATTTAAAAGTAGATTTTAATTGAAATTATTATGACAATTAAACATATCAATCCTTTGATATTTCTTATTTCATTAGTACTCAAAATAGTGACCGAAAGTATAATTTCCATCTAAAAAAAAAATTAAGGTAGAGTTTATCGATTAAGATAAAGCATGGTGCAAAACTAAATTAAGGATTCTTAGATTGGAATTTCCCCAAAACCTAATGAAAATTCAGTTAATTTTAATTTGTTGAATAAGGTGTAATTAAATGATTAGGTACTACATTTTTAACTTTATGACTATTGTTGTCACAACAAAACATAAAGGTGATAACAATTCACCAAATGTTTCATTTCACTTAAATAAAAGCTAGCAATGCTTCCAAAATTGCAAACTATTTGGAGTTTAATGCATATAATAAAACTTGATCAGAATTTCAATGCTTTAGGGTCTGTTTGAATTGCTTGATTTTCATCTGTATTTTATCTGTATATGTATCTTATCCATATATGATATATTTATGAGTAAAAATATTTGTTTCCATTTGCATTTGTTTCTTGACAAATAGTATGTTTGAAAACAATAAAATAAATATATGAAAACAACTAGAATAAGACAAACTAAGCAAACCCTTAATCTATTTAGAAACCATATTTTATATGCATTAATCTATTTGAAAACCATATTTTAGAAAGGGTTAATTGAGTTTTTTACAACTTTTTGCTTTTTCAAACTAACTAAACAAAAGAAATATAATAACAATAAAAATTACAATAATTAAAAAAGAGGAAAAAAAATAAGCCCAAATGTAATGTGGAGTTTAAATTACCCCACAGTCTCCATGGACACCAAATGCTTCAATCGAGAACTTCACTCCACATTGTATTGGTCATCAATAATATTTCTCCTAAAAAGCAATACATAAGCGCCACAAACAAATCTCACACAAACAACCAGTCAAGTTATATCTCGTCGCAACACACAAATTCATACTTAAGGCACAACTTGCACTGTTGCCAATTTACATAAACTATTTTAGAGTAATACCTTACAAAGAATAGCAAATAATACCTTACAAATAATATACTTAATGCCATTATTCAACTCTTTTAACAAGAAAATAGCAAATTTAAGTATAAGGGATCAATTTAATAAAGAGAGTGAAACAAGTGAATGAATTACAATTAGATGAGCTCTTCCAACTTCTTAAGTTCTCCTGACAACTCATATTTCTAGGTCTTCAATAAATTTGATTAGTGATTTTTTCCCAAATTCCCCCTCTGTGTTAAGTGCTTCAACATCTAGTTTTTTAGATACTAGCATCTGGTGTCATCTACTATCATTTAGCAACCATTTGGAAACTTATTGTTGTTCTCATGTGATCACCTTGTCATTTGAACTTTGCCTACAACAAACAAACCTGTCTTTCAATCAGTATACCCTATCATCATAATCCTAAACACTTTGGACATGAATAAAGGCATTCTAAGCATGTGAAATATGACTACCATCTAAATGCTAGCTACAGACACATGATCAAGTCCTCTAATCATGCTTGCATTTGATTACTATACTTAACATTCATACGCTGTCTGCAGTGCAAGCAAAACCTACAATTCACAATACATAAATGTAAACATATATATTGCAATTATTAACGCGTCATAAGGCTAATAGGATTAGTTAATTAAGTGTAACTTTTTCAATATAACTTGTGTAATTCTGCAATGTGTTTCTTCATTAAAATGTAATTTGAGCTCGTAGAGGTCTAATGCTAGTCACATACATCTCATGTGATTATGCACTTCAATTGACCTTAGGGAAGACCTGATTCAATGACGTAGTGCGATGTGATTAGGAAGACGTGTGGGAGGAGGAATAGGGAATTTTTAGTAGCTCTCAAATGCTTGTGATAGTAAGTTGAATGCTTTGATCTTTTATAGTTCGATTTCTATATTTCAATAGTGTTCTTTAATAGTCTCATTCTTGTCCAAATGAGAAGAAATGCTCATATATATATAGATTTTGAAGCTTGCTCTTGTCCATCGAATGATTGTAGAGATCAACGATAAGACAAACTTTAATGGCATTCATTGGATCACTTTGGTGATCCACTGATGAGATGCATCAGGCTTTAGTATTATTAGCTCCTCTTTTGGACTTCAATGGATGTATAATCCTTAAATAAACTTCTCATAATTTGAGCCCATAATATGTTTTCTATTTACACGAGATAATTGAGAAAGGCTAATAATAGATGGATTGGTCTGGTAATCCAAGTTTTGAGCCCACCAAATCAAATCTCCCCAATACATCCTTGTTAAATAAGTTTAACTCTTTAAGCCCTATCACTAGCCTAAAGAGTTATTCCATAAGAGAGAACTTAGGCTAAACCTAATACTAAATGACTCGATTATAGAACCATCTTGTTCAACAATCTTCCTATTTTTTATGAGGACAACCATTGTACAATTAACTCCACTTCAACTAGGTACCCTCCTCCCTCCACCAATTAAACATCAGGGTTCAATGAAAAGTTGCTAAATTAAAATTTAAAAATGATGCTTAACTAGAGGAACAACAAGTATTACTTAATAAGTTAATTGTGCAATCTCAATTTTCTCCACCTTTGACCTTATCAAAATCACAAGATTATTTCTTAATCTGTAAAGAGAGAGAAAAACCGGCAAAATATTAGCTTAAGTCAATACATGTGTTGTAAACCCCTTAATTATACACAACCTGAATATAATAATTACCAAGAATATAACATAGAATTTTGAGAAAAAAGTCGTAAAGATCACTCCTGATTTAAGAATATTAAAGTGTGAACAAATTTGATTACTGTAAAGAGATTAGAAACTCTACCAATAAAAATTCCAAGACAGAAAATACAACTTCCATAACCTTGGCCAACCAATGATCGATAATAAATTGACTATTATTATAACCCCAAGATTTTTCTACCCAAACTTCAATAAAAAAAAAAAAAATACATGTATTAGATGATGATATAATGTTTATCAAGGTATCTTTAGTATTTTAAAGCCAAAATAGCATTATAAAATTTACAATCATTAATATTCAATATATATAAATTATTAGCATTAAAAGACAAAATTTCGTGTCACGATCAATAACTCAACAAGTAATTATAATAAGCCTTAGATTTCAAGTGCAATAGAAAATGATTAATTTATTGTTATTGGTTATAAAATGATAATCTATAGATGAATCGCTAAGGTTACAAAATACACGATAAACTAAAAATAGATCAATATGTATAAATCTAGACTTCAATTAAAAATTTGGATTACACCAACATGTTAGTTAGAAAATTTTTAGCCTATGGAGACTAAAACCCTAACTTAACCTATAAGACCTAGAATCTCTAATTGCGTAGGCAAAAACCTTAAAAGTGTTCAATCGTGTAAATTTTAAATTCCAGAATTTAACTCAAGAATAATCTAAGATTAATATAGAAGTCTTATATGACTTTTAAAAGATGTTTTCTTTGAATAAATGATATATTTATACTCGTGTAATTCAGTATTTCTACGAGATAGCCTACATAATTACCTTTTTAAGTATTTAAATAATATCAACATGTGATCAATCCTTTAACATGGACTAGAACCGTCCACTACAAGTAGTGAAGGAGTGAGAGGCACCATTTGCAAGTCATGGGGACAACAAGAATTCAAAACATCCAACGCTCATGATTATGGGAAAATTCTATGGTCCCACAATTAATTTTGGCAGGATAAGTTCCATCACCATCCAACGACTCACATCATACTCAACCCTGACTAAAATAGTTAATATTCCATTTATTATGTTTATTTTAATGGTTAGATTAATGGCGAGATAATCCCATTGATGGGATGAGACTATAAAAGCTCCCCATGATTATGAAAAAGTACCTAAAACAAACTTGAATTCTCTTTTTCTCTCTCTATCTTACTCCTCAATTCATCAAGAACTAAAGTTTTAGATATTTTAACAAAGTCATCATGTCATAAATGCATTCACACACACATAAGCTCATTCGATTAATGTGTTCACACTTGAATTAGTCTTGATCTTTTTCTCTTTATGCCAAAACCGTAGATCACCCATGCATGCAAAAACAAATATGTAGATTTCAACCAATTAGACGAAACCCTCATAATTAATGCAAGTAATTCCCAACATTTTCTACCATGAATTAAGTAATTAGAAATTAAAATCTACAAAGTAACAATAGAAAAATAGATATTTAAATAGCATGCACTAAGTTACTTGTAGAATAATAGGGTAATTAATTTCCCAATCAGTAAAAGTACCAAAGACGAGATTACATGTAAAAGTATCATAATTCACTAAATAAAAATACTAGATATTAAAAATCAAGAGAAATAAGAGTCAATAAATTTTTAGAATCTGATTGGTAAAAGAGAAATTTTCAAATAAATCACTAGAAATGAAATATACGTGATATAACTAAAAACAAATAAAAATCTATAAATCTAGAGTTCAAATAAAATTTTCTAAATAAGTAGTCATGAAATTCATAATTTTTTGAGTCTATCGAGTATAATATCTTAATTTGACCTATCGGACCTAAAAACCATAATTGCGTAAGAGAAAAACCTAAAAATATCCAATCGTAAGTTTTAAATTTAAAATTTCCACTCAACAATTATCTAAGAAAAATAAAGGACCCTTAGACATAATTTAGAAGTTATTTCTTAAAATAACTAAATTAATTATATGTGTATAACCCTCTATTTTACACGATAGTTTAGATATCGACTTATATTCATTAAGAACCACTGAAATAACATCACATGAGATAATTTATCTTAATGAAAGATTAAGAACCAATTTTTAAGTCTTGAGGAAGGGATAGACACCACTTGCTTTGATGGGAGATGAAGATGTCATTTTCAATACTTTTTCTTATCTTATCTTATCTTATCTTTACTCCTTGAAAATGACTCATTAGCTAAAACATGGAGGATTGCAATTTGAAGCAAACAAGTTGATTCTTCAAGCCCTCTCTATTATAAATCCAATTCATGCATAAGGAAAAATTGTGTCAAATTGTCTCATCTTCTAGAATTCATATGAAACAAACATGATACAAGCTTTATATAAGCCCATTGTCTTCATATAGCCCACAATAGACTCATGTGTTGACACTAAGAATGGGGACTACCATTCTATTCTTTTTGCTCCCCTTAACCATGCACTACATTCCCAATATACAAATAACATCAAATCATCAACCAATCAAATTTAACCCTTCTTATTTATATCAAATGATGAATAAAGAACAAGTTGGAGTATTTAGTTCAATTTAAACCCCATAGTTACCATGAATCCTAGCATGTGACCCAATAAACATCAACATCACTTAATATCTCAAAATATTGATGCAGTAGAAGAAATGGCTCACAATTACTTGGAGAAGCAACATCGGATAGGGTAGGAAATAAGTGTTGAAGTGTTGTTGAAGGCTATTACTGTACGCCGCAAGCCCTCAATAGGTATGCCACCAATGTAGGAAGTTAGGTCGCCGGCCTTTAACCGGCTTTCAACACTAACAGATTCGAATTTTCCAAAGCCGTTGTTCAAAGCTACCAACTTTTATCACATACATTGCTAGCTTATTTTATAGGCCATCTACCTTTCTCGTGCGGATTTTTACAATTTTTAGATTATTTTTTTTTAGTTTTCTTTCATAATTAATAATGCATTTAATATCTTTAGAATATCATATAATATTTTAAATAATATCGTTTAGTATGATTTTTAGAGTTTTATGGAATCTTTATAGGATTTTTCCATATCTTTTTTTAACAGGACTTTTTTTTTATTTTCTTTCTTTTTTAGTAAATTTTAGGTTTCCTATATATGTAAGCCTTAGGGCTAAACAAAGGGATTATCTTTTGACATTTGAATATAGCTTTCATAACTTGTTTTGCTCTTTATCTCCAAATTTTAGATCTTTTGTGTAAGATCTTGTTATTTGATGGCAATTGCCTTGATTCTTAGAATTCTTTAGGCTTTTGAAGATTGCAAGACGACAATCGTGCGCACAATTCAACGTCTTGAGATAAACCCTAGTTTTCATCCACTTGTACATTGCGTCAAATATCTTCTCATCAATGTCTCTAATGAGCATAAGACAACTAAGAGTGTCGTTTTCACAAGAATACCCAAGAATTTCCACTTAAATATCGTCTACTCGTACGCACACATACATCAACATCACAAAATTGTTCAAAGCTTCTAAAATCTTCTAATATCTCATCAGTAATACTTGTTAAAAAGCAAACAAATGCTTCAAGAAACCCCTAAGTTGCCGTGAAATTCATTCCCTATTCCAATCCACTTCAACATCATTCAATTTGCCAATTTGCTACGAATAGATTTTCTTAATGCAACTTGTGAACAAAAGACTTGTAACCCTAGATTTTTATGTGAGTCTTAAGTTTAAACCTTAGAACCGAAAGCCAACCGAAAACTTAAAGTCAACAAAACCTATATCAAACCCTAGAATTTAGATCCGACGATCCACACACTTAAACCCTAGACAATGAAATCGAGATAATCGTGGATAATAGTTCGTAATAATATAAGGAAGCTTAAAAATATTAGATTTGCTAATTTTTAGTGTATTTCGAATCCGAACGGAGTTTTCGAAAACTATGCCCGAGTATACTGAACAGTAAAAACATTTCGTTAACACCATTAGATTTGTAACATTGTAAGAATTCCTAAAATATTAGTTTCATAATTTTTTTCGGTAATTTAAAAATTATAGATATCAATTTTATATGTATTTTTTTTATTATCGGTAAATTATTAGTCTCGTTTACTATTCATTGTATTTTTTATTTATTTTATTCATCTATCTCTACTTTTTCTTACTACTTATACATTGTTTTTCATACATTTACCTTCCGCATACATCTCTGATCACATCATTCTTACACATTACTTACTTTTCTTTACATAATTAATTTTATTTTCTTCCCCTTTATCCCAAAGCTGGCGCCCCTCCCCTCCCTTCCTCTTTGTACCATCTATCGAATTTTTTCCTTTTCAATTTATTTTATTACACACAATTTCTCTCCATCTTCAACTATAAATACCCATTTTCCTCTACTTCTTTCACACACTCATTTTACATAACAAAACTCTCTCAAAATTTCTCCACAAATCCTCTATATACAATTATCTCTACCAAAACTCTCTTTAACTAATTTCTTCTAAAATCTTTCTCTACACAAAAACTATCTACACATACCACTATCCACAAAGGTTTACAATCATCATCTTTCCTTCAACATAAATACATTTTAGGTAAAAGCTTTCAACCATTTATTTTCCCATGTCATGCAACTTAGTATGACCATTATGTTGTTTCTTAAAGCTCATGTGAGCTGTAGAAGTCACGATATATTCATGTTTTGTTCTTGCACATACCAAGAATATCGATTATGTTATTTTGTTGATATCATGTTATTATCTTGAAATTATTATTATGCTCCTAACCTAAATTATTGAATATATGTATATCTATATATACTTAGAGTCTAAATGCTCACTAACTTTCACTAACACACTCTTACCATTATTATTGCTTTTCTTTTCTTTCCTTTTCTTTTTCTTTTAGGACTAGTCTAAACTTTGTCCCAGGTTGCCTTGATAAAGCTAAGGCTCTCAATACTTAACTGAGATACCTTGATGAAGTTAAGGTTCTTAATACTTGATTCTTATTATCTTGCTTATTATTTTGCTTCTTATATCTTTCCTATATTTTCATATTTTTTATACTACATAATCATATGCATGTTCATCATGATATTTTCTCAACAAAATAAAGAGGAAATTTTCTTTAACAAAGGAAAATATAACCAAACTCTTCTTATGTAACTTTGTCACTAAATAAACCTTTTGTCATAAAAAACATAGAAAAAAAATGATTTTTCAACTTCTATTCAAATCTCACCATGAATTTTCCAAAATGTCAACAAGAATGATTTTACCAAAGAAATCAACTAAGAAAATAAATACTATCTTTTTATGATAAGTAAATGAAGCTTAATAAAACTTAGTATTAATAACTCTTTGATATACATATTTCTCATAAAAGTTTGAATTAGGATTTTACCAACCCATAATAAAAACTAAGTTCTATACTAGCTTTCAAAGATAAAATAAAATTAACCCACTAGTTTATAAACCCACTTAGAGAAATAAAAAATTGCCAACAATCTAAGAAAGTAGATTACTAAATAAAGAAAAACTCATTTCCAAAGAAATAAGAAAACATTAACATGATAAACTCAAAAACCATAGCCTTTACCAACAACCTAAGAAAAATGATGAAAAGCTTAAAGGGCCAAGTTTATAGAAATAAAATTTATCTTTTAAAAAGTAGGAAATAAAAATCTAAGAAGAAAAACTTTATTTAGAATTTTCAATCAAAACCATTTAAAAGGAAAATATAAATGGTATCACTCAAATTATTAATAACTAGCAAAAACTTAGGAAAATTTTTGGAAACTTCGCTAGAGGTAAATTTTGTAAATATCCTAAATGACCAAGTTAATAAAAATCAATTTATCTTAGGTAAATTAGAAATAAAATTCATAAGAAAATAGTCAATCATAATAACCCAAAGATTTATAAGTTCTTTCAAACTACTTAAAGAGGAAATTGTTAAGATTTAAGTTTTCAAGTTATTTCATGAAAAATAATCATTGAGATAACACCATTAGAATTTTGCATACAATATGAGTCTACAGATATATTCAAAAGATTTTTCAATCATATACATATCTATGATTTTGCTCAAGGATTTTAGATAAAAAAAATTGGAAAATTTGTTTCAAGGCTGGATTTTCATGGTAAATCTGTACCGATATTTTTCATGAGCCAAGAGACTTTTTATGACAAAAATAACTTTACAAATAGATAGATCTTTTCGAGTAGGTAGAAAACGATATATAATATATGAAATTCCAAGTTAAAATGAGCAAGTTATGACCATTTTAAGTTGAATTTTTCTCTATATGATTTTTGACGAATTTAGTGAAATAGAATCAACAAAGTTTAAGTAGAACTTCCAAAAAATACTCATTTTAGGTATTTCTTTTGTATAGGTGATATGGAGACCGAGTTTCCATACCTCGAGGATTACTTTGACTAAAGTTTCTACACAAATGGCTGAGTGAGTTTATTTCTTATATTTTTGCACTTATGCTTTTGCTGGTAAATTAGACATTAGAATTAGGAAAAGATAAATGGAAAAATGCATGTGCTTTATATATATAGGTTGAAGTTATGATTAAGTATATGAGGTGGAAATTGTTTATAATGAATGTATGATCTAGAGTAGGAATGATTGTCTGAAATTTCTATGATCACCCGTAAATACTTAATTATGCCATGAGTATTTAATTAAATCAATTCATGTGTACCATTGGTGAGTTCATTACATTTATTACAATACTTAGTGGGACAAAGGCATAGTAAAGAGGTTCGTAGAGGCTGTAAAGTCTATAAAACGGTGAAGAGTCGCCCGAATTAAATTGGTGCATAAAATCTGGAAAAATTATGTTTTGTAGCTGGGTAGTGGCTTGAACAAAACTACGAAGGAATTATATTTATAAAAATCGGTTTATTCAGCTTGGAACCCTTAATCCCAAATGGAGGGGTAAATCCATTTAACATATGATTCCCAGAAAATTGTATGTATTGTTTGCTTTGTGCTTGTCCATCTCATATGGTTGTTTAAAAAAATTGTTTGATTGTTGTTGTGACTGTTTAATTGTGGAAATGATTCTCACTAAGTGCATAGCTTATATCCTCTTAGATATCTCTTGCAGTACTCGTATCTTTGGTTGGAGCTTAGGGGATACTTCACCTAGGTAATGCCTTATGGAGCCAAGAGCTTTTGGTTAGAAGTGAAGAATTAGAAGTAGATATAGATTTCCAAGTAGAATCTAAAAGTGTATTTGTTGTGAAGATGGACTCTGTTAGACTTATTTGCTTTTAATAG
Source organism: Combretum micranthum (assembly GCA_024138025.1). Lineage (NCBI taxonomy): Eukaryota > Viridiplantae > Streptophyta > Magnoliopsida > Myrtales > Combretaceae > Combretum > Combretum micranthum. The sequence continues at coordinate 523,967 of JAMXBD010000450.1, read as the reverse complement.
GGGAATGCCTCTTAATGTTTGTAAGACTCCCTTTATTTTTTTTAACTTTGGTTATATTGTTATGATTTACTTTCTTAATTGTTATTAAGTATAATTGCTTAAATTGCTTGATCTAAAGTTTGATCCGCTATGATCGTGAAAGTATGCCTTACACCCGATGTCGAGACTTCTAGAATGACTAAGGTTGTCATACTTAAGTCTTAATATTGAGTATGACGGGCTATCACGTTTAGGATACCCTTTGGAGTGTAACAAGACCTCTAAGTAAAGACAAATGGACCATTCTATTCTCACAAAACCATATATAAAAATCGCATGCGAGAGGTCTTTATCAAGGAAAGTTCAAAAACTTCTCCACCTTATAGCCCCTTAAATTATACATTCCCCATTCTCTTTCAACATCAAACATTAATTTCATCATATATTCTTGCATGTATCAAGAATATTCTAAAGTCCTAAATAAGAAACAAACTATACTATTCATAATCTTATACAAAAATCCTAAAGATCATTAATAGAATTTATATATCAAGCTTCAATAATTTAAAGTAAGGTTTAAACTCAAATCATCTTAATTTGAGTTAAAATCAAGCTTATAGATGCCTTAAATCTTCCCATGAGGTTTCAACCATCCATAGTAAAGGAATATATCGACTTCAATCCCTACTAAATCAAGGTAAAACTTCATGCTATCTTCAAATTAAATTGTATTCATGTCTAGATATATAGAAAACTTAATTTGATGTGTTAATCTAGGCACTATAAGATTTCGTCCGCTCTTAGAAATCAACAGATTCAACACCAATTCCCCTCAAATCAAGGTAAAGTAGCCGCCAACCTTCATCAGGATAGTTTTGGTAATGTTTCGTAAATTCTACATATCTATTTCATCCGAGATCCTATTTAAATGATTTAAAATTCTAAAAGAAAAGAGAGAGATCTTCAATTTTCATGTTTTGGATGTGGATAAATTCGGAATCATCAGGGTCAAAATATGTTGTGAAGTCTGTGCTCTTACAGTGATGGCATCCAAGATTTAGAAAATGATAAAGTTTGGTAAATTACAAATATTTTTTTTATCTGAGATCCTTTTAACGTGATTCAAACTTCTATGGAAATATAAAATAGAGATAGACAATCTTTTTCTTTGAGTTTTAGCTAATCAGGAAAGAATGAAGGTTGAAAACCGTCTTAAACTTACTGCAAGTGTAGAGTATCACCCAGATTTGCAACTTGACACTATCTTAGTAAATTCGACATATTTCTCTCATTCGAGCTTTTTTGATGATTCAAGATCATATTGAAAGAGGAGAGAAAGATATACAACTTTTATGTTTTAAGTTTTGACAAATTCCAATTGGAGTAAAATCGAAAATCATCATGAAGTTTTTGTACACAACACTGCCTCCAAAAATGCCAGGGAACAAGAAGGATTTCATTAGCTTTCATATTTTCAATATACACAGGCTACTAGGAATTCAACACACCAGCATTGAAGTTAATGTACATTCAAATTGCTTTCGAAAATCAATTTTTAAAAAGAAAACCCGTTGATTTAAAAAGTATACCACCGGTGTACATGGTAGTGTATCTCCTTATGAGTTTCACATATAAACTTCTATTGTTGATCCTTTGAAATGTGAAACCCTAGGTACGATTTTCTCTCCTTTTCCATAGCTCCTACATCTAGATTATGGTTTAGAATACTAAAGAAAGTTTTCTTGTTAATTTGATATTCGGATTCCATACTGAGATTCAAGTAGAAGACATCATTTGGATTTGAATTCAAGAACAGGATTTCATTGACAAGGTGATTTTGTTCTTTTTCTATATTCATATTGTGGATGATGTTTGATACTTGTTTCTTTTGATTTTAATTAAGGTTTTGAGTTATTGATTTGAATAATTTGATTGATGATCCCTATTGTTGACTGAATCATTGTCTGTATTCAAGTTGTTGATGTTATTTCACATATCATGTATTTTGGACTGATTCTAGAATTCATGATAGATTAGGATTGTAATTGAAAAATTCTTTTCTAATTGATACTGTGAATAGCTAATCAGGATTACAGATCACATAGACATATAGGTTTGAATTTGATTAGGGTTTGGTAAATTGAATGAATTAGTCAATTGATCACTTTCCTAGGAATAGAGAACATTGATTGGTTAATTTAGGATAATTGCTTACTTTGGGAAAAGAAGTTGTTATCTAGTGCTTGATTGCATATATTTGATTGATTTGTTCAGATTTGTTGGCTCTTATCCTAATCAATTTATAGATGTTGGAAATCTAAGATTCTTTGTAGATTAATCTTATATAAGAAAATCCAAAAAGAAAAAATCTTGATTTGCCTAGATATAATTATGACTACTATAGTTGATAGCTAGTCCTCATTCCTTGTGAACACGACTTGATATTCACCAAAATCTATTACTACACACGCAGCTGGTATACTGGCCTATTAATATCTACTTGTTTAAAGGAATTTAAAAAGAGACTAAAAAGAGTTTTAAAAAGGACATATAGAAAAAGCATGATCACTCGCTGCCTTGTGAACTTGGCGATGAAGTCAACTAGGGCTTAAGCTTTAATCACCTCTCTTAGCTTATACTATATTTCGCGGGCACTTAATTCCTTCTAGAGGTGCTAGGCTTGTAGAGTATTATCCTTAGGGGTTGATTAATCAACACAAAAATTATATATGCTTTGAAGTGAGGTTTTAGTCTGTGTGTTATGATGACCATTGCAAGGGCTAGCTTTTCAATTTTGTTGTACCAAACTTTAGTCTTTGTAAGACATGACTAAAGTAGTAGACAAGTGTATGCTCTCTTCCTTCAATGCGTACCCATCTAGTTGCTTATCGCGAGGCATAGATATGTATAGTTCCACACTTGAGAGGGATTTAAAAAGGATGGGTGGATTGGTTAACACTTGATTTAATCTTGAAAAGGCTTGCTTTCATTTTGTTATCCACCATAAGTTATTTAGATTTTTGAGCAACCTAAAGAATTTTGAGCATTTGTCTTCACTGCCCGATACAAACCTATTTAGGGTGACAATAAGTCTATTCAGCCACTTGACTTCTTTGATCATTTTAGGGAGGTGCATATATGGGGCAGGTTGGATTTTCCTAATATGATCCTGAAGACACACTTGAAAGGGGTTAATTTCATGTTAAAGTGCCACAGTCGATCAAAGATGTTCCTCAAGTCATCCAGATGCTTGGTTGGCCTAATACTCTTGACAATCATATTGTTAACGCAAACTTCCATATTTCATCCTAATGTTTGAACACTTCTGTTACAAGGCTTGATAAGTCGCCCTAGCATTCTTTAAGCCAAAGGGTATTACCATGTAATAATAAGTGCTAAAGGATGTCATAAATGGGGTGTATATTTCCTCTTTAGGTTCCATTTTAATTTGGTTATACTAAGAAAAGGTGTCCATGAAGCTCAAAAGTGCGTGTCCTAGAGTCAAATCAATTAATTGGTCTATCCTTGAGAGTGGAAAGTAGTCTTTGTCAAGATCATTGTAGTTGACGCACATCCCTTATTTCCCACTTGCCTTTTTAATTAAGACCAAGCAAGCCAACTAAGTTGGGTATTGTTTTGGTCTAATGAAGCCGACTTTAGAAAGCTTTTAGACCTCTTCCTCAATCTCTTAGCAACAAAGTGTCTTTTTTTTGTTTTACTAACTTAGTTGTTGGGTTGTTATTGAGGTTATGACCTATAACTCTATAACAGGTTCCTGGCATGTTGGCATCCAAGTTATCTTAATGGAATGTTATGAGGGTTTCCTTAAGTTTAGGGGGCATGGCTATCCCAATCCTTATTTTTTAATCAGGGTTGTCGCCTAGTTAAATTTCTTTGGTTTCTTTTGTTGCCCCACCTCTTTGCTCTCTCATCCTTCAAGGGTTATATCGATTTGGCAAACTTCCTCTCATGCTAAGGCTTTCAACACAGGTCTTGGGAGAGAGTCTGATCTCCTTTGCAGATTCTAATCCTATTGAGCATTGGGAACTTTGCCTTCAAGTGTACAAGTGAAGTGACCATACCATGTAATGATTACTTGGGTTAGTTATGTATCACATTGTAAGTAAGGTTGCAAACGAGCTAAGCCTGTTGGCTCCTATAAGTTAAGTAACCAAGAGGGGGGGGGGGGGGAGTTTAAATGGTTATGTTGAAAACTTTTTGCAAATTCTAATTTTAAACTTTCTTTTGAAACAAGTTCTGAAATAATGTATTAAAATGTTTGTTGAAAACATTTTATAAAAGTCCTCTTGATATCTTAACTTATGATATAATCGAGCTTGTTTAACTTAAATCTCTTTCTCAACAAGTTATAAATCCAAATTTCTTTAAGTTGATTATTTTGGATTCAATATCAAAGTTAAATGTGAGAATAACAAAATAAGTGAAAGAGAGAGAGAAAAGAATATCTAGCTATATATAATGATTTCACTTTATGCGTTAGTCTACTCATTCAGCTCTATGCGAGGGTTATGTTTGTCATTTCTAATTTGTTCCACCATATCCAATCAAATTAATGAAGAAGTATAAGTAGTCTTACATCCATTGCAATGTTAACAACCCGCACTGCCTATCTTTGCTTATGTTTAAGCTAACTCACAAAACCTACATGTATTATTTGTCACTTCTCTCACTAACTCAACAAATACAAAAGAAAGTATCTCATTTTTTAGTACAAAAAATAAATAAAGCAATTTAGTAGCTTCTGAAAGTAAATTTGATTGCATTCGAGTGCTTCTTTTGAATGTTAGAGTGGCTCAAATCAATACTTGACAAATCTCACAAATTTTTGGACTTTTAGAGCTTTTTCTCAATAATAATTCTCACATGTTTTGCTCTAGAACAAGTCGTCACTTTATAATTTAGCAAGTAACGGTTTTCTTCAAGTTCTTTGGTAGGAAATAATATTTCGTCTATTTCTTCAATATTCTCATGATTCTTCAACATATTTCAATTTGAATTCTTTCTATAAAAGTTATAATAAGTTGTTGAATATATGATAGAAAATATTCCAGGTTGTATCTTGAAGATATCCACTTCGAACTTTTTAAAAGGTAAGATAGAGCAAGATATTATTTTGAATTCCTTCCAAACTTCAAAGATATCTTTCCATAATTGTAAGATTTCTTAAGCTATCAATATCTTCCTCGAAAATTCTTCAATATCCAGCTAAGACATATCTTGTTAAAGTTTGCCCGCCACATCTCTTAAAATAGGCCATGCTAGCAATTTGAAATATCAGCTTAAAACTTTCCATATATAGCATAAATAATAATTTCTATACAAAATACTTTATATTAACTCGTGATATTTATTTAATATCAACATTGGCTTATAAACCAACTTATTAGTAGAACAATTGAATAGAAGTACCTGTTATATTTAATCCGTGGAGTTAAGTCTTCAAAAAAGTTCATTGCTCTAAAAAATGGAAGTTTTTAGCTTCTAATTTAGCTTTTGAACTTTACCTATGCTCTTGAAATCATCATAAACTTACACGCATTTGTTAAGGTTAATATATAAGCATGTATATGTATATGACTTTTGTTATCATAGAGGGGTAAATTACATCAAGAGCTATCAATATTTGAGGATAAGTTCATTTAAGGTATTAACGTTTCGAGTGATTCAAAAGAGGAATCAATATTTGTGGATAAATTTATTAAGGTATCAATGTTTTGTAAAGTGAGTAAATAAGATATTAACAATTGACCATTAATGAATATTTTAGAAGCTTAATGAAAATTAATCAAATCGTGGATACCTTAAATGAACTTCACAAAACGTTAATACCTCATTTAATTCACTTTATGAAACATTGATAACTCTTTTTAACCACTTAAAACGTTGATACCTTATATAAACTTATCTCCTCACGTTAATACCTTCTAGTGTAACTTACCCTTAAAACATTCTAAAATATTGTAAGTACTTAGAGATATCCTAACACTAACGTCGAGCCAAGCTTTTGAAGACTTGAGTTCGATTCGTTTAATAAATTAACAAGCTTAGGTCAAGTTAGGCTTTTAATGAGTTTGAAATATATAGGCTTGAGTCTGAACCCGTTAAAGATTTGCGAACCTGAGCTCAGCTCCCTTACATAAATAGTTATATATAATTATATTTATAATATTAGATTAATATAAATAATTATATATAATATTATATTAATATATTAAATAAATTCTTAATGAGCTTAAATTTGAGCTTGGCTTGATTCATTTAACTAAGGCTAAAATGAATCAAGCTTGAGTCGGTTGGCTTATTTGCAGCCCTAAGTTATAAGGGGACCAATAGTCGACCACTACGAACTCGACCTTATGTGTAGTAATGTTTATTTTATCGCCAAGTTCCATTGGTAGCATGATGATATCTTCAGCCTTAACAAGTTGGTTGTTGAAGCCATTGAGATTACGGTAGTATGGTTTCAAATGCTTGCACAATTTGGGTGCCATCTTTTCATAAATGCTATTAAAGTTAATGTCGGAGCTACTATTGGTGTTGATCATTACTTTCTTGGCATCGAAACCAACAATTATTACTAAGACGATGAGGGTGTCCTAATGTGGTATATGGATGTCTTCAAGGTCCTTCTTGGGAAATGATATGGAGCTGTGATATTTTGCTTTTTAGCATGCACATTCGACACCTCTTTTCTTCAGATGGTGCTACTAGGCTGGGTTGTAGCTCCTTCCCTGTGGGGCTCCTAAACGATTGTGTACAAACTCACTGGGGGAATGACTGTGGGTACTTGTATCATGGTGTCTTTTTATCTCTCCTATGGTGATCCATTTCTTTATGTCATCACTGTGTAGGTTAGCATTATGTAGTATTTGCCATCAATGGTGCATTCTTTAAGGCAAACTTATCATTTACATCTTGCTATATGCTTTTAGTTGGTGATGCTAGCGATTGTGCCCTATGCCAGTTATTGGATATTGTTATCTATATTTTTATTAATAAAGAAGCTTTATTATTATATTTTTTACATGCTTACTTATAATATATCAATGAATAATCATATAATTATTTTAAAATGTTCTAGATGCTCAATGTGGTTGAAAAATAAATAATTAAGTCTAGTATGAAATTCGATTAATATCTTGATATGATATATGTATAGATGCAAATCAAACTCATAGATACATATTGAAGAACTAAGTACCGAACCAACCTATTATGAGATCACTAGACGGATTAATGTTACAAGTGATTCTCATAATAAGTATGTTAATGAATGGTTAGATCTAAAATCACCATGCATTCTAACATGAGAAATATTATGATTTCAAACAATCAAACATTATTATTAACTAGACAATTATAAAGGTTATAATTGAGCATAGTGTGAATCACATAAAGGAAAATGAGTGATTAAAATAAGATTTACTCTCTCATATGAGAGAGATATCTTTATGCCTTCAATAAGTGAGATTAAGAAATCAATGGCCCTGCTCAAATGAATTATTAGTATGATCAATGTCATTTATTTGGTTAGTCTACTTAAAGATCGAGAAAGGATAAGATTGAACAATATACATTTGACATTAACTATATCTTATGTTCATCTAGATAATAGTTCGCCAAAAGGATTATAACTTATGTTATGGATAAGGTTGCGTTGGATCAATAACCTTCATTTAATTTGGGCAGTCACATTGTCTTACTATATGTCACCTATGACTTATGGGCTAGAGCCCATTGCCAACATCAAATGAACCTATAGTGTCACACATAGAGAATGAACTAGCATGAACACATGATTTATACTAAGGATTTTTGTTTAATAAAAATCCTAGTATGAGTAGGACTCTTTATAAGGATCTTACTCAAACTAGAATTCCCCATGTTTGAAGAAATAGAAAGTGATTAAATTCATTGAATATTGCCTAAGCAGATTATCTAATTCAGAACAATAATAGTGTTTTATTAAATTAAATATTTTATTTAAAATAGATATTTAAAATAAAAGGTATAGATAATATTGATTCTCAATTACTTAGTAGGAATAGGAAAGGACGTGATTTACTCAATTAATAATGGATCACGTTTTACCCCAATTTTGGTATGCTCCCTTGTGTGAAACACGTAGAGATCAAAAGAGAATAAAAAGAGAAAAATGTACGTTCATAAGTAGAAAAATAAGATTTTCTCAAGAGGAAAAAAATGACAATTGAGAAATCTAAGTGATAGTAGATTAGTGTTCGTATTCCAAAAAGTTATTCGTGTACAACTAGTACGGAGTGTTCACGGAAAAGCACACTTAAATATATTAAATAGCACTAATCTATAATGACTACCATCATCTACAGTTTTGGATTAGTGAAAGGTCGGTAGTTCTAACTCTCTTATTGATTTTGTTGAATCACATGGATCCTGAAGGATTTTAGGAATTCTTTTTATTCCACTGTGTATTATGTAATTGTTTTTTGTCTCCAGAATCCATCAATTGACATTCATTGGTAGTATGTCCTTAGTCTTGATGTATTTATAGTATCTTTCCAAGTTCTTTTTGCCAAGGTTGGATAAATCATGGATGGGGAGGTAAAATATTCTTGTGGCATACTTTGAGGAATATATGCCTTATTGAATTGCTTAACGTGTTGAATTATAAGTAGGTAAATAGCCTATTGCATCATCATCTTTTAGGAAGATCGTGGAGGGCTTTGGGGGGGGGGGGGGGGGGGGGGGGGGTGGTGGAGAGGGGGAGGAGGGGGAAGGTGTGGCATGGACAGGGGATGCGACCCTTTTTCAAGAAACGTGCGGGCTCTTGTTTGGGGCCTTTACCTCTTAGCGAACCCTCATGACATCATTCTTAATGATGTACTCCTTAGTTTTCTCTCTGAGTTACTCCAAAATGGTGTCGGCTCCACACCAAAGGCCAAAATAAGTGGTTGGATGGGTCCACTTCTTAGATAGTGACTTATAGGGTGATAATCATTAACATTTGGAATCGAGGGCTACCTTAGTGAAGCAGATGATATAGTTCTAGAGGGGTTTGTTCTTTCCATGTTTCATTTCATAGAGCCACGAAGTGTCATGCTTGGTTAACTTGTTTGTGATAAAGTAGGTCTTACTCTCGAATATCTCCACAAACTCTTTCAAGTTATGGATGGTGTTTAGGGTGAGTTGGTTAAACCATGTTCTTGTTGCTTTGTGGAAAGTTCCAAAGGAAGCCTTGCACATGATTGCATCGTTGAATCCCTGTTAGACCATGTGGGTTTCGAAGTGGATGATGTAGTCTACAAGATCTGTGTTGCATGGTAATTGTTCAGAGATGGGAGGTATAGTTTAGTGGGGAAGGCTTCTTCTTGCATAGCATTTGATAGGGTTACAAACTAGTTGAATCAAGTCGAGCTTTCATAGAGCCTAAAAAGTATAGGCCTGAACTCATTTTTGTTAAGAATTCACCAACTCAAGCTCGACTCATAGGCTCGTTTAGCTTAATGATCCTTAAATGCTGTTAAGCTAAACTCGTTAAGAAGCTCATGCTCAAGCTTGTTTAGGGTTAAAAATTAATCTAAGTTTCACATTTTTATCCTTTTTATTTTTCTATGAATTTAGTTCAAATAAAAAATTAAGAATTTAAGCAATAATTAATGGGCAATGATAAAAGGTTGCATCCATGTGAAATGAAGTAATATCCAAGTCTAATATGTTTTAAGGATTACAACTTGTAAAAGAAAAAGCAACAAGAAAGACATGGGAAATAAAACATTGGTTTTGAATCACTTTAGCATTATCTTCAAAATATATGCAAATTGTAGATGCCATCCTTTCACTTGAAATGAGATCATCACCAAATCATATCATTTAATCCATAACACCTTTCATCACTCAACGAAAAGCATTTGTTCAAAAGGTAGTTATATACCTTAATGAAACATTCTACCAATATATTATTCTTTCATTAATAAATAATGCTAATATATATAAAAAAAATGAGAATAGTAATTTTGAGTAAAGAAGCAAGTTGCTAAAAAATTATTACAATGAGTGTATATATGTTCAATTCGAGTGAAGATCAGTAATTTACTTCATTAACAAACCCAAAGTCCTTTTTTTTTTTTTTTTGAACGTTCTATTGTAGAATGAATTCTAGTGTGTGCCTTTCTATGCAAAAAGAACTATTGTATTCAAAGGAATAAAAGGTATATATATAAGGCTTTCAAATAGGAAGAAATCACCCAAAGCAAATAAAAGATGCATCCACACACAAATTTATACCTATGTTCATAAACAACCCTCTTCAATTCATAAAGATTAAATAAGAAAATTTACCATTTCTAAAAATCCTTTCTGTGTAAGAGTCCAACATAAAGCATTAAACAAAAGAAATTTATCATTCATTATTTGTGGAGAAAGCATGAATCTCCATACCTGTTACTTTGCAACTATCACAGTTTGAGCTGAACCTATGTACATTTGAGTTTGCATTATAAGCATAACATATAACAACAATAATAGTGTCCTTGTATCATATATGTGATATAATGTTTAATAAAATCTTCCTCTGATTTTAGATTGGGTTGGTGGAAATCTATATGGGTGAAGAAGACCTACGTCTTTTCTTTTTCTTATTTTATTGGTTTCTTTTTTTTTTCCTTTCTTCCTAATAAACATAGCAGCACATTTGTTACAAACATAAACAAAAGCTAAAGCACTTTTTAACACTATATATTAATCATTTATATATTATAAACACTTCATTTTTGCCTAATAAAGCTTAAAAATGTATATACGTACATAGAAATTATATATATATATTTTAGTATGTAATAAAAGTGAAATATCGTATTAAACCTAAAAGCACCACATTTCGATATTTTAATACATAAGAATTACATGAAAATTTAGTTTTATAAGCTTAGAAAAATATTCGAGTTTAATATAATATAATTTTATTACATATTTAGATTACGTCCCATTTAAATAGCCTATCAGGGCTAATTAACTTAAATGGGCCTAAACTTTAAGCTTTTAGATAATATTCTGTGCAAATGTGAACAAGGCATAAGCTAATAGCTTGTATGAATAAGTCACACATATACATGAGAGATCTTAGGTTTGAATCTAAGTAAAGGCATAAAGTGCTTTTATTTTATTTTATTTTTCCTTTGCAAGTGACATGTGGCAACTTCAAATTGGCCCACATTGTGCTAACATCAGTGATGACATCACCCTTCTTCAAACTTGAACCACCTTTACATGCTCGATGAAGCTATTTAAGGCAATTTTTCGCCACTTTAGCTTTGCAATTTCACCAAATTGATGGTGAAATTGCAAAGTAGGCGTAGAGTACTTTCATTTAGTACCAAACTTGCAAATTAATTTAGAGTTTTGCTAGGTTGAATCAAGGTGGGAAAATTAGGAAAAATCAATATTTCACTTTCCTAGAAAATCAAGATTTGATTCAAAATTTTGTTTTTTAGGTAACTTAGATGATATAAGAGCCTTCCAATTGATCCTCAAAGTGCAAACATCAAGTTTAATTGGAAAATAACATCTAATTTTTAGGAAAGTATCAAATTCGTGCTAAAATCAACCCTAGAAACTCTATATTTAAATTGCCACAAATTAATAACTTCTAAGTTTAAACAAACCTTCCATTGATATAAACAGGACACATTCATGCTTATTCAAGCTTGAATTCCACTTGAAATCACTCAAAATTATGATTTGTGTTGTAACCTAGGGTATAAGAGATTTTCTTCAAAATCCTTGTTTTGCAAGCAAAGTTGAAAAAATTAGAGGATATAGAAAGATTTAGAAGGTTGATATCTATAGAATAATAGCTTCGATTGACTTTGAGGAAGCTTCGCCATTGCCATCCAAGAAAGTTACCGCTGTTGACTCCTTGATGGAGTTCAAACCGCCACTTGCAAGCAGCTTTCGTTGAAAGCAACACTACCAGACCAGTCACTGGTTGAAGATTAGTTGATCCAATACCCTATCTATTATGGATGATCGCCAATTGTTCGTTGTTTGCTTCTATCGCTCCAACCTGGATCTTCCGTGACTCGACCCACTCCAAGTAAGTCCGCCTCTCACAACCTTATTTTATTTATTTAATAAAATTAAAATTAAAAGAAATAAATGAATAATAACATAATACTAAAAAAGAGAAAAAAAAACATAAAAGCATCACACTTATAGATTTGAAAATCTGGAAAATAAAAAAAACATTAATGATGGAAATATTAATAATAATAATAAAAAATAGTGATAATATCATTAGTAAAATAAGACTTAGAAAATAATATGTAGTTATATGAATAATAATTAAGTAATAGAATAGATAAATAGAAATTGCATGTTTGACACTTGTAATCTTTGGAGCTTAAAAAGCATAAAAAGTGATAGTTATGTAACTAAAAATAATAATAGAAGCAATAATAAATTAAAATAAATAATAATTATGATATAAAAAAATAATGAAATAAGCATAATAATGTTAGTGACTAATAATATATATAACATGATAATAATAGTAGGAATAATCATGATAATGAATATATATAGTAAGGATAATAGTAATAAAATAATAATAGAATAGGTAAGTATAAGCATATATGGCGAATAAAAAGATTATAATTGGCAATGAAATAAAATAGTAATTTTGTAGTATATAAGGTAATAATATTAAGATAGCTATAAGAATGAAAATAAATTATTAATTTTGTAATATAAAATGTTATTGACATCTTTGAATCGATGAATGTTCCATTATGCCATGATATGTGTTAATAGGTGTGTGCTTCATGTAATATCAAATTGAAATTTGTTGTGTTTTATATGATATTATTTATGATGATAATGCATTAACTGTAGTGTGATAAGTAGTAATCTTAATCTTGACTATATTTAGAATAACATGATTCATGAATATTATATTATGCCATGTTATATCATATTGTAATTGAATGAATGATTTACCTAGAAAAAAAGACTATTTTCTAAATACAAAACAAATAAATTTGATAGTTCTATAGGATTCACGACACTTAGAAATTTAATTTTTTACAAAATCAACAAAATTTAATGAACTTAAAGTAAAAAACATTCCAAAAATTAAAAATTAAAAATCATCAACTCTCTAAATTTTTATAAAATAACTACTTGATGTTTGATCTTGAATAGTAGATATGTAGGCACCCAACAAGCAACATAAAAAACGACAAAAAAATTATATCTTTTATTGATTTTGATTTGATTCTTTTTTTTTTTTTGTCAATATTGATGCCTTTGATTGATAATTGTATTTAGATATCCTTGCTTTGTAAAGTTTGATGAGATTAATGAATACTTTGTAAATATCTTAAATAGTAATAAATATTGAGATATTAAGGGGGTGATTTTGCAACGTCCTAATCTAAGGCATTAAACCCATCACGTATCCTTCTTTTTATAAGAACACGCCAAAGCTATAAAACTCTAAACCACAAATAAACAAGATATAAATCTCTAATATTCTCATAAAGGCTATCTGTTTAAGATATCTCATGAAAAACAAACTCCTTAAAAAGAAAATCTTGTTTGCATGAACCAAAGCCAATAATAATCAAATTATATAACATAAAGAAAACAAAATCTTAAAACATTCTTAAATTGATAAAACATATAAAACTTTATTTGGTCTTCCACAACTATCCTTAAACCAACGTATCTTTAGGAGTCAGCTGGTAAATCAAATCCACTATCATTCTCTTTATCATCTACAAAGATATCATATCCTAATAGTTCATAAATCACCTAATTTTCTCCTGTTCCTAAAAAATGAAAGAAATGGGCAACAAGCTCAGTATGTCAAACCACATATAAATGCATATGCACACACAACATATATAATCATATGCAACTATTTTTAATGCAACAAACACAATTTATAATCTTGTGATTAGTCGACAAACAACACAATTTGGAATCATATGCATCTAGTCCCAAATCTAGAGTAACTCATAACTCTATAAAACAAGCATATAGAAAAATAGATAATTATACATATATTGGTGTTGGGAATCTCCTACACACCTATGGCCATACTGCCAAAATCTAATATACCGAAATCATTTCTATGCATGAGTCCACTTGGGACACCCTTACACATAGATCATTAGGTTGCCAGCGTTAGTATCATACTTTGTGTGGTCTTTACTAACCACAACCAATCACAAATATAAAAAAATTAATAAGTCAGATAAAATTAGATTTTTTTGATATTCTAACTCTACAGTACATACAACACGCAATTCTAAACCTACAAATATATGCAACAAACAAGGTAAGGTCGTACCTGAATCAAAACTCAAAAACAGAACTTAAAATCACCAAATCTTGTTTAAAACACAATCCTAGTTCACCAAAACTTGATAATATGAATAGAACAACTTCAATAAGATAAATCATCACATAATCCTAAACTCATATATCATCTAAAACCCTAATTTCAAAAGAATAACAAATCCACACCTTTTCCTTGAATGAAACACAAAATCTTCTCCAAAGATCATATTTCCTTAACAGATCTTATAAACCCTATATTCCATTCAAAACACAATCAAACCAAATCCAATAAAAGTCATTCCTTTATAATCATAAAGGTTAAAACATATAAACTTATCTCTAATCAATCCTCAAATCCTTCTTGATCAACAAAATCTAGATCTTCAAGCAAGATGAGGTTTTCTTCAATCTCTCCTTTAAATCCAAAAGGACACTCTTAAAGAGAGATCTTATCCATTTATTTTCTGAAGAATTGAAAAAGATAACTTACCTAATCCTTGATTCTTGATGTCCTTGAAGCAAAAAAAAATCTCCAAAGCTATTTAAGGTTTTCTCTAAAATCCTTTCAATAAAACGAATGCTTTAGAAAGAGAATATTCATTTAATCTCTAAAGAATTGAAAATTCACTTACTTAGATCTTGATTTCTTGGTTCGCTTTGATGCTAGGATCACAATTAAAGAGATTTTAGAGATTTCTAGGTTTATGAATGATTTTGGAGAAGGAGTAAGCTTAGTTTATATAAAAACTAGGAATAATTGTTTATCTTTAATAATGCTCTTCATATTTAATACGTCTCGTCGTTTTTTAATTTTAATAACGTCACTTTATCTTTAATAACGTCTCTTCATTTTAATGACGTCTTTCATCTTTAATAACGACGTAATGACATCTCTTCATCTTTAATAGCATCTCTTCATCTTTAATAACGTCTTTGCCAATAGACAAAACATTTAATTATATATTAGGGTGTACCATAAAACCCTCTTATTTTATATCATATGACACCTTTGCCCTTCTTTACAATTTATTTATTTGCATACGACAAATTTGTAATTAGAGAATTAAAAGTGGTAACTGTAAAGTTTTAATAGGATAGCCCTTAGACTAATTAAACTCTGGTTAATGTTTTAAAAAGACAATTTTTTGAGAGATCAATAGCTAAACCAGGATCAACTTACCATTGATCCTAATTTGATTTTTTTTCCCGACTTTAATTATGTGGCGACTCCGTAAAATTTTGCAAAAATTTATATTTCTTTTAATTCGTAGTTGAGAGTTTTAGTAACTAATATTTATATTAAAAGAAATTAAACTAGAATTTAAATATCCAAGCTGACACATAATATATTTTTTTTCATATAACTTTAGTCTTGCAATATCCATAAGTAACATTGACAAATGATCATCAAAAGGAACAAAAGCAAGTAATTCATCTTCATCAAGGGTTACGCTTACGCATATAATTTACTAGATAATTTGTTTTAAAATTGCTTTCCTTTATTGAGTAAGTTATCTTGAAATCTTCAAGTAACTAGATCTGTCTCTAATAAGCATGTCAGACATTACAAAATTTTAAGTTGACATTTAGAATCTATACTCAATTCAAGTTTCTTCCAACCAATCACATTGCTATACTTCAATTCCCAATACACAAGCCACAATTCAACTAACAAGATATTTATACCCCTTATTTTTCTTCTAAAACCAAACATCGAATAGCCCTCTTCATCTCTTGTTATTTGACAAATGTAAAAAAGCATGATCATTTTTATATGTTTCTCATTCACATGTTTGCCACATAAAGATCACTTAGAAAATGTTGAAAGCATGGGCATAGGCATAGGCATACCTTCACAATGAGTAGTTGGTATTGTGAATGTAATAAAGCTAACATAAATATTGAAGTTCTAATAGTGTGGTGAAATGCTTATTCAATGTGACTTTATTTTATCAAGCTTCAAAATAGTACACAAACAAGTCTTAAAACAACATTAAAATGACTATGAAACTGGTTTATGAAACACACCAATATCCCACTTTACAAGCTAATTATAGCATAATCTTAAATCTCCTCTCTTTACTCCTATCTTTTATAGGTACACATAACATTATAACATGCGCATTCATATCCTTCTAGTATTAAAAGCATTAGGATCAGTAGCAAAGGTAGTTCCTATCTCAAGTAAGTTGATTATCTTTCAACTATGAAAAGAGAGTTATAGATTCTATTTGAGTTCTCTTTCTAATAAATATGTCAGCAATGGATGGAAAAAGCTAAATGAAAAATTTGTAGAAAGGGTAGGACTCAAGTGAAACTCTAGAGTGGTTAAGATTAAATTTATTTTTCTTAAAACATATTTACTTTAATATCAAGCATGAGAATGCAAATTCGTTGATTGCATGGTCTAGCCACCCTTTTCAGTGTCCTTCACACTTAGGATCTTGCCATTAATGTACATTTCTAGTTCTACATTAATCATCTCTTAGAATGGCTTTTCAGTGGCTAGTTAGACTTATGGTGTGTTTATTTCCTGGGAACCTAACCCTTAGATACGTGGGTAATAGTTGGTGGTTGGGGTTTGTTTATTACACAACCTGGCTAGTGATTAAAGAATTGATTAAGCATACGTGTGCATTGTTTTTCAGGGTGTTCAAAGGAGGGGAAGAACTATGCTCCTTGTTGCCTTCTATGGGGACTAAGGGGTTAGCTCCCTTTGGGCTGTCTTAAGTTGATCCTTCAATTCTTGATTGCCTTATAGCACCTCTTAATATTTGTTTTCTATCTATTGGTACATGTTTTCTAGATAGGCAAACCATCTTTCTAGCACTATTAAGGGTGCTAAGTGGCGTCATGTTGCAAAGTGTTACCTTAACTTAGTGCTCCGTTGTTTTGTGTCTCAACATAGTCAGCCTACAAATAGAACTCTTTATCCTAGTTCATTCCATGTTTGATTGTGTTTCAGTCCATGAGAAGATAAATTTATTTCCCATAAATGATGCCAAATGTTCCAAGCAGATTATGACCGGTATTCTATAAGTTCCATGGAATTATGGTCCACTTTGCACCTAATTAGATGGGCCTTGGTGGGCTTATAAGAAAGAAACCGGTTTATGGGTACTGGGGATGTACTCATGCAGCCACACCGATGCTCAAGTTTTAAGCGCATAGGGATAGTAGTGTCGAGCGAGAGTATAAAGAGAAAACTTAACTCTATATCTGACTGGATTTTGTTTTTTAGTTAAGTACTTTTCCTTTATAAGGAAAGTGGATCTGCTTAAGATAGGAAATTCCTCTTATTTATTAGGGAAAGTGCCTTTATAAATTTAGGCAAGTGTAACCTGATTATTTAGGAATCCTTCTAAAAACACACTCCCATTTAGGATGGTAGCAAGTCCTTCCTACTCAAAACAACTAGGAGAACATATAAGACAACTTCCTTTGGGAAGATGGGCTGTAGGAAATGGTTGCCAACCTACAAGGGCTTGATCATTTCATTACCCCTCTATCCAGGGTTAGGTGTTCCAGGCTCTCTTTAAAATCCAACTCATGTAGTTTATTTCAGGCACCTACTCGCCTATCTCAAAATAGTTCTTTCGGCTCTTAATCGCCCATCTTAAAATAGTTCTTTCAGTCTCCTACTCGCCCATCTTGCAGATTTCTGGCTACTACAAACCTGGCTACTATACTTTTGTCCCATAGAGTAAGCAGCTCATGCAATGAAACAAACTACATGATATGCATGAATCAGTCAATATAATTCAATATATGATTAGAGTAATTTAAAGGTGATCACAAATTTGCACACACTCCAACAGAATAATAGTAAAACATAAGTTAATTAACAACGATTCATGCCTCGGTATGCTTAACATTCTTTCAACCAATATTATCATACATAATTCATTTTCATCTTTTCCTACTTCTAGTGCCTCTAGCTGCAAGCACAACCAAGTACATAAAAAGGTAAGATATAAACTCACTTGGCTAATAATCTGTCTTTCTTATGGATGAGTCGATCGGTAAATCCACTAATCAAAATAATCCTCCGGGTATGAATACTCCTCCTCGGGATCACCTAATCAAGAAGAATACCCATAATGAGTATTTCTTATTGATTCTATGGTACTTATAAAAAATTATATTATAAGATCGTTAAAATTCGTATAGAAGGTAATTCCAACTTAAAATGGCTATAAATTGGTCATTTTAATTCGGAATTGTGCGAATAATATGCCGTTTTTTACCTACTCGAAAAGATCTATCCATTTCTAAGGTTAATTTTGTCTTAAAAAGCCATTTAGGTTGGAAAATACTATGGTACATAATAGATTCGAATTTATAGTTTACAAAATATGATTATTCCAAACTTTATTTACTAAAAAATCCTTAAGTAAAATATATGGATATATATATATATATAGTTGAAAAATCCTTTGAATATATATAGGCACACATATTGTGCATGATTTTTGTATTGTTGTCTCAATATTGATATTTTTGATAAACAATTTGTCTTTGATGGTTTTAAAATATAAAACTTTTGAGAATTTCTCATTTTTGATTTGTTTAGAAAAGCATTTGAGTAGTTATGAGTAAATGTTTTCCTATATATTTTTTTCTCACTTTTCAAAAATAAATTCTTAAAAAATTTGGTTCTTTGAGTTATCTATTTACTTTATTTCTAGTGATTGAAAATAAGCTTTTCAAAATATCCTTTAAGTTTTTGATGTGGTTAAATATTTGAAGTTGTGTTAAATGTATGTTTTCCTCTTATTTTTATATCATTTCTCTTCTTTAGGAAATAAGTTTACCTTTAAACTTTACTTACTTGACAAATTTTATTTTCTAAATTGGTTTCTAAGATAGTGAGTTGGTTTTACCTTGGTTTGAAAAACTTGTTTTATTCTTACTATTTGTCAAGTGATAGAATAATTCATTTAGACAAGTTTATAAGAAAAGCTTTCTTAATAAGGAATTGTTAACATTAGAACTTAGTAAATTTCATTTTAATTTTGAAAAGAGAATAACAATATAAAATTCAAGTTTGAAAGATATTTTCACAGTATGTGATTTTCAAAGTCTATAGTGAACCTATTTAAGTTTTATAAAAAGTATAGTTGAGTTAAAATCTTCCAGTGCTAAAAAATTCTTCCTTTATGGAGTATTTAGTTTCGATTTATAAAAGAAAAGAGTTCCTTTTTATTATTTTGAAGAAATCTTCATTACTACTTCTTCTAGAATTTATGATTAGCTTATCTTATGAAAAGAGTTTAAAAACAAAACTTAGATCTTTTGTTAAAATTCCTTTGTTAAGAAATCTAGTTTACTTTTCTTTATTTAAGAAAGAACCAATTTTTATTTTTATTTAAGACAACAACATTCTAATCATGCATGAATATGATTATGTAGCCATGTAAAAGTAAAGATGATACATAAAGAAATACTTGTAAGTAAATAAACATAATAAAATAGTCAAGCATTGGAAACCTTAGCTTCATCAAGATATCCCGGTCATGTATTGGGAGCCTTAGCTTCATCAAGGCAACCCGGGACTAAGAATAGACTAGAAAGACTAGTCTTAATAAATTGCATAAAACAAGTAAATAAATAAATTACAAGACATGAAAATAAATAAATAACAAATGAGCTTATATGCTCTAAATAAATATACATATATATATGTAGTATACATAATACTATATAAGTTAGATTAGAGCAAAAATAATAACAATAACAACAACAAATATAATAATGTATAAGTAAAATAAAACATGAACATATTGTTGCTTCTTTAACTCATATGAGTCTAAGAAACATACATTAAGCTCATGCTAAGTTGTATGAACATGATAAATAATATAGGTAGGATTGTTACCTAAGGTTTAATGGAAGGTTTGAAAAGAGGTGAATGGGTTTTGTGTTTGTAATTTTCTTCTTGAAGTGTGGTAAATGGTGAGAGTGTTTGGAGAGATATTTTGAGAGAGTATTTTGGTAGAGTTTTGTTATGCAAAGTGGATGTGTGAAAGAATGAAAGAGGAAGGGGGTATTTATAGAATTTTTAGTGAAATTTTGATGTAATAAAATAAATTGAAAAAGAAAAATAATTGAGAGGAAGAGAGAGGAAGTGGCATCGGTTTTGATGTTGTAGAGGGGGAGGAGTTGATTTATTTTGTTTTTGTAAAGAAAAGAAATAATGTGTAAAGTTTGATGTGAATGAAGTTGTATTGGAAATATAAAAAGTAAGAAAATAGGTATGTAGGTAGTAAAAAATAGGTGTAAAAAAGGAGAGATAGTGAAATAGTAATGAATAGTAGGAATAGTACTATGAATAGTAGACTAGATATAAAATACCGGTAGTAATAAAAACACGCATAATTGAGCTATAGCTGTTATTTTTAGTTACCAAAAAATTCTAAAACTGATATTTTTGAAATCCTCGTTTAATTATGAGTCTTTTGGTGTTAAAGAAATATTTTTATTATTCCGAGCTCCGGACATGCTTTTCGAGAACTGATCCTGTTTGAGTCCGAAGGACACTCGAAATTCGTGAATATAATATTTTTATGTTACCCTATATTATTACGAATTATTTTAGGCCATTAACTTAATTTCATTTTCTAGTGTTTGAGAACGCGGGATTGCCAGAGTTGAAATTGCTTGATTGTCTTAGTCTTTGTTGACTTTTGAAACTCCGGTTTGACTAGGGTTAGGGTTTAATCCAATTTTGCCCTAGAAATTGAGGGGTTTATATCAGGGATCGGATAGATGGATCTTTTCATGTTTGGGTTTTCAAATCGAATGATTATTGAACTTTCTATTTTTGTTTTTAAAGATTTCTTATGAAATCCCGTGATCAAAATTGATTAGGGTTCGGTTTCAACTTGGGTAAGACTTTAGGGTTTTGATTCGGTATTCCAAAACCATTCCTGAAAAATTCAGGGGCTTACACCTATAGCAAAAAATTACTATCAATAATCCTATAATGATTTAAATTGAAAAGGGGATATATCCATTTTTCTAACTTTGAAAAGTTGTGCATCATAATTTAAAAAAAAAAATTAAATACTAAAATAAAGAAAAAAAAAGTATTTTTGCACTTCTTTCATTGTCCAAACATAACAGGTACTTTGAGATGACGATATTGGTGAAAGAAATAGAAAATATGTATGAAATCACAACTAACAATAATAATATAACTTAAATTATTATCAAGAGTTATCAAGTATAAATGGTATTCACATCATATACGTGAAATATATTGTATGACAAAATAAATGATAGAGCAAGGTTTGATACACTTAAGAATACTCACACACTACCCACACCTAAACACAAAGTGAAAAACCCTAAATTTTTGCCAACTTTAAGTTAGGAATGTTATAAATAAATAATATATAGGTGGTTGATTTTGAACTTTAATTTAAATTTAATTTAGATAGTTTAATTAAATAAATTAAGTAAACCATGAGGAATGATTAGATAAATTGACAATAATCAAATTAATAAATTGTTTTAATTGAAATTAGAGATTTCAATACCACGATTTCCTATTTCAACTACAAACTACTTTAATTACCTATTTCAATAAATTAAATTACTCAATTTTTTTCAACAATCAAATTGAACTCAATTTCTAAAGTTCAACCACTTAAACCCCAAATATCTTGTTATATTTTGGTCTAAATTCTAATTTCTTAATCCTTAGAAATTTAAATTTAACTACTTCATCATTAGTATCAATTCCTAAGTCTTAAATTCCTAAACTCAAACTAAATATCAAATTATTAACAATTGAATTTCTAAACTAAATTTCTAATTCAATTATCAATTTCTATTTCCTAAATTTCCTTACCTCTTTCTAGTTATTTCAAATTCCTAAAGCCATCATCTAAGAGGCCCAAGCTAAATCCTTTTAGAATTTATGTCATTAAAAATTTATTGCAAATTTTTTGCTAATTCATTTTTTTAAGACATAAAATTTTTTGTCACAAAATTTCTGTTTTTAAAGGCTAGTTTTCTAGTAGTATATAAATGAACTAAGTTTGATTGGAATAATTGATTGCATAATTTTTTTCCTTTTGGTGCAAAAAATTTATTAATTTAATTAAAACCAATCAAAAGAAGAATAATACAAATTTCTCTAAGCAAAGTAAAACAAAACTAGCAAGGATTTGGACATACATACAATCAATTTCCTTATCATTTTGAAGTAAAAGATATAGTTACTACAAATTGTAGAAATAAAAAAGAACTCCAAAAGAACATTCTACTAGTTGGTGTAGCTAAAAGTCTACCACTGTGAATGTGAAATGTGAAAACGAGTGTTTGTTAAATGTAAGCTAAGAAAGAGAAGGCATTTTGGTGTTTCTAGGTATGATTAATATTCATGTGAGCTAAAGTGGCCTTGGAAAGAATTATCAAAGCTTTACTTGCATATGCACTTTTCTTGCAAATTTCATGCATAAGGGAATGATTTTGTGTTTAGCTTTATAGGGATGTGAAATATGAAAGGAGTATATGCTAAGCTTAATACCTTGTTATTAGCTTAGTAATCACTTTCTCTACACAAGTTAAGGATAGCTCATTTGTTAATTTTAACTATAGGAAATGACATACGATATTGGGATCACATTTGTGAGGAAATGACTTGATGCATCTTTTCCTTTCTTTATGTTCTCCCTTGTTCTTTATCCCATCGGATATTTATGGTTTTTATCTTATATTTTTATTAAAATGAACCTTTACTTGTGGTCAATTACATTTGGTAAGTGTTTTGAATAGAAAACTAGATGCGCCCACTTTCTTGGTCCGGGTAAGGCTGGGCCAAAGTATTAAAATAGGAAATCTTCAATTTTATCAATTAACAGCTTTCAAATAAAATTTCCAAGGTTTTTTTTTTTTTTTTTTACAAATGGTATGAATTTAACATATTTTTGAAAAATACCATTCAATTCTTTTTGGGCAATTGTACTTCGCTTATTCCAAGCTTCTACCTTAAGTGCATACATAGGGGCTAGTTATGTTAAACTTGGAGAGTGGATGTTTTCAATTGCACCAAAGTTATGCCAAATTCTCGTTCAGGGTAGTAGACATCGATAACATAGCTTCGCAAACTGATAAGTTTTTCTAACTCTTTCATGCAATTTTCTTACAACATTGAGAGTGTTGATCACTAATTTTGAGAGTTTAGTTCTTTAGATACGACTTTTATATGAAGATTATCCTGTTACTATATAGTTAATGTCATAATCATGTGTTAATCTGCATATTATATATGTAAACCATAGTACAAGTTGCGATATGAGGTGGAGTTCTCCGTATGTCCTATGTAGTTGGAACTCCATTTAAACAAGCAGGTATTGGTCAAATTGTTAAGTCAACCTTATCCTTGCTGTATAGTTTACATATACCGACTTACTTTTCAAGTGCTATAGATTGAGAAACAAGTGGAAATTTAAGAGGTAGGTAATTGTAGAATCATGCTTGAAATTAGTTTGACTCTATCAATTAACCTAAATTATCGAATCACCCTTCAAGTATTATAGATTGAAAAATAAGTGGACATTTAGGAGGCAGATAGTCGTAGAGTTGTGCTTGAAATTAGTTTGAATTCTGTCAATTAACCTAAGTTTCTCCCTTTTCCAACTTTAGTTGGTATCATATTTGCATTATTTTAAAATTGATTCTCAAAAGTTTTTTCAAAAGTTTCTTTAACCACCTTATGTAGTTCAATTTAACTAGACCAAGATTAATAGTGTCTAATTAAATGAAAAAAAAATTCAAACTTGGCTAACAATTGATGATTTCGTTTAAGACTTTACATCTATTAGTGGGATAACCACTTTAAATATTCCAAAAGTTAGTAGACCTTAATAAAATATGCCTTATATTGTATTTCTTTTTTCTAATTTATTTTTCTTAATATTTACTTTTATGCATTTTGGGGTTTGAGATGTAGGTGTTAGAGCAGGTAGCCTAATGTTTTCAGTAACTGATAAAAATTGTGCTAGAAGTGGTTATAATTGAGCTATATATATAGGAACTTAAGCAAAAGCCCGCATGTAGACTTCATGTATTATAGTATAGCCTCTTTCTAGAGAAGATTGGGTAACCCTACTCACGCTTTGATGTGGTTTCAAATACATTCCATGGACGTATGCAGTACCATAAAACATAGGGACTGATAATACCTATCCATTTAGATTCATGAACTTTTAGACCTACAGTTGAATTTAGCTTAGGATTGCTTTCAAATTCCTTTTTTTTTTAACCTCAAAAAGTCATAAAAATTCAAAGAAAAGATTTAGAAAAAAATAATTTGAAAAAAAGCTAAAAAAATTAAAAGATAAAAAAAAAGAGGAAATGAAAGAAAATAAAAAAATTTCGAAGATTGAGCTTTCCACATGGTACTCTCTAAAGCTTATTTTTATGAATCTTTACAATTGAATTCTTGTAATAAAGTTTGTAACATATGCATGATAGAATTAACTTGTGCATTGGTTATCCTTTTGAGAAAATGTCAAAATTTGATCTTGAATTTTGCATGGAAATTCAATTTGATAGTTGAATTTTGAATTGGTCAAATTAATACCAAATCAAACTACCTAACGTAGAAGTGACATTCCATCTAACTAAAGAGTATTACAGAAGGTAAAAAAAAATCAATGATAGATCATCTCTTCTACATTAGCAAGCAAAGTAAATAGTATAAGGAAGATAGTAAAATTGCCATAAAAATTTTTATTGGATATTAAATTGACCACTAGAAAGTTTAAGTATCAAATTTGACATTTACCCTATATTTTTTTAATTTGTTTTATTTATATAATATGGCAAGTGTGATTACAAGTATCTATCTACTACCAATATATCCACATTGGCAAGCCCACTTCACCTAAACAAATCTTATTCCTCGGTTTCTATTAATTCAAACCTAAATAGGAAGACTCCATTACCAATAGGGTCTGCCTAGTCTTGTTACTCTTGAAAGTTGAATTTAATTGGGAACTTATGAGAGCCCTGTTCTAATCCTAGACTCTAAATCAGGTAATTTTTCCTTTTGCTCATGTGCCCTCTGTCCAACCACCTAAGAGTATACCTAGCTCCTTAGGGCCCTTAATTGCACCCAAGGCATGATCTCGCCAAACCTAAAGACCAATCGGGCCAACATCTTCCACAAACCCCTAGGTAAAAGGTCTAAAAATAACTCGAGCTCTGAACGACTCTAATGGTAAAGCTCTGTGATTACCTACCTTGATCGAATGGTTCAAAGCCTAAACTAAATGTAATAAAAAGCGAGCCATCTTCGCTTGCAATCCGGAAACTCGGATACAAAAATAAGTCACAGCCTATAATCTATATCTTAGCAGTAGTCACCATTGCTTTATCCCTAATGGAGACCCTACACATCCACCTCAAGAATGGGGAGACTGCATGAGTTCCGGATGTAATGATCAAATGTCTAAGTAATTCCCATGTTGATTTGCCAACCGAGGAAGTTTAAAACCTAAAAATATCAAGCTAGGAGCATTCCCTCAACCTCAGTTTCAAAAGGTTTATTTGGATTTCCACATGTGATGGTTGGTTGGTTTAAGTGTTGCTATATTACACATGTTTGTTGCTTGTATTGAGTTTAATTGGTTCATAAGCTTCTTTTACATCATTACTTAAAGGAATGGTCCGAAAGATCTACTCACTGAGTTGTTGTTCACTCACTCCTTAATAATTTTTTTTTTTTATAGATTTCACGGAAACATGGTGTGATAAAATACAGGTGTACAATGCTTTTGTATTTAGTTGTCAAAATCATGATTTTACTATTATCTGTAGTATATAGAA
Organism: Combretum micranthum; assembly: GCA_024138025.1. Lineage (NCBI taxonomy): Eukaryota > Viridiplantae > Streptophyta > Magnoliopsida > Myrtales > Combretaceae > Combretum > Combretum micranthum. The sequence continues at coordinate 497,807 of JAMXBD010000450.1, read as the reverse complement.
TTAAAATCGTATAAAATTGTGTAAAAACGGTAAAATCATAAACATATAAAATCATATACCTAAGTTTATAATCGTACCTAAGGTTTATACCTAAACAAATTTGCATCTATTTTGATTAGGAAAAACATAAAAATTATAAATTCATAAAATTATTACGATTTTGATAACTATGTTTGCATTCTTATCTTTCAAAATGATTTGTGAATTAGTCTACTCTTATGACGAAATATAACAGCTATTGATAGCCCAAATGTGCTGTAAATTTAAATATCTTATAATTTAATTGAACAAGTAAATCATTCAATGCAAATATAGTAATAATAAGCTCAAATAAGGGATGATAAACTTTGGATTTTTCTTTTACATATTTCTCATTCATTATTGGAAACGTTGGACCTTGAAGTCAAGAAATGAAAAGATTTCAGTAATCTCATAAGTCACAGGGCAACAGATACTACACCTTGATTTTCAAAAGATAATTAATAATCATCAATCAAATTAGTGATTTGTTAAAAAAAATAAAAGAATAAATCTAAAAGTATTCTAGGGTTTCATAATCTACGTTGAAGAGAAGTAGAGTAATGGTATCTTATTAATATGGGGATGATGGAAAAGATTAATTCCGACAATTAAAAAAAAAAAAGGGGAAAAAAAGGCTATTTAAATGTTTTCGTTGGCATATTTAGTTTAAGTAACATGATTGGTCTATATACTCTATTAAGTAAATTATAAATGTATTAGATAGGGGTAGGCATGAATTGTTTTGTTCAATTTATTAAAAACAAAATTAAACCATAATTTATGATTCAATTTTTTTCCATTCAAAACCAAAATATTAAATAACGGTTTGGTTTTGATTAGAATTTTTCTAAATCTTTAATTAATGATTTTGTTCTATAAAATTTTAGATTAAATCAAATTTTAATAAAAAAAAAGTCTTCTTCAAACCTTTTGCTTTTACGTGGATATTTAAATATTTAAATTTCTCATATAATTTTAAAAAATCATTTTCTTCAATTTTTGTATGCCAGCATGTTTCGTTTCTATACAAAACATTTCAGTTTGTACAGAAAATTAACCGAATACTTCAAAGGAATCAAATCGAGACAACAAACCATATGGTTTAGGATATAAAATAAAATATTTTAAACCGGGACAATTGTTTCGGCTTTTTAAATCTGAGAATTCATTGGACGGCATCATGTTAAATGAATTAAATCAAAATTAGTTAGACGATGATCACAAAGAAAACCAAGGCAGACCATGTTGCATCAAGGAAAACAACATCAAACTATCTATAATTCTATCTACGGATTTCGACATCCCAAATACTTCCAAATTTCCGGAGCCATCCGTATGAAGAATCCTATTATAAATAGCCACGAAAAGGTGATGACATTAAAGCATTACCACCAGAAGGAAAAAAAAAGAGCAAACAAACTGATTTCTGAAACACAAATAAGCACATATCATGGCTTATTTCAAAATTTATGGCTTTCTCATGGCTGCAATCTTTTGTATATTTTGGATTGTAGTGATTGGTGAACCAGACATTACCGAATTGTTTCATACTTGCAACCAAAACAGTTACACTAGTGGCGATCCGACATCACAAAGTGTGACCCATGTTTTGACAGAATTAGAGACGGTTACAGCAAATCGTCCTGGTTTTGATTACTACACCCAGTTTCAATCCTCACAAACTATCATTTACGGGCACGCTCACTGTTCACAAACACTGGATTCTCACGACTGTACCACATGCATCGGTGCTGCGAAAATATCGTTAGAGGGCCTTTGCCTCTACAAGGTTGGGGGTCAACTCGCTTTACAAGATTGCAAGATTAGGTACGAGACGTACCCATTTACGGACAATTGAAACATGCAGTGCATTGGACAGAACTTGTCGGTCCACATTGATTCCTATTTTCCTAAAGGTTGGATGGTTCATTTATGTCGTAATAAAGTTGGGAGGGCTACACATATCCTCCTCTCATCACGTAGTTCGTTATGTTTGTCTTCTTATTTTAAGTTATTATAGGGATTAATATCATGGAACACTTTATTTTGTATGTTTTATGTTGAGCAATAATACAGGATGTTTTGTTTCATCATTTTTAATTCGTTTTGCCATCATATTTTTGGGAAAAGGAAATTAATATTACTTTTTTAAAAAAATTACAAGAATGCCACTAGAATAAAAATAATCCCAAAAATAGGTAAGTTGAACTCGTCTCTTGAAGAGACGACGTCATTAGTAGCCGACCTCGTCTCTTTAAGAAACGAGGTTAGTATATATTTGTACTTCAAGTCATCTTCAACCTCGTCTCTTGAAGAGACGAGATCGGTCACTAATGACCTCGTCTCTTCAAGAGACGAGTTCAACTTGCCTATTTTTAGGATTATATTTTCATTTCATGGATTTGTGTAATTTTTTTTGAAAAGATGGTTATTTTTCTCCTTAATCCCCTCATATTTTTATCAATTGATAATTTTACCTATAAATTGAATAACCAGATATAATATAAATAAATTATAGGTATAGATTTAATATAGATACGATACAAATAAAAATTTAACAATCCAAACAAATCATTGTGAGCCGAACTTAGTGAATCAGTATTCACTATCATTTGACTTTTGACTGTCATTGTGTTTGAATGGAGATTTGAAATGAATTTACACCATCCATAATTTTTTTCATATTTATGTACGCATTGGAATCAACGGCTCATGTTATATGTTTTTGTCCCCCCTCTTTTGCATTTGGTATTTATTGTTATTCAAATGGCGGATTCACATCAAATTTAGCACTTAGTGTTATAACTTTCAATATTAAGAAGGCACAATAAAAGGCTGGTTACCAACCAGTTGCAGAGAATATTGCTATCAAACGAGAAAATAAAGAAAATCTTCTATAAGGTGTTAGTCTATTAATCTATATCTTATTTAGTAATGCAATATGTTTGATTTAACAAAAGAAAAATAGAAATGAGAAGCAATAGCAAAGGAGGAGAAATTATTTATTTGATCATATATGGTTTAAAAGACATATTAAATCATAAAAAAATGGGACACTAATTCTCTCTCAATCTCTCAAAAGATGAATCTAGTGATCCTTTCATTTCAATAAAAAAAAAAAAAAAAAAAAGTGGCTATCTCTGATCTTGGCAATGAGTCGGGCCAATAGTAAAGAATTCTTATGAGATCAATTCAAAGTCCCTTCGGATCAATTGCTCATATTAACTTAGTTGCCACATATATCCTTATGGCATACAATATATTGCTCTTAGGAGGACACAGAAGAGTTAAATCAATAGAACATGAAAGAGGAAAAGATTTCCGAAGAGGAGGTTGACCGTAGCATGCAAGCTACCCTCGAATGTGAAATTAAAACAAAGTTGTCAAATGTTTTCATTGATGTCTTTGTAACATGCAGGCTAAATTGCGTTCACTTTTTCATTAGCTTCTAAAATTTTCATGTGAAGTTTCATTTGGCATGCATTCATCACATCATATATAGGCTTTATGGGAAAATACTAATCTTTTTCCTTTTGTTTTTGACAAGAGGAAAAATACTATTCATCGGAATTAATACATTACATGTCTAAATAAGTGGCAGATAAGTACTGATAGAACGGTGTATAGTTTTTATAAATCTATTCAAATGTCAAATATTTACAAATACTTATCTGATCAATTAATTTCCACCTAGAAAGCATCCAAAAATACGTGCCGCAAATTGCGTGATATAAATTCAGTGCAAATCCAAATGCAATTAAGGCAATAAATTCATGACATAAATGGAATTTATGCGTATCAATCGATTGCGATCACATCATATCAATTTCTTCCGAGGGGATGGAGACTCAGATTCAGATTCTAAAACACTAGCTTGGGCTTCCTGGAGATTGATTCGTGGAGATTGATAATGTCCATTAACGGAGTTCCCGATTTGGCTTTTTCTTTATCGTTTTCACAAGACATCATGATTCAGGAAAATACTAAGTCAAAACTTATCGTTGAATATGATAAAATATGACTCAAGCTAACATGGGAAAACAAATCCAAGAAAGATTGACTGAGAGAGAGTGGAAGAAGAAGAAGTGGGGTAAACAGGATTTGTAGCGATATATAAGTCGGAGTTCAATGGTCAGTAGAAGTAGAAGAAATCAAGGTCGCGCCAATGTTATGTTATGATTGTGAAGGATTTCGAATTTGTAGCGCCAAAACTATTAGGGTTTGTACAATCCCAACGGTCATAATCCGACACGTATCTTCTGAAGGTGGCAATTTGAGTTCACAACGGTCATGTTCCCGGATAATTAATTCATCATGTTTTACATATATTATTATTAATTTAATTAATTAATAGCAATTTCATCGATATTAATTAATTAATTTAGTATAACTAAACGAACTAGTTTTGATTGAAATCATCGATTACATGTGTTATTAGACAGTTAAAAATAGACGAGTATTTTGTTTAAGCTGAAAATACAGGTGTCTTCTCTATTATGTTTTTCAAATTTAGGATAACAGAATTTGTATTTGAAATCCATTTACTTATATTAAAATAAATAATGTTCTATTAATAAAAAAAAAAACACTACTCAACTCTTTAGGATATAAAATAAAAATCTATGTTCTTTTGTCCAATTTTGGGTGAAAGGATTTTACTGGGAAAAAAGAATCAAACTAAGAGAATATAAAAGGGGGATTAAAAAAAGGCTGCTTTCCCAACAAGCCATGATTTGAAAATAAAAGACCTTTGGTTTCCTAAAAAATGCATTTTTGTTATCTTCTTTTATATGATGGTAAAAGTTAACATTTCATTGAAAATTACAGCTCATGCTGTTAGGTGTTGGATCTCAAAAGTCAGAGCTACATCAGCCTTGTATATGTAATTTTTTTCATGGGAACATATATAAAAGCTTCGTTGATTATTGGTTCTAAGATAGGATTGACCTTTGCAGGAGATCCATAGGTCTATTATTTGGAGCTTCCTTGTAAATAGATAAGCTGATTCGAAATGGTCTTTCATTAGTTATTACCCATGGAATATGTAATCGGAAGGCTAGGTTAAAATGTGAAAGATGTTCGCCCTTTACACTAAGAGATCCAATGTAACCGAACTTATGTAATATAGTCTAAGAACCAGACTAGTTTCTTTCTATGTCTTGCTATGTTGTTATTGTCGGATATTTCTCCTGTAACAAGGGGCTCTTCTTATTGAAACAACACCTTATCCTCAATGTGAAAATCTAGGTAGCTTTGATGAAACCCTAATAAATCTTCCCATGATGTATCCTCCATAGGCAAACTGTAAAGACCCGACATGTATGATAATAAAATATAACATGTCAAGTCCCCAGCCATGTATGATATACGGATATATTACTCGTAAGGTTGTCCTAGAAAGGAGATATTTATGTGAATTACCTGTTTAACCTGTTTAAAATTATAAAGTTTTAACAAAAACTACTCATCATTGAGTACATACTTTGATATAATAACATATAGATACCAATAGCTTAGTATCTTAAAACTTAAAAATCCATATATTAACAATAGAAAAAACTTAAAATAAAATACACTTTATATTAAAAAAACTTAGGCTTATAAACAAGCCATGTCTATACTATTATATTTTAAAATAAAACTCAGTTTGGTCTCTCTTGCAAAGAAAACAACAAGGTCAATCGAGGAGGTTTAATTATCACACTCATCCAAGAAGTCCTCAAAGTCCATCCCATAGCCTAAGAAATCATAAAACTCATCTTCATTAATATCTAAAAGAGATAAAAGTGAGCCAGAGGCTTAGTACACAGTAACAAAACAAATGATATGGTATACACTCCTGAACGAATGTAAGGAAAAAATCATAATTATTTCTCTTATTTAAGTCAACACAACAACACTGGAGTATTCAAATCCGATTTAAACCCTATGGAGTTTAGGGATCCTGAGTGGCCACAGCTACTCAGGGGGTTGATATAAGCAGTCCGAACACTTATATCTCTAATATGATCTCATAAAGAAAAAAGTAATTTCATCTAGATTTTATAGCTAATACTCAACTTTACGTAACTTAATCTATAATATTACCTAGTTCAATCATTTCCATAAAACGTGAACTAAATCATATTATCCTTTTAAGAGTAAGCAAATGTTACACCGATACCATACTCACTGTCAATTACCCACCGAGATAGTAAAGAAAGTCATTGCATCATGACTAATGTAGTTTAAGCATCTAAACTATCATGTTAATCTCGTTAATAGGGTTGCCACTCTTTGGACCAGATTCAATGGTGAAAAACACAGCTAGTAAAAACAATTTTTAAGCCTTATTTAGTTAAGATAAATTTAAGATATACATATCTTAAGCAATCAACATTCATGTTACTGCGTACCTTGATAATTAGGTTTATAAAAGAAAGACTAGTATTCGAACTCAGTCGAGTACGGGAATCTATCAAAGAAATCATTTCATATAAAACAAGATTAATTCACAATTATATACTAATTCATATTCACACACATAATATATATATATATATATATATATCACATCTCAACAATTATATATCAAACATTACTATTTCTCAATTGAATATGAATCACAAATAGTTGCTAAGTAATTAACATTCATTAAATTCAAATAAAATATAACTCAGTATTTATACTCATAATAGGTTCATTTAGGCTTGTTAATTTATCACAAAACTAAGAAAGAGAAAAATAAAAGCATATAAAGTAATAATATTATAACAAAAAAATTAAATTAAATTTTTTTCCTATGTAGAAGGTACGTCGGCTGTATAAACAGTCAATGCCAGTAGCATAGGGGACAAGGCCGACGACTTACAGGACAGGCAGATTTGTGCAAACATTAGAAAATGAAACGTCCTTGCATACGAGCCGTTTTCAAGGCCATTTGAAGCCAGGGAAAGCATATGAAAACATGGTTGTCAAACTCGAGTTTCTACCTAGAATCGCTAAGAGGTCCATAGAATCGGAACGTAAAATCGAAATGTAAAATCGTAAGATTCTACAATTAATATAAATTTGCTTCCAAAAACCATTGATGTATTTACTAAACTAATAAAAATTTAAATAAATTATGAAAATAAAGAATTTAGTATTAAATTAGTTACATACAACCAAAATTTAAGTTTTACTAATCATAATTCACATACTGTCATTAGTATATTTAGTGTAATTTTATAATTAAAATAATTATTTTTATTTAATGATGATTCATAATCTACAATTATTAACATGTATTACAAATCATTTAAATTATTATGTGTGAGTAGCTAGTTTTGTGTAGTAATGAACATTTTCATGTTCACTATATATTTACACAAAAAATCATTGCATTTATGGCAAATAAATTATATATAGAAAATTATTAAAAAAGGAAAAAATATAGCAATATATATTAGTTTAATTTTCATTCAAATTGTTCAAAATATATCAGAGTTTATTGTATATAACCTAAAAAAAACGCTCTGAATAATACAAAAAAAAGGAAAAAATATTTAAAAAACTAAAATTAAGTTAGATTAAGATAAATATAAAGAACCAACCCAAAAACCCTAAATTTAAATATATTAATTGATTACACTTTTAAAGTTCAAATAGAAAAAAAGTGTAAAATTACAACTTTACGATTTTACTACAATTCTACTTACGATTCTACTACCGATTTTACCGATTGTACTTACGATTCTATGATTCTACTTACGAGTTTACTCAAAAAATGATTTTGTATGCGAGTTGAATCGAAATCTCATCATCAACTCGTAAACTCGTAAAAATGTACGAGTAAACTTGCGAGTTTGACAACCATACATGAAAAACTCTAGAGAGTAAAAAGACCCTCTCACATAAGCGGTTTGATAGGATGTTTCAATTTTTCTAAACTTCCCTTGTTTCAAACTCGATTTTTACACTTTTCACTTATCTAACCTCAACTAAAACATTAAACAAGCATTATACAACATACTATATGCTCTTAACGACTCAAAACGTGTATGAAATTCACTTCCTAACATCAAATAACTCTCACCACATCACTCAACTAACTCAAATCCTTCATCTCTAACTTTCATCAACTCATGCATATTCAAAATAACTCTTACACATAATACAACTTATTCTACACACTTGAACCATCTTATACACTTCAAAATCATCATTTCCACTAACTTCACATTCATATAAATATGTTACAACCATCTTTACATCCATAACAACATTTACAACTTTATTTTCATTACTACTCACTCATCAATTCAGTATAACCATAACTATCACTAACTCATTTATTAACTGAAAACAACTTTAAAACTTACAATAACTTATTTAATATAACCTCAAGGATCCAAATTCTTTCTCAAACAACTCAACATGCCAATATTACATATAACATACCATGAACCTACTAGAAAAAGAATCCATTCTCATGATAAAAACAAGGAAAATAACAACCATGAGAGCATGCAAACTAACCTTATATGACCTTAACTTGATGGAGAATATTAGAACAAGCCTTAAATGAGTTGTAATAAGAAAATTTTTTATGAAAAGAAAGAAATTCCATTAGTCCTTTTGAAGTGAAAATGTCGGTTTGGAGAGGTCTGTTTTGGCTTATGTTTTATTGCAAAAATTTGGCTTTGATATTATCCTATATTTGTTGACTTTTGGGGCAGCTAATATGGAGAGAAAGAGGCTTGGTTTTAGGCTTGTTTTAAAGCTTTATTTTGGGCTTAAAATGACTTAAAATCTACCTTAGCTTGGGTTGGGTCCTTGGGACTTAACAAAATTTGCTATGTTTGAGTTAGGACTGGGTTAAACTTATTTTTGAAAACTTAACTTTATCATGCATTAAAATAACAATCAACACTAATATCAATCACACTAATACATTATATTCCAACATGTATAATTTATGAACTAAAATATATTTACAAAATTTTCATAGTTCAAACAAGTAAAACATATACATGCTATACACTACTATTACTAAATCATACTATCACAACATATTTTATTAACTAATTATTTATCATAATTTCTATATTTCAAGCAATTATATCATATATTAATTTTACACTAACACATTAAATTCTCATCAACCAAATACTTAACAAAATTGTATAATTTAATTAAATCAACCTATATATTAAATTAATTATGCATGAAAATTAAGCTATTTCACAAACCTTGCCACTAACCTAATATTTGTTTGAGGCACCCATCTTTGTTGTTGCCAAACACGTCTTCTATCTAGAATAGCTAAGGGTTGAATAATTGGGTGACCATTGAAAGCTTTCTTAGGCAGATCTAGTGAAGTCATAGGTTGACCAAGAGCTTTTTTAGAACTAAAATATGAAAAACATTATCAATTTTTGTTCCCTCCAGTAGTTCTACCTCATAAGTAGCTCCTCCAATGCGTCTTGTTATTCGAAATAGGCCATAAAATCTCTTTGAAAGTATTGAAAATTTACCCTTATGTACTGAGATCTATTTGTAAGGCTGTAATTTTACAAACACCAAATCATTGGGGTTAAAGTGATAATCAGTTCTATGTTGATCAGCAGCCTTCTTCATTATTGTCTAAGCTTTCTCCAAATTAGCCCTTAGTTTTGCCAATAATTCATCCCTGGTTAACAAATCTGAGTCCACCACCTCAATGTTACTTGTTCCTCTAAAGTATAAAGGAATAAGTGGAGGAGGTAATCCATATAGTAACTCAAATGGAGTCAAATGACTTCCCTCATGAACTGATGTCTTATAGGAGAATTCAACTTAGGGTAACTAAGAAACCCATTCATGTGGTGTATCCATCACAAAAACTCTCAAATACTACTATATGATTATATTCATAACCTCGGTTTGCCCATCTGTCTGTGGATGTTAAGCCGAGTTATAGGTTAATTTGGTTCCACTTAATTGAAATAACTCCTTCCAAAACTTGGTCAAGAATATAGACTCATGATTTGAAATAATAGTTTTGGGAAACCCATGTAGATGAATAATCATTTAAACAAACAAATGAACAACCTTAGTTGCTTAGTAATGTGAATCTAAAGCCCTTATGTGAGAGTATTTCGTCAATTTGTCCACCACTACTAATATCATTGTTTTACCATGAGAATAAGGTAAACAGGTAATGATGTTCGTGGATAAATCCTCCTAAATTTGATCCAGGATAGGTAAAGGCTCCAATAAACCTAAAGGAGCTTTCATAGAGTACTTAACTTGCTAGCATATCAAACATCCTACTACATATGCAGCCACCGATTCCCTCATACATTCCTAAAAATTTGAGATGATATACGATGTAAAATTTTAGAAACTCCAAAATGACCTCCCATAGGGGAGTCATGAAACTCAAAAAGAAAAAATGGGAATAATATGAGATGTAGGAACTAAAAAAATTATGTTCCCATGATATAGAATTCCAGTGATCCACTGTAATAACCACTTCAGCTGACTGCCTTACTTCAACTGCTAAATAATATCTCTAAATTATGGAACCGATTTATATTCCTCTTTTAACTTGATAACAAGATCAAAGCAAGAGGAAGTGTTGGCCAACATCTATGCATCATTCCGTCTTGATTTGACATTTGCTACTTTGTTATCTACACCTGCCTTGTACACAATGCTATAACCGTATCCCAGCTAGTCTGATATTTAAATCACTTAAGTAAGCAACTCCTTGAGGCTTCTATGGTCAATACGGACAATAAAATAATACCCAAGAAGTATTATCTCCATTTGTTTACTACTTCTACTAATGCGTAAAGTTTCATAACATACACTGAAGCTTTCGTCGAGTGTGTTGGGAACTTTTTGGTAAAAAAAACTATGGCTTCTCCTCTTGTAATAATATTGCTCCCATTCTAGTTCTAGAGGCATTCAACTCTATAGCAAATTGCTTATTAAAGTCTGGTAATTATAGTAATGGAGCTTAATAAAGTGCTTGCTTTAAAGAAATGAAAGTGTTAGTGCTTAAATCAATCCAATAAAAATTGTCTTGCTTAAGCAAGTCAGTCAAAGGAGAAGGTATAGAAGCAAAGATTTCAATAAATCTTCTATAATATTTTACCAATCCTAAAAATGCTCTAAGCTACTTCATTGACACTGGTTAAGGCCAATGTTTATAGCTTCAATCTTTGTTGGATTAGGTCCCACAAAACCCTTAGAAACAATATGACCTAGATACTCAATGATGTCTATACCAGAAGCACATTTGGATTTCTTGACATAAAAAGTGTTATCCACAAGATTCTGAAACATTTGAGACAAATGTGCAACATGATCATGTAACGATATATTATATACCAATATGTCATTGAAGAATACTATGGCAAATTTCCTCAAATGTGGCTTGAAAATATGGTTCATGATTGACTGGAAAGTCGGTGGAGTATTACTAAGTTCCAAAGGCATCATTAAAAATTCATAGTGGCCTTCATGAGTCTTAAAAAAAAATCTTATGAACGTTTTCCTCTACCAGCCGTATTTGATGGTATCTCGCTCTAAGATCCAGCTTCGAAAATACTGTTACATATCTTGATTCATCCAACAATTGATCGATAGTGGGAATAGGGAATTTATTCTCTATACTAACTTGATTTAAGGCTCTATAATCTATACAAAACCTCAAGAACCATCCTTTTTCTTCATTAAGAGCACTGAAGAAAATCGACTCTTATTGTTTTCTATTATTCCCTATTCTAACATCTCTTTAATCTGCCTCTCAATCCCTTCTTTTTGAAAATGTGGGTATTCGTACGATTTAACATGAGCCGATAAAACACCAGATTTAAATGAATATTGTACTATAAAAATCGAGGTGGTGGCAAGGATGAAGGTATATAAAAAAGAACAAACAATTTGTCCAATACCGAGTCAATCTCGCTATTGTTGGTGGTACTTATTGAATCTTCTGCATGCACCTGAGCCACTAAATGAAACATTGAGGCCACAACATCTACCTTAATCATTCTTCTCAATTGATGGTGGGTAATAGGTTTCATATTATTTTGATTACCAATTAACGTGAGCTTAATGTTCTTATGATAAAATGACATGCATAGCTTAGCGTAATCAATGGTATTAGGAACCAATTCCTTTGACCATTGTAACCTTAGCTCTACATTTGCTCCTTATATAGGAAACACATAAAACATAACATTATCACATAGTTGACTAATACTACGTAAGTTGTGTTCTAAATGATCAACCAATAAGACATTCTTAATAAGAAGATCTTTGTTGATGAGAATGATATCTTCACCAAGTACAGTTGATTTACCATTATCTCCAAAAGTAACATTTCACTGATCCTTCAAAATTAGAGATGTGAATTCGGATATGTCTCCAGTCATATGTCTTGAGCATTCAATATCCAAATACTACTTGTTATTGCTTCTTGTGAATTCCTACAAAACAATGAGTTGTTGCTTTGGTATCCACATAAGTTTGGGTCCTTTGGGGTTAGTTGTATTGTAAGCTTGTCCATTAGGGACCCAAACTACCTTTCCTTTTTGTACATCATATCTAATAAGGCATTTATATGCTATATGTCCAAATATTCCATAATAGTTACATGTTCTATTTGCTGCTTTCACAAAGTAACTTTTGTGCGTCTTATCTTTATTTTTTCCTTTATATCCAATTCCATGTTTGTCTAGTGTGTATCTTTGTTATCCTAGTATAGTCTCTAGATTCTTTTCTCCTTGTACAAAATTTTCCATTATTTCTTTTGACTTATTTAAGCTAGATTTTACTATGGCATTTTCTATTGAGTTCTTTTAGTTCATGCATGAGTTTACCATCACAAATATCATTCTCCTTTTGACTTTGGATTTTTAATTTTCCTATCTCAATACTTAATGTTTTGTGACCTTTGCATAAATTTTCATTTTTATTCCTTAGCTTACCATTTTCATACCTAAAAAACTCATAATCCTGACCTAGTTTATTAATCTTGGTTTCAAGTTTATTGTATTCATATTTAAAATCATCAAGTTCATTTCCAACACTTATCATCATTTCTTTTAAAGCTTTATTTTTCTTTTGCATCTTTACCATTTTTTTGCATAAATCATCATATATATTGACAAGCTCATCATAAGGAATTTTAGAAGAGTCCCTTACCTTATCATCATCTGCCATGAAGCATACATCTTCATCCAAGTCACTAGTGTCTTCATCACTCCAAGTAGCAATTAGAGCTTCCTTCTTGGGTCTTCTAGATGCCTTCTTGAGCAAAGAGCAATATTGTTGAATGTGCCCTGGTTTATGACATTTGAAGTATGTGAGTACTTCTTTTCTCTCCTTTTTATACCTTGAGGAGCTTCCTTCATCATCATTTTTCTTTAGTTTGTTGTTAAACTTCAAGAATTTTCTAAACTTTTTAGCCATGAATGCAAGCTCCTCCTCATCATCACTTGAGTCATTGCTTGTAGCTTTTAAAGCAATGGTTTTCTTGCTCAACTTATCTTCTTGCTTCTTAATAAATTCATGAGTCTTAAGGGTGCCAAGAAGGTTTTCTTTACTCATTGTGTTTAGATCTCTTGCCTCCTCAATTGCGGTTCTCTTGGCTTCCCAATCTTTTGGTAAAGACCTAGAAGTTTGGAGTTGATTTTTATATTAGTGAAGTTCTTTCTAGGCACACTCAAAGGATTTATAATATTTATGAACCTATTATGCATCTCATGTATGGTTTTATTTGGTTGCATCTTGAAAATTTCAAATTGACCACAAAGAAGACTTCTTTTAGTGTCTCTTACTTTAGATGTTCCTTCATAGGTTTTTTCCAATTCATCCCATATATCTTTTGCGGATTTATATGTACAAATTCTATTAAAATCACTTTCATTCAAGCCATAATGTAAGATATTCAGAGCTATCTCATTTAAATCTAGTCTTTTTCCAATCTTCATCATTATATTCTCCTTCTTCTTTTCCTTCAACCTTAAAAGGACAATTTTCTATAACATTCCAAATTAATCTATTTTGAGCTTTCAAGAAGATTTTCGTTCTACACTTCCAATGGGGATAGTTTCCCTATTTAAGAGTGGTGGCCTATTAATAGCTTGTCATTCTAGAAATCCTAGTGCATTAGATGTCATGATTTTTACTCTAATGTGATTAAGCATAAGAAATTAGAGACCTTGCTCTGATACCAATTGAAAAACACCTAATATACTAGGTAAAATACTTAAGAGGGGGGTGAATTGAGTATTTATGCAATTCTTTTCAATAATAAGAATTAAGGATTAACCAACCAAACACAATCAACCAAATTCACAATATGTAATGCAATAAATAAAGAAAGTAAGGTAGAGAGAAACAAGCTCAGGATTTTAACGGGGAGTTCGGCTCACTTCTTAATCTCTACGATCACACCAATGCCTCCCAAGGAGGTCTTCACACTCTTTATTAATCATAAAATGATCAATGCTCAAATGAGCTACACAACCAACAATTCTTGATAAAATCACTTGAGTAATACTCTTTTATAATATTGCAAATAACACTCAAGAGTATTACTCACTTTTGTCACTCTCAATTTGAGCAAATTTAAGACCTAATGACAAATTCAATAATATGAGAGAGTACAAAAGTTCGGTAGCAAATTCTAAGCTCAACAACTAGTCTTCATCTATTAGAAATCATGTATAAATAGGCTTCTCATTTGACTTACCCGTTGTGCCTTGAAACAATAAATTTCATGTGTAACAAATGCCGAGACAGCTATATTTCTGGGCATTAGCGTCCAAACAGTATGTATGTACCGTTCAAATGGTATGAGGCGTCCTCCTTAACATCCGGACCATACCTGAAAACCTGTAAGGAAAATATATACCAGTCGGACGCTGGGCATTACCATTCAACTGATAGTGACAAAAATGGCAGATACATGCTCTCGACTCAAATTAAATTAAGCACCATCCGGACGCTAATCTTGCAACATCCAGACGGTAAGGTCTACAATGGCATTTTATTAGAATGCCATGCAACCATACGTCCAAATGAATATATCATATATATACTTTGTATTATTCAAGGATTTAACAAAATTAAACTTTATAATATTTGTCTCATCAAAATTAAGCTTTGATTTGATTCAACACTCGACTCTTTGGCCTGAGTGATAGGACCTAAAAAGCCAAGTCCATAAGATTGGGATAATTAAGAGACCATTGGACTGGGTTTACACACTCACTCTCAACCTTTCTCAAGGAGCTCATACACTTAAAGAGGCCTTCTATGGGCCAAAGAGCTTATAGAGAAATCTATCTTTAGGAGGACTCATCTTATCCATTGATGGTTAACACATCCAACAAACGTTATTGAAAGCCTAGCTCTATAAATACCTAAAACTCCTCCTCATTTAGCGGATCCAAGAATTGAGAGAAACGTTGAAGTACTACCAAAATACTTTCACAAAAGATCAAATAAAACTCAGAATGAAGAACATACTGCCTCTCATCTAGAACAGTGGGGTTAATGTTATACAGCTCCTCTACCTATCACTAGTGCGTTCGGGCTCTTTGAGATTGCATACTCCTTCTCCCTACCATTTCACTCTTAGTCATTCCTTACGTGTGCTTCCACGTCATTCCTATGAGGTTACATGTAGTGTAAGATGCACGCTACACACACGTGACCATACAATCAGGTCCACCCCACACACATTGGTTTTGCACATAATTGTTGTTAGGATGTTTAGTTGTTTTTTAAACACCAAATAACAAGTGCACTTCATTTTTTTTCTTTTTTGGAAAAATAACAATTATACTTGAATTACTATTGCGCCCAAAATAATCAACATCAATTCATATCTTCGTCTTATGATTTATTAGATATAAATTGCTATTTCATAGTTTATTTCATTATCTTTTCATAAATACTCTACCTTATGTCTATATATCATAAATCCAATAAATATTTTTGTTTTTATGATAGAATCATATTAGATATTTTATTATTATTCCACCATATATAATTTTCTGTGTTAACTAAACAAATATCAAAATAGTCATATAATGGTTATTGTTCTTTTATTACGTTCCCATTAAATTACTATTCACTATAAATCTGTGCAAAAGAATGAGACAAACAGACCTCACTTGGTTAATTCTATAATGGGCAGAACGGAATTATAATTCTGTATAATGGTATTGATTACCAGACGTTTACCATAAAGTAAAATGTCTTACAATTTGAAATTAAAAAAAAAAAAAAAAGAAAAAGAATGCCGTTTGTTTGGCTTCTTTGCATATTAACAAATAGCCAACTTGCTATTAGACGGCATAAGATCAGTCAGATGATAATTACTAGGAGAATCGAGGCAAGGCATGGTATCTCAAAAGGAAACAAAAAGGAATTTACCTAAAGTGCTTGTTGACCCATTCATTCATGGTATACTTCTTAAATAGCGGAGCCACCCACGCGAAACAACCCAACTTGTCTATAAATAGCCATCCCGCAGTGGCATTCTGTGTATTACCCCAAGAAAGCAAGCAAACACTAGTAGAGTGTTTGGAAAAGAAAATTTAGGAATCAAGCATATACAATGGCTTTTTATCACAAAGGATATGGCTTCTTCATGCTTGCAATAACAATAATATCTTTTTTCAGTGCTTTAGTGATCAGTGCACCAGACATGTCCTATTTATCTCAAGCTTGCAATGAGAACACATACACAAGTGAGATTCAACTTCATACAGTGTGTCTTATGTTGTCTCGGATTTAGAGACTGTTACACCGAACAAACCCGGATATGATTACTCTACGCAAACTCCATGGTCCGAATTTCCCATTTATGGCCATGCAAGTTGCAAAGGAACGCTTGATTATTCAGACTGTGTTACATGCATCAGTAATGTGAAATCACGGTTGCTTGATGCTTGCCCTAATAGCGTAGGGGCCCGGTTGATTTTGGCGGACTGCCAGATGAGGTACGAGCAGTACCCGTTTTCTGAATAAGCAAATGTAAAAAGAAATAGATGAAGATGAAGAAGATGAAGATGTACCTTAAGGGAGAACTTTACCACCCATATAGATTTTAGTAGAAGTTTAAGGTGATTTTTTATTTATATGAAATAATAAAGTTAGCGGGCTACAATTACATATATGTAGCTCCTCTATTAGCTTACTGTTTGCCGCTATATTTAGGTTATTGCAAGGATTGTCATCTTGAATCACTCTCTTTGATCATTGGAAGCAACAACTCTCTTACAATTCTCTTCAAGTTAGAATTTATATTGAATTTTTTCCCTCAACCTTGGTAGTGTTTATTATTTAAAAATGACAAACGCTATCACGAATTATTGTCAAATATTTGCTTCTCAAAACTTCGCAATTATAAATCTTAGACTAAACAATTAAAAAAAAAAATTCCCCTTCCACTGCTTGCAATAAATTATTGATAGGGAAAGATCAGAACTGCTAGGCTATTAGCAGTGAATGTAAAAAGGCTTGTAAAAGGATAGTTCGTAAAGTGACAATGTGCATAAGCTATTTATATTATATTCCCTTCTTAAATACTAATTATCAGTACCATGCAGATTATCTTGTATAGATATGGTTAAAAAGAAAAAAAAAAAACAAACAAACAAACAACGAGACTGACCTGTGCATATAAGAAATTTTCCTACAATAAATGGGTGAGATTTTGTTAAATGTTGACTGTATGTTCACTTTTCTAAATAAATAAGCAGTAATGAAATTGTTATTAGTGAGAATGAAGTAAAGCATATTTTCATTTGCTAATTTTTTTTAAATAAGGTTAATTTTAGAAAAAAAAATCAATTTAAACTTGCTATTCATAGGTTTAGTAATGAATGGCTTTGTTTTTTTATAGTTTGAATTCCTTATGAAATGAATATTACAATTAACTAAACATTGCAATAAATTCTTAAAAGGAATAAGACTGTCATGAAATTACTACTATAGCAAGATGAATGGTAACATGAACATTTAAGTGGAAAAAACACAGATACCATGAATATGAACTTAAAAAATGAAAACTATAGATATCTGATTCAAAAGTTTTTTTTCAAAGCAAAAATGTTGTATTTACATCCCAATCTTGTGTCAAATTTTAATTTCCCATATAAATTTATTGGATTTTGCATTTACTATTTAATTGAAGTTGTGACTAGGTTATATTGTCATTGTATATGTTAGCTCCTTAACACATGCCATGTTTGTGTGTGTGTATAACATTAAGATACCTTTCTATTCTTTTTGTGTACAGCCTTGAATTTATTAAAATTCTAAGTTTAAATATTCTTAGAAAAGAGCACTTCATTAGGATGAAGGATCCCCTTAAAAATAGCCATGCCAAGAAAAAAAAATTGTGAAGTATATCATGCTAGAGTGAACAATACCTTAGTGTGAGTATTATTAGAAAAATACAAAAATATGAGTGATATCGTGCTAAAATGGATAATACCTTGGTATGATGACCTTTAGTTGCTATAAATCGAACTCTTATGTTAGATGTATAGAAAATAGGGATAGACTAAGACAAAATTTGTAGACTTTTCTTGACCAAATATGGAATCAAAGATCATCTAAAGAGGTGATGGAGATTGGAGTGTCACTAGACTATGTCTCTTAGCAAGCTTTTAAGATGGCAAGGCGACTAAGAAAAAGAGGATAATAGGAATGAATTGAATGCATATCAAGGAAGACGAAAGATTTGGACTAGTTTCGGGTGACTTGATAAGCACATTATATATTTAAGGGAGAGGTTACATTGTTATATCATTTATAAATGCCTGGATTTATTGTAGAGGCATATATACTTGGGACAATAGAGGAGTGATGCAACTTAGGATGTTGACTTTAAGTGGGATAAAGTCAAGAAATGGCATAGGGTGAACAAATTAGGTGGTTCCGATTGGATTATGCGCTTTAGTGGTGGCAAAAAGAGTTTAAAAGATTCAATTTTGTTGTTCTTGATCTTCTATACTTGATTCTTGAACTTTGAGCACTACAGCTTAATCTCTAAGAAAAATATTCAATAAATAATTACCCACTTCAGTGGACATTACATGCTATGTATAATATATAAGTGATAAGTAACTATCATTTGTATCTAATACGTGGTCATATGATGGTAGTTATGTTAAAAACTACCTACTAACTTATTTATGTTTTAAAACATAATTAGTAGTTATTCATCATGTATGTATCACCCGTGACGTATAATTCCACATCTAATCTCTGAAGTTTGGTGTTTTATTATTGAATCATGAACTCCGAGCTATTAAGCTTGATCATTAGAGCTTGATCTTTTGAACGAGTCCTTGGAACTGGGAAACTATGTTGCATTAAGAGGTTTTTGTAATGAATAACAACTGATAAATCATTGGTGGACTGTTGAGTCCAATCATTATGCGCATCTGTAGAGCTTCTAAAAGCTATGATCCTTTTCATGAACTTTTTGAGTACCCACCTAAACAAGTTAAAATCAATTGGGCTAGATTTAATGATGCTATTACGAGCCTCCCAACAGAAATTTCACCAAAACATCACACCATCGAACTTATTAACTTGGATGTTATCATGAAGCCAAATGATTACCATAAATCTCTCTCGGGTTTAGCCCATTTAATCTGATCATATTTTATTGCTCCACATTTTCCCCCTTGATTAAAGTTCCTTCATTGAAGTTTAGGATTTTTAGCACATCATTAGTAAATGTGACATGGAACATGAAATCTATTTATTTTTATAATTAACTGAATGAAGTAGAACTATCAATTTATCACTTACAATTATTTTAAAATTATTTATAGTACGTAGGTTGGATTGGAAAAATATGCAAAATTTGAGTAATTAATTGCAATGCAGATAAAATTTAAGTAGCTAATATAAAAAATACACAAAATTAACATAATAAATTGAAACTTTTATTTTAAATAGTTAATTATAAAAATAAATAAAGTTTGAGCATCATATGTGATGTCGTTCACCCTTTTTGCAGTACCAATTATTATCATTGGTTAGCAACTTCTCTTATTATTTGGTATGAGATGCTATTTTGTGGTATTCTAGTAACTTCTATGATATATTACCAATGCTTTGTGGCCAAAACACGCGCGCGCGCGCACACACACACATATATATTACTAATGCTTTATTGCCTTTGGTAAAATTTTATATTTCTAGTAATTATTCTATCATTATTTTCACTTATTCGGTAAAGTACTTACATTTCAGCTAAAATGATTGCATTTCTTGTAATGTTGTTGATTGTGCTTAAGCTTTATAATTTTGTTATGGGTTACCAAGTATGTCATCAGTTTGGTAAAATAATTACATTTTTAACGGGTTGATTGTCATATTTATACCTAAAATTTTACATTTTATAGAATTATTTTAAGTTTAAAAGTATCAATTTATTAAAAAAATGGGTAAGGTTGTTAAATGCAAAGATGAGTAAAATTCTGGTACTTAATTAAAAAAATTTTTAGCAAAATTCAGGAAGATAATTAAAAAAATGGATAAAGTTCATATACCAAATCAACAATTTTGAACTTAATTCATTAGAAAAATAAGCAAAATTTAAAAAATAATCACATCTATATAATATTGTTTAATTGCAGTAAAGTTGCCAATTCTTTTTATTACCAACTTTTCCACCAATCTGATATAATTATAAGATTTTTAGTAATTTTTTTCAATAGTGGTAAATTTTCCATTTTTCTTTCAGTTACCAACTTTATCTTTGATTTGTAAAATGATTACTAATTTGATAATATTGTGTGATTATCATAATTTGTTGAACCAATTTGGTATTGTTTTGTTGTGGTAAAATATGACCCGTTGAACTAGTTAAGACTTTTTTTTGAAGTTGCTGGCGATTTATTCTAATAATTACCTGATATGACCCTATTCTAACTTGATTTATCAATGTAATTATTCTTTGAAGATAAAGGAGAAAAATTTTGCTATCGTTTACCCACGTTCCATGTGACATGTGATATTATTGACCCTCTTTTGGGAAAAAAAATATTTAACTCCTAAAGACTTAAAAAAAAAAAAAAAAAAAAAAGCTTAGCTAATCACTATTACATAGATATATTAACTTATCAGATTGAGCCGGGTATAGGTTTGGACTTAACATATTAGGTTCGAAGATTTTGGTTCATATATTAGAATAACTTAGAATGATTTAACTTGATAGGCTTGAAATATGAATTAATACACCATTTCATCCACCTTCAACCTTTTTCAACCAATCCCATGCACCTAACTGGATGGCTATTAGCCATAAGCCTTAGCTTATTTAGAGTAATCATGGAATGAGCTTAATTCAACTCATTTGTTCATCTCTAAAAATAATATGACAACTCCAAGCGCTTATAGATACTTCACTATCAAGCCACACTTTTAGTTGTAATTTTCCTTTAGTTCAGTTTATATCAAACATATTCCATCTAATTTAAACCTTTGACTAAGAACTAAGAAAATTGGATTTTCAATATTAATTTTGAAGTTGCAACCCAATTAAAGTAGAAAATAAATGTTAAGTTAGAATTAATTGAGTTGGATTTATTCTAATTTAGCCATTAATATGCATAAAAAATTATTTTTAAAAAGGAAATTTCAAAAAACCAAATTTCCTAGGTTCAAAAGCTATTCTATTACAATCTAAATAGCTATTACCTAAACGAGCCAACCTATTAAAATATAGGCTGTTATGGACTTTTGATATTTTAAACATAATGGGCAAAAATAATCTAAGAGAAAAACATTTCTATTATTTAATTTCGATTTTTCAATTTTTTTCATGAAATATTCTAAGGAAATCCATATATTTTATTTTTTCTATGAAAAAAGCTGAAAGGGAAAATAATTTTTTTATGAATAAGACAAAAAAAAGGAAAAAGCAACTTTTTTTTTTCTTTTTTTTTTATGATTACCCATAAATATCTACGCATCCTCCAGTCGAAATTAGATCTCTATAGTTGATTTAAATTTTATAAAAGTCAAAAAGTTTACGTTTTTATTCATTTTAGTTTTTACTTTATAAAGCCCTATAAAAACAGCTAAAAAGAACCTAACTTTAGAAAACCGCACTTTGGTAATTTAAAAAATAACCAAATAATATATATATATATATATAGATATATATAGACACACACAGGCCAGAATAGTTTTTTACCTACTAATATATCCCCCCATATATAAAAATCGAAAATAAAGAAAAACCATTCTTAATGAAAATTTTCTTTCTTGAAGAAATGTAAGCATATATATGTTAAATATATGTTACCTAAAGTGACCATGTAAGTATATTATACATAAACAATCTATCAATAATTTGTAATTTTGCCTTAACCAATCCTATGAAGTACATGTTGCCGGTTTTGATATATAAAGACTTTGTTAATTGAGCCAAATCTACCATACAAATTTTACATGTGAAGATTTTTTAGTTTGATTTTAGTGAATATTCAATTCATTATTGTTTATTTATATTACATGTCATATTCGTATGTTGTGCGTTATTTTTATTACCTGCATAAGGAATATACGATACACAGTATCCGCAATGGAATAAATTACATTCAATATGAAAATAATAGCACCGCGATTCCTGTAGGACAACATGAGAATATAAAAAAAAAAAAAAAAAAATCAAACTAACAATAAGCCTAAATCTGCATTCTTTTAATAATTGTAATATAAAGATAAATAAATTATAAAAAAAGGGGCAAGTTTGTCATTTGATATAAAAATAAGAGAGTTTTATTATCAACCTTAAAGTATATAAAATGATTATTAAGAAGCGTCACAGAGTCAAAGGATATTAGATAAGAAGGTTTTATGGTCAAAATTGAAATATAATTGTGTTGTGTTCACATGGCAAAAGCTTAATTAAAATGGATTTTTACAACTTAAATTGGACATAAACCTAGCGTTTTTTCTAAGCAACATACCTCTATAAATAAAACTTTAACCTACGAGTTTGTCACACACCATTCCTCATCAAAACCCTAAGAGATTTGAAGCACGTTTAAGTAGGTTGAAAATTGCTAGCCTATATGGGAAAGCCGCCGACGCAAAGCTCTCAGATTTTTATGAAATTTGTGAAAGCCAGTAAGAAGGCCGCCGGCGTAAGGACATAGGCCGTCGGCATTGAAGGAAAGACTGCTGGCGTAGGTGCCAGCTTTCCTGCCCTAAATATTAATAGAATTTTAGGGTTTATATTTCTCATAAGTCCTTCCTTTCTTTTCGACCAGAGAGTATCTGTCAAGGTTTTGAGAGCGCTTGAGAGGGAAATTTGAAGGAAAACAAGATCTTTGATCCACGTAAGTCGATCTAATCAAGATTCATGCATATTTATATCGAAGTAACATCTGTCTCATAGATTTTTGTGTTTTTGAAAGAGTTCTTTGGAGAAACCTTAGTTTTCAATTAGGATTTGTTCTTCGGAGAATCGATCAAGGAGTAAGATTTGAATCAAGTAAGTTATATTTTCTTTATCATAGATTTGAAATGAAAATATTATCTTTGACGAATCATGTATGTTCTTATTAATTTCTCAAATCTAGGGTTTTTGAGGAAGTTGTTCTTTTTGGAGTTTTTGTCTAATGATAATTGAAGAAAACCTAGGATTTGGGTTTCAGAAAGAATTAAAGGCAAATTCTTATCCTATAAATCAAAGATTCTATAAAAGTTTGATTTTATGGAGAAATTTGTCTGTTCTTCTTAATTTCCATATTAGGATTTTGGAAAAAGATATGTTCTTTTAAGATTTTGAGAAGTTTGAAAGAAGAAGAAGAAGAAGAAGAAGTTGTTGTTGCTATTTGCATAAAGGTTAGGGTTTTGGAGATTTTGATAAGTTAGGGTTGTATGAGTTGAGAATTTACATATTTCTGTTTATTTGTACATCAGGAGATTTGGAGATTTTGTGTAGTTGTTCATAAGGGATTTATGTATTTGGAGAGATTGTTCCTGGAATTGGAAAAGGTACGACCTTTCCTTATTTGTTGTATTTGCTTGCAAGTTTGGTTTGCTGATTGTTGTCTGTAGGAACAGATATATAAATAAACTTAATTCTATTTTGGCTTAATTTGTTTTTCTGGATGTTTTTGGCTTTGACCAATAAATACCTGATAAACAGTGATATTGGTGAGGCACCCTGATGATTCTTGTGTGTCGTTGTCCCTAGTGGAGTTGTACTTAGAGATGATTCCTGTAGATTTAGGTGATTTGGCAGTATGGCCACAGGTGTTTGGGGACTACCCATTCACCAATATATGAATATAATTACCTATTTTCAAATAGTTGGTTCATTTTCTCATGGGGTCTGAGTTACTCCAGGTTAATGACTAATGTACAATAGTTCTGAACTGTATTGATTTGTTGGCTTAATAAAGATAACAATCTGGTTGTTTGCATTAGATTAAGTTGCATTTGATATATATGTTGCGTGTGCATATGCATTTGTTTTGTGGATTGGCGTACTGGGCGATTTCGCTCATTCCTTTCATTTTTCAGGTACAGGTGATGAGGACGTAGTATTTGATTTATCTGGTTGTGATATGTACATAGATCATGGGGATAACGATAGTGGTCCAGATTACCCTGTTGAGGAATAGATTCAGATATAGATTTATATGAGAAGAATTTTGAGTTCATTTACAATATTTGGAACTATATTAAGAATTTATATATTAAAAAGGATTTTTGAAATTTTATGTATTTTGGATTTGTTGGCTTTGGTTTTGCCAACATTGTTAGGATCAACAGGATGTTTGAAAAGATTGTTATTTACAAGTTTTACAGGATTTGAACTTTCTGTTGTATCATTTGAGAGAGTTATGGAGAATATATTTTATATGTTTAAAATTGTGGTGTTAGAATGTTACAGATTTTGCGTATTCTATTTAAGAGAAGACACATGGGGGTTGTAATGCCTCAGGTTAGGGCGTTACAATAATTATAACACATTATACACATATTTATCTTATTAATTATGAATTTATATGCATACGACAAAATAGATATAATGAATTAATATACATATCACATATATATTACTATATAATATGGCAAGCGTCACAGACAGATTTGGGGAGGGCCAAAAGGGGCCCTGTTAGACCCTAAACTTGGAAAATGACCATTCTTAGGTTTTCAAAAAAAAAAAAAAAAGGAAAAGTTCAAGGGTATTGTAGCTTAGTGGTATTTTCTTGATCTCTCAAGTAAAAGGTTTCGGATTCGAATTCCCCTCTCCCTTGTAATAGCTAAAAAAAAGGTTTTTAAAAAAAAAATATTGTGTATGTTTTAAAAAGAAAATACAAATATATTGATATACATGCCTAAGTGGTAAAAAACTTGGTTTTATAGCCAAGAGACCATGGGTTTAAATTATATAATTGTCATATTCATGGTTGTTAAACTCGCGAGTCTACTCGTACGTTTCTACGAGTTTACGAGTTGATGATGATATTTCGATTCAACTCGCATTCAAAATCGTTTTTTGAGTAAACTCGTAAGTAGAATCGTAGAATCGTGAGTAGAAACGGTAGAATCGGTGGTAGAATCGGTAGTAGAATCGTAAGTAGAATCGTAGTAAAATCTTAAAGTTGTAATTTTACACTATTTTTTTTCTATTTGAACTTTAAAAATGCAATCAATTTAATATATTTAAATTTAGGGTTTTTGGGGTTGGTTCTTGATATTTATCTTAATCTAACTTAATTTAGTTTTTTAATATTTTTTTCCTTTTATTTCCTTTTTTTGTATTTTTTAGAGAGTTATTTTCTTTTATGTTATATACTATGATATATTTTGAACATTTTGAATGAAAATTAAACTAAAATATATAGTGCTATGTTTTTCCTTTTTTTTAATAATTTTCTATCTATAAATATATTTGCCATAAATATAATGATTTTTGTGCAAATATATAGTGAACATGAAATTCATTACTACACAAAACAAGCTACTCCACATGATAATTTAAATGATTTGCAATACATCTAATAATTATAGATTATGAATCATTATTAAATAAAAATAATTATTTTAATTATAAAATTGTAGTAAATATATTAATTACAGTATGTGAATTATGATTGATAAAACTTAAATTTTGGTTGTACATAATTAATTTAATACTAAACTCTTTATTTTCATAATTTATTTAAAGTTTTATTATTTCAGTAAGTACATCAATAGTTTTTGTAAGTAAATTTACATTAGTTGTAGAATCTTACGATTCTACGTTTCGATTTTACGTTCCGATTCTACGAACCCCTTACCGATTCTACGTAGAAACTCGAGTTTGACAACCATGGTCATATTACTTATTTAAGATGCATTTATTATTTAAATGATACTGTCTCTCTCTCTTTTTTAAGTTAACTTTTCTTTTATTTTTATAATAAATAATAATAACATTAAACTCATTTATTATAAAATTATACTTAGTTAAATAAATTATCCTAGATTATTACTTTTATTAATAGTATACCACAATGAAATACCATAAATAATTATTCCATTTCTCATTTCACATATGTTTCGTCCTATCATATCAATTATTAGTTAATATCACAAATTATATGACTTGATTTGATAAAAATTTTTTCTTTTATAATTATTGTTGTTATGTTAATTATTAAATAATCGATATTGTTAATTTGATAAACATACAAAGTTATTATGAAAAAAAAATCATATTCATGTTAATTTGCTCTTTTTATTTTATCTACAATTTCATATTGAAATATATTTTTCTAATCTATACTATTGAAAATAAAAATTATATAAGTTTTATGTATTTTTTAAAGATAAATTGATAGATAAATATTGACTAATATATATGCTATAATGAAAAGATAAAAAATATATATCTGAACATCTAATATACAAGCACCCACCCTCTCCCCTTCCCCCCAACCCTCCCCAAAACACATGGCATGCACATAATATGGGCATACATGTATAAATAATATAATAAATAAGCTATTGAGTCTAGATTTTTCTTTCTCATTAACCCATTTGATACAAACCCTCAACTAGAAATTAAAAGAAATAAAAAAAATTGTAAATTTTTTAGAGTCACCAAAGCCCAAGGTTGGAAATAATAAATTAAGACTAATAGGTTAGTTGATTTTAAATTAGCTACTAACATGAAAGAAAAATTGATCTAAAACCAATTTTAAATAACTAGAATTTTCATGGGTTGAGATGCTATCATATTAAAACTAAACTGTTATCATTTTAAAATCTTTAATTAAAGTTCATTCCTTTGATGCTTTAAAGTTTGTTGACATTTGAAATATTTATAAAGAATAATATTTACCAGCTATTGTTAAAATTCATAAAGTATCGAAATTATCATTTACATTAATATTTATAGAGCAGTAACATTTACAAGTAAGTGCGAATCAAGTTAATATTTACAAAATAAGAAAAAAGAAAACATTTTTCATTTTTTAAGTGGCCTCAAAGGCAATAACGTATCTACTAATCAAAATCAGACGTCATATGGTTTTTTTTTTTTTTCACAACATTAGTGGTTAGTTGCTTTTAATTTTTGAGCTATTTCACTGTAGGCTTATTAAATCTTATCACTTTGGCAAAATTTGAATTTTTTAGGTAATACAAGCCTTATAAAACTACAAGTTTCACTTTTTATTTTAAGGAAAATATAGTTTTATCTAAGTGACAAAAGTTTTTCACTTTTACTTATTATATATATATATATATTATTCTATAAAATTTATTATTTACATCATTAATTACTACTCCTCTTTTATTTTTAAATTTTCTTTTTTCTACAATTTCAAGTCTTGTAAAAAACTATAAATATTTATATGTCAACTATTCCTTTTTTTCCTTTTTATTGTACATATTAAGTAATTATTAATTATCTAATAAAAAAATCGACCATCTACCGGATTCTCTAACTCAGATTTGGGTCGGGTCATCTGGACGAATCTGGGTTGGCAGGTCGAAATTAGCTCAAACAAAACAGGGGGCCCAGGGAGTGCGCGTGTAGGCTTTGTAGGTGGTGGCGGCCTGTTGGACAAGCCGAACTCGGCCTTACATACATTCTAGTGGAGCTGTTTTCGCCAAAAGAGCAATTAATAGTGGCGGATTCGAACTTATAGCGGTGGTTCGGTGGCAAGCTCTGGTCGGCGATGGTCCTAGTGGTTTTGAGTGGCTCCTAAGCTATCAATCGAAAGCTTGCAATCCTAGGAATCTCTTTCTGACCACACTTTACTTCAATTTCTCCTACACAATGACAAATTCAAAGAACTTCGAATTTGAAACAAAACCTAAACGAATTCAATTAAGATTAGTTCGCATCTGAGTGATCTTTTAGTATTTTTTGATGTTGTGGACTGCTAAAAACGAGTACGGCATGTGCGGATTGGGAGGAATTTGAAAATTGATTCTAGAGTTTGATTTCGCAAGAAAATCAAAGATTCGATGATCAAAATGCTCGAATCAAGACAAGATCAATGGGAGCCAAATCCGTGATTCTTGAATTTTCTTAGTTTTCGTTGCCAAATTTGATTGGGTAAATCTATGAATTGACACCATTTTCTTGTATTGATTTATAGTAATCTAATTCTACTCTATGTTTTCACCATTAATTTACTAAATTATGAAGAAAAAGAGGTAAAAAATGATCTAAAAGTGGCCTATTGGGACATGGAAAGCACAGGTTTAGGGAGTTATATAAGTTAAAGATAACGCTGATGTGGCTTAATGTGCCATGTGGTATTGACACAATGTAATGCCCCACCTTCAAGGTCTCGCTTGCCTATTCATCAACCTATACGATAGTGACACCTGAAGATTGAGACGTTATGCCATCCTTAACATAGGAATACGGTCACCTAATCCATAACCTATTATTTACATAGATGAAAAGATTTTGATGTTTTATTATCACCACTTATAGGGTCACCATATTTATAGATATAAAAAATATTAACTCAAGGGAATGATATCTAGAATTAAGTCAATAGCTAGAATAGTCTCCTTTACCAACCATAGTTTCACTAAGATGGGTCTGTTAGTATACCTACAAAATATCCATAGGAGCCATAACCCGTATTATCGGATTATACATATAACTTATTAATATTTACAAGCTAAACAAAAGTTATTTACATAACATTATATTAATCTAAAACATAGCTACTCTAAATTAATTTTTCATATCAGAAGTATTCAATTAGTGTTCTTGTTAACTCATATATAGTTAACGGCTTCAGTCTACGTTCTAAATCTTGAAGTTAGCAAAAGAAACTAACCTCTTAGCTCATTGTTGCACTAAGCAAGTACAAAATAAAGATAAAACAAAACAACACCTAATATTCACATTATTAAACATAGAGTTTCACAATCAAGCATGGAATTATACGTACAAGATATAAGGATGCTCATAAGGAAGAACGTGAGGCCATAAATCATGATATTTCTTATCAAGTCAATCCTAAAGTTAGCTGCATCAATGCCTTGATTCCAAATAAAACACTTCTCTTGATTTAGCTTTAAATTAGCAGGAGATTGTTGATCCATAATTTCTCCTCTAATATACTTTCATATTTCTGATTTGTGTATTACTTGCAATTGTGACAACCACCAATCATGCACATTATCTTCCAACATAATTGCATTGTAAAAATTGCATTTTAAAGAACTTTCTCATCCTCAAGTATATCATGTGTTTTGAGAGCTCTCTCAACCGTTTTGACATGCCTTTTATTTGATATGTTTTGTCGCATGTAGGACTACGCTTCTTTTCAATCTCAACCATCTGACGTTCCTTATATAAACAATTACAAATGGAAATATTTAGAACTTTGCATCAACTTATGAAAATGATAAAATTGCTAATATTTTCTCGTTTTCTAATCTATCACTTAATGATGGTCCAATCCTCAATTAACTTTTAGCAACTAATTTGTTGATTTTTTTTCTTCCGTGTAACAAATTTTGGGAACCAACCCCCATAAGTTACCATAGCTAAGCCAATTTACTGATTGTTCTCCTCAGCCATTCAAATAACCTCAAGGGTTAATACAAACCTATTAGGGCCCAACTATTGCTACTATATAGTTAATATATTTAGTGTGTTAGCGTACTGCCATAAACAATTATTAGGGCCCAAATCCCAGTAGGTCACCATAGTTTGGCCAATTCACTAATTGTATACTTTAGTTGTCCGGATAATCTCAAGGGTTAACATAAACTTACCGAATCTACTCAAGGATAGACCACATACTTACCGAGTCAACTCAAGGTTAGACCACATACCTACTGAGCAATGGATAGCAAGGCTTGATACTTTTGATACTTTTTAGGATGCCAACATGAATATTTTGTAATAAAATAGAAAGATGCTAGACCCCTTTTTTTATTATTTCTATATAATCGTTCACAAAGATCGGAACGGTAACTACCGAATACATCACACACTGAACAATTTACAGTTATCAAATTCATTGATAACTCTGTGAAGAATACTTCTAGATACTCAGATACTGGCATACTGCAAATATGTCTCCCAACGCATCGCTAGATAGGTGAGTCACGACCAAATTGAACTTTGTATACTCATGATTGCTTTCTATTTACACTATTTTGATAAACATTGGTTACCATATTCTTAATTAAACTACCACTATTTTGATAAACATTGGTTACCATATTCTTAATTAAACTACCACTTCATCCGGCGTTAGTATTCGTTGACAATCCACCATTTCCCAATTATTTAAACATCATTCCACCATAATTAATTTTAACCAAGAAAACTAAAGTTAACTTCTCACATTGAATTTCAATTTTTAAGTATCGAAAATAAGCGAACAACTTATTTGCTAGCATCAACTATGAAAATATAACTTTTCGAATTTTTAACACTCTTTACAACCTACTTCTCAATCTAATACTTTCAAGCCAAAAGGAATTTTCGGCATCATATGCTATACTTATGGTTTGAAAAGCCAACACCTTGGCTCAAAATAGATGAGCACCAAAACAAAGATAGATGGTAAGAGTGACACATATACCAATCCTAAGGCATTATACTTATTTCCAAGGATACAATATTTCATCTATCAAATTAATCAAGTATACGAAAAAAAAAAAGTATGTTTCCAAACAAATTATGACCCTATGTCTAGATTTACTTCGATCATTTTCCATAAATATATCCTAATCCCTTCTGTCTAGTTGATGTAGTTATGTTAGCCCCATCAATGGCCAAAACAAGTAAAAATCAATTTGCTATTCTATGACAAAATTTGTCTTTCCATATGTAACTTTACAAAGCAAACATATACAAAGTATTATTAGTTTTCTATTCCTTTTTTTTAAGCTTTAGCTTATCATTGAGAGATTCTTTAATTCATAACGATGAAGATTCTTCTATGAACAAGGACAGAGGACAGATTTTCTTCCAGAGCATTGCAATCATCTATTGGATCGGAGTCCAAATTAAATAAAGAGACTATCTATCATCTAATAATTTTCAACAATCCACGACGTGCATGTGTTTCGTATTTCATTATAACACTAAATTACCCCCTCAACAATGTAATTTATAATCAAAAGTAGTGCATTTGATACTTACCTTGATACTTGAGGTTTGAGAAGACGGTGGAAATTTGAACAGTAAAAAAAAATGGTGAATTTTCATGAGGGAAAGATTATTGCTGGAATTTAGCTAATGAGGATACTCTACCAAACATCTGCATGTCTGCAGCTATGTACAAGTTGTTTTTGGTGGAAAAATTACGGGATTCCTTGTCGCCTCCCCCTGAAAATCTCCCTTTTATCTATTTATTTATATATTCCATTAATTCCAGTGGCACTCAAATGTTTTTTTCCCCTATTTGACATAAATTGTAGATATAGTAGTCATTAGTCTATTTGATAATATAAACTTATAATAATCCTTTGTGATTGTTAACATATCTTGTAGCTTAACTAATTGTAGCACTATTTAAGTACTCTATTGGAGTATGTTTTTAATAAGAAAGAAATATTCTAGGTTTTTTTATATATCTTTTCTTTTCTACATACATGGGTATTTATATATAATCAAGCTCTCCTATTTTTGATATACAAATTTACTATAATGATGATTGATTTTGTTTCAATGATATTCATTGACCCTATGATACAGCCATAAACTCCTAATTAATTATATTCATTGACCAGCCATAAACTCTTAATTAATAATATTCATTTACCAGCCATGAACTCCTAATTTCTAGGAGTCCTTCACGCCAATACTCCCCCTTAAGTTGGTGCATAGATATCTATCATGCCCAAATTGCTAAGTGAGTTATGAAAATTCTTGCTACATACTGCTTTAGTTAGGATATCTGCTAACTGGTTTTCTGATTTCACAAAGGGAAGCCGGATTGTCTTTTCTTCAAGATTTTGTTTGATGAAGTGTCGATCAATCTCCACATGCTTAGTTCGATCATGTTGTACCGGATTATGAGAAATATCAATAGCTGCTTTGTTATCGCAAAATAAATCCATCTCGCATTTAAAAGAAAATCCAATCTCGAAACAAATTTCTAAGCCAAAGAAGTTCACATAATCCTTTTGCCATTCCGCACTTGATAATGCCACTACCTTCTGCTTCTTACTTCTCCATGTAACAAGATTCCCACTAACAAATGTGAAATAGCCTGAAGTTGACTTTCTATCTAAAATATTTCCAGCCCAATCCGCATTTGTATACCCTTCAATATTCAGATGACCATTCTTAAAGAACAAAATGCCTTTACCAGGCGATGATTTTAGATATCGAAGAATCTGAATGACCGCATTCATATGATCTTCGCTAGGGCAATGCATGAATTGGCTAACTACACTGACTGCATAAGCAATATCAGGTTGGGTAGATAAATAGATCAACTTACCAACTAGCCTCTGGTATCTTCCTTTGTCTGTTACTTGATTTGAGTATTCTCCAAGTCGGTGATTTTGAATTATAGGTACATCACTGGTTTGCAGTCTAATAATCCGACTTCAGTTAATAAATCCAATACATATTTTCGCTGAGAAAGAAATATCCCTTGATTGGATCTAGCAACTTCAATCCCCAAGAAGTATTTGAGTCCTCCCAAATTCTTCATCTCAAATTCTGATGCCAACTGAGATTGAAGTTTTGCTATCTCATCTATATCGTCTCCTATAATGATCATATCGTCAACATAGACGATTAGAGCTGTAGTCTTGCCTTGTTGGTGTTTCAAGAATAAAGTGTGGTCAGAGTTACTTTGTCGATAGCCATATTTCTTCATTGCGACTCAATCTTCCAAACCAAGCTCGAGGTGACTGTTTTAACCCATATAAAGTTCTCTGTAACTTGCAAACGACCTTATTGTCAGAGTCTGCCACATATCCAGGAGGGATATCCATATAAATTTCTTCTTCAAGGTCACCATGGAGAAAGGCATTTTTTACATCAAATTGATGTAAAGGCCAGTCAAGATTTGCTGCAAGGGACAATAAAACTCTATTGTGTTCAATTTTGCCACTGAGAGAAGGTTTCTTGATAATCGACTCCATATGTTTGTGTGTAACCCTTGGCAACCACTCTAGCTTTGTACCTTTCAACAGATCCATCTGCTTTGTATTTAACTGAAAACACCCATTTGCACCCTACTGTCTTCTTCCCTTCTGGTAATGTAGCAAGAATCCATGTTTTATTTTTCAACAAGGCCTCCATCTCTTCCTTCATGGCTTGAGTCCATCTAGGGTCCTGTAATGCCTCTTCTGCATTAGTGGGAATGTGATGAGATGAGAGATCATTTGCAAAGCTTTTCAAAGATTCAGATAGTAATCCAGTGGACATGTAATTGGCAATAGGATATTTGGATCGTCGTTCTTCCATCTCAGAGAGTATCGTCTTAGGGACACAACACGATTATGTCTGTAAGGTAATCTATAGCCAATAGAAGCAACAGTATCTATGTCATTAGAGGGTTGATGGAGAACTTACCTCAGTGATATTCTCAGGAGATGGACTAGTGGTTATTGGAGAAGAAGGGGGCACGTCATCATTTGAGGAAGTTGTCTCTGACTCATTCTGAATGTCATATTCATTAAAGCCTGGCCACTCATATCTCATCCAATTCACCTCTTCACTAGAATTCTCCCCTGACGAGGTGAGTGGAGAGCTTAGCAGTAAAGAACATTTCAGTTTCAAAAAATGTGGCATACATAGTAACATATGTTTGCCTGCAGTGATATCCTTTTTGGTGTAGGCCATAGCCTAAGAAAATGCACCTCACAGCACGAGGATCGATTTTTGTGCGTTGATCCTTTTGGACATGAACAAATACAACACACCCAAACACGCGTGGTGGCATCATCAAGATTGAGGGCAGTGTTACAAAATGAGATAATGCTTGAAGAGGAGTTTTCATTTCAAGAACTTTCGTTGGCATCCTGTTGATAACATAAACTGCATGCATAATTGCCTCTGCCCAATAATGCCCAGTCATATTAGCCCCAATAAGAAGAGCTCTAGCAGTCTCAAGAATATGCCGATTTTTCCGTTCGCCACTTCTTGTTGGGAGTATGCGAACATGATTTCTCATGAATCATTCCATGTTGATGAAAAAAGTCATTAAATTGTGTGTTGACATATTCTCCCATTATCGGAACGAAGAACCTGTAATTTGGTGGAGTATTGTGTACAAACCATGTTATAAAAGGACTGAAAGGTATTGAAAACCTCATCCTTATGTTTCAACAAATACAACCACGTCATCCGTGTGCAATCATCAACAAAAATCACAAACCATCGATAGCCATGCATATTAGGTTTCGGGATGGTCCCCACACATCAGTATGGATTAAGGAAAAAGGAATGGTACTTTTATTAAAACTCAAAGGATAAGTGGCCCGATGGCTTTTCGCAAAAATACAGGTTTCACATTTAAATTGAGAAATTGCTATATCTGAAAATAAATCTGGAAGAACATTTTTCAAATATCCAAATGACGGATGACCTAACCGACGATGCCAAAGCCAAACTTGCTCCTCCTTGGACATATTCTGATGAGCGGTGTGACATGCTTTACCGATCTTTACATCCATCAAATAGTATAGTCCCCCCTTCTCAATACCACGTCCAATAATCTCCTTTGTTAGAATATCTGAAGAAGGAAAAGATTAGGATAAATAATTGCAACACAATTCAAATCTTTGGTAAGTTGACTCACAGACACTAATTTGTGAGAAAGAGATGGAACAAGAAGAGTATTGGATAATGGCATATTAGGTGCCACTATTACTGTACCAGCCCCTGTTACTGGGAAATTTTTCCATTGGCATTTGTAATGTTGGTTCTTCTAGGCTTGGATCTTTGGAGATATCATTTTCATCATAGGTCATATGGTCAGAGGCTCCTGAGTCAAGAATCCATTGGCCATGAGCATTGTTCTATTTAAATTCATGTAGATTCATACTGTGACTGGTTTATGAATTTCAGTGGTGCTGACATTGTGAGCTTGAGCTGGAATTAAGGAAAGAGTCATATCACTATGGCAACTGAACCTTGACCTCTAGTCATATGTTCATTCTTGCCTGTGTCATTGGTTCCTTCAACATTGCGCTTTTTCTTTGACTGTAATTCATGCCACCATTCAGGATACCCATGGATTTTAAAACAGGTCTCGGGTATGTTTAGTCCTCCGCAATGAGAGCATTTCAGTCCATCAGATGCATTCTTTTAGAAGAGGAATTTGATTTTCCATTATGAGAGGAAGCTATCGAAGGAGTTATAGTCCTCAAACTCTTTGACGTAAATACGGAACCTGATGATTCTTCAGTCGAAGTTCCTATCATAACTGGTTGTCGCACCGCTTCTCGTCGAACATGGGCATAAGCATACTCCATTGTGGGGAATGGTTGCATCTGCAGAATATCTCTATGAATGTGGTATAGTTGGTCATCCAGGTCATCCAACAATATGTAAACTCGATCTTCCTACAACATGTTGTTATAACGTTGAATATCAGCTTAGCACCGCATGGGATTTGACCTTCGAAAGTCAATCTCTCTCCATAATTCTTGGAGACTGTTGTAATATTTTTCCAATGAACCACCTGCTTGCTTTAGCCGATACTTTGTCGAAGGTCATACACTTGGGAGACATCACTCCCATCAAAATAAGTTGTTGCTATGGCATCCCATACCATTTTTGCCGTAGGAAATTGATGAAATTCCCAATCAATGATGGGTCCATGGAGTTAATGAGCCATCCTTTTACTATGGCATCATCAGTACGCCATTTTCGAAGGTTGGATCTATCGTTGCAGGTTGGGCAGATCACCATTGATATGACCCAATTTGTCTTTACCAAAGATGTACATCTCCATCACTTGAGACCACAATCCATAGTTGGTCCCATCCAATTTAATTCCTTTTAAAGCAGCGGCTATGTCCATTGTTGAGGTCGTACCGGAATTCTTAGATAGGATTTCCATCATTTTGGTAGTGAGTTTTGACAAGATAGGTGAAGAAGAGATTTCAGAGGTTTCTGGTGACTGTAAATCTTCACCAGCCATATCGGTATTGTAGGATGTTATTTGCTTCAGTGTTGTCTCTATAGAGGAGGATGGGAATTGAAAACTTGCTTTGATACCATGTTTTCAATAAGAAAGAAATATTCTAAGTTTTTTTATATATTTTTTCTTTTCTACATACATGGGGATTTATACATAATCAAGCTCTCCTATTTTTGGTATACAAATTTGCTATAATGACGATTGATTTTGTTTCCAATGATATTCATTAACCCTATAATACAGCCATAAACTCCTAATTAATGATATTCATTGACCAGCCATAAACTCTTAATTTCTAGGAGTCCTTCACGCCAACAAGGTATTCTCAACTAGATTGATTTATATTTTTTATAACTAATTTTAATATCTCGTTATCTATCAAAATCCTAAGTTCGAATTTCCAAATTACAAAAACTGTAGCCTTTAATTCATTTTTTTATGAATAAAGCCATTAATAATATTTATTTTGCCAAATAAGCCTGATGTGTCACTTTGTTTGAAATTTTCAATGAAACAGTGTTATTTGCTAAACAAATAACAACGCTTCTAGCCCTATGTTTATAGCTTGAAGATTCAAGATATCACACCAGAGTTTGTGAAATAATTGCAATCTGCCACGTGTCACACATGTGGCTAGAAAATAAAAAGCATGTAATGCTTTGCTCTGAACTCAAACCCAAGACCTCCTCCATGTATTCACATGGAATATTTATATAGGTTATTAGCCTGTAGCATATTATGCATTCAAAATGGATTTAAGGTTTAAGGTATACGCTCACTTAAATAAATCAGCTCATTGTGGCTATTTAATTGGATCCTATACCAAATACGTAATAAAATCGTATTATTTTAAGCCTAAATCTTATTATTTGAGGCCTATTCTTTAAATAATAATATGTTAAATAATCAATAGGCTTTGTAATATACTTTGAAACTCCATTCAGTTAAGGCTTAATATAAGATTTAATTTCACTATATATTAAAATATATATTTATACGTATATTTTTTAATCTTAATGGTAAAAAATGGGGTGTCTATACACACATATAAACATGGTACATATTATATCTATATATGATTATATTTATTCAATAATTTATGTCATACAATTCATATGAAAATTGCATACTATATGATATTGTATAATATATCTATTCATTATATTATAGTTTTTTCACTATTTTTTTCATATGGTACATGTACATATAATTACAATAATATACAACATAAAAATAGATAAGATAATAACCTTAAGAAAAACAAATATAAAATAGCATAAACTATAAACAAGTGATATTAAAACAAGACCATGCTCAGACTTATTCTCAAATATTGGACCACAAGTTCAACAGAGGTGAAGCTAGATCAGGTAAAGAGGGTTAGGTATAGTTAGGATTGAATCGGATCAAAAATCTAGTATATGGGTCAATGTAAGGAGATAAGTGGTAGAGCTTGACTATAGAGCAATGGATACTTTGTAGCAGGCACTTGAATCACACTAGTGGTTATAGGCAACACATAGGGTATTGATCATCTCTTTATCTTTGACCTTTATTGATCAATGATGGTACTATGGCACAATGGTTTGAGATACTGTGAAAACTTGTCTCAATGTGCGAGTAGGTATGTTTTGATTTTTTTACTTTGTTTTATCTATGATTTGATAGTTGTTTATAAATTTAAGGGTGATCAATTAATATACAATTCAATCTAGAAAAGGTCAAGTAGAGAAACACAATTCACATATAAGCACACAATTCACCAAACACGAAATTGGTTAGTATTGCTTTGAGTTAGTGGTGACTTTGGTGAATACTTAAGAAGCATTATTAACGATTCTCATAACATCTACCTTCAATTGGCTAAGTGATCTGTAATATACAAAAATAAAGATGAAAATTATAATGAATTATAAATCATGAGATGATATAAGATGAGCTTAAGGTCAAAATAAGTAAATTGTAAATGTTTAAGTTTGGTTGTAGAACAAATATTGAAGTTTGGATTTCTGCAATTTATGACAGATTGTATGCTGCCTCCTAGAGAATCTACTTCGTCAGCGTAGAGACAGCATAGAATGGGAACAGTAGCGTTTTTCTTAACGCTGGGAGGAATGTCGCTAGTGTTCACTAGGGTTTCTCTCAACACCGACTGGGAACGCCACCGGCATAGGGCATGGGT
This sequence comes from Combretum micranthum, assembly GCA_024138025.1. Lineage (NCBI taxonomy): Eukaryota > Viridiplantae > Streptophyta > Magnoliopsida > Myrtales > Combretaceae > Combretum > Combretum micranthum. The sequence continues at coordinate 458,996 of JAMXBD010000450.1, read as the reverse complement.
TTGCCGGCATATGTAGTAGGAATCGAAGTTCTGGATTTCAAAGCCCCGATGAACACTGCCAGCGCTCGTGTAAATTTTGCCCGCGTATAGTGTACGCCGGCAAGATCTATACATGCGCCACTGGCGTAGAGCCGGCATATGACCAAATTTCTATAAATACGAGATGTAAAAAATAGTTTCGACAAAAGTTTCTTTTATCTTTTTCTCCTTCGTATAAGAGAGTTTTGGAGTGTTCTTGGAGATCTAGGCTTGAAAAATCATCCAGAGGGTATTTCGATCCAAAGTAAATGATTTTAACCTTCTCTCATGGATTAAATACGAAATTGCATAAGTCTTTCTTAGGGTTTTATGGATTTTCATGAAGGTTTTTGGAGAAAAACCCTAGCTTTTGTGGAATATGAAAATTTGGAAAAAGATTCGAGTTTGGTGATCTAAGCAAGTAAGTAAAGTCTTTTAAACGTAAAGATTCAATAAAAGTTCATTCTTGATATGAGTGTGATTGTTCTTGCTGTTATGAATATTAGGGTTTTGAAGGATTATTGAGTTTTGTAAATTGTTGTCGAAGATTAATCGGGTTAGACGGTGCAACTTGGTGATTTTCTTTATCAGGTTAGGATTTCGGGAGTTGTAGTACATTAAGGTTTGTTTATATCGTGTTCTTATATGTTCTATATATGTTTGTTGTTGACAGGAATTTGGAGATTTGGGTTGTTGTTATATTGTCATTATTGATTGAAGTGTTGTAAAGCTTCGGTGAGATTTGAGGAGTGGGGAAGAATAATAGGTTTGTTGTTTAGTTAAGTTTGATGTTGTCTTATAGATTTAAGTTTTGATCTTGAGTTGGATACCCTTATTCTAATTTTATGGTGTTTTGTTGTATTAGAATGCCTCCAAGAAGAAGAATTCCTGAGGAGAATGAGAATTTGGGGCAGCAGTAGGATGAGCATCAGGCAAAGAATCAGGACTTACCACCACCTCTACTTATTGGACAGCAGGTTCCGATTGATGCTGCACAGCTTATGCAAGCTGTGAATGCCTTGTTAGGAGTAGTTGGTCAACAACAACAAGATATGAGGAAAGACATGCAGATGGTCCAAGAAAACGCCGAAGCTTGGAGACAGGAGACACAAAGGTTGAATGGGAATGGAGGAAATGGAGCTAGGCATGCAGATGTGCTTAATCTGAACAAATTTGTGGACTTGGTGCATAAGTTTAAGCCAGTACCAGGTAAGCTTCTCGAAGCACAGTTGTGGATGGAAGAGGTTGAGAAGACATTTGCTGCTCTAGATATCCTAGAGAACAAGAAAGTGGAATATGCCTCCTATTTGTTGACTGGGAGAGCCAATAACTGGTGGTTGAGCACCAAAAGGCACAAGACTGGTATAATTACATGGCAGATGTTCCAGCAAGCCTTCTACAGAGAATTCTTTCCTAACATTGTTAAGCAAAGAATGCTTCAAGAGTATTACACTCTGCACAAGGAAAGATGACAGTAGAAGAATATGAGGCAGAATTATACAGGTTGATGAGATTTCTACCTGACGCTCTGAAAGAGAGTGAAGAGGCCAAGGTTAGCAGATTCATCACTGGGCTAGAACTTGAGATACAATATCACGTGAATTTGATGGATTTGGACAATTACTCAGCTGTGGTGAACAAAGCCAAGACAATGGAGCAAGACTTGAGAAAGATTAAGAGCCGTGAGCCACAGAGGAATCATATATTTTTAGGTAAGAGGCCAGCAGCTGGTGTACTTACACAAGATTGAGGCAAGAGGCCTATTACTCCGAATTTAGGTCAGTAGTGTAGAATACAGATAGAAGATGCACGAGATGCCTTGGACCACATGATGTGAAGGATTGCAAGTGAGTGGAGAATGCTTCCTTTTCTTGTGGTAAGCTGGGACACAAGAGTAATACCTGCACAGACAAAGTCATTCCATAGGTTTTCTGCTTCAAGTGTGGGCAGAGAGGACATAGAGCTATGGATTGTAAAGGAAGGCAGTATAACAGAGTTTATTCTGGCCAGGGGCAGCGACCACCAGCAAAGGTTTACGCTTTACAGCGTAGTGAGACTTCTAGTGTTGACACTATTGCGGGTATGTTTCCTATACTGCTGCATAGTGCATATGTGTTGTTTGATACTGGTGTCAGTTTCTCTTGCGTTTCTGAATCTTTTATGTCTGTTTGTGGTATATATGCTGAGTTTATGCCTAAATGTGTATCTGTTAGTACTCCTTTGGGAAGTGAGTCTGTAAGAATGTGGATCCTGAGAAAGAAGGTAGACATCTACCTGTGGATTTGGTGGTGCTAGATATGTTGGATTTTGATGTGATTTTGGGTGTAGACTGGTTGGCAAAGTACCATGTCGTGATTGATTGCTATAATCTAGTGGTAGAGTTCAGTTTGCCCAATGGTGATCAATTTGTTCATAAGTTAGTAGTGCAAAGACCTCCAGTTTTACCTATTTATGAATTGTGGGGAGAATCAGTTTTGGCTGCTATGGTGAAAGAATATAAGAAGGAGATAGTGTTGTTGGACGTTCCAATTGTATGTGAATATCCAGAAGTTTTTCCAGAAGATCTGTCTGGATTGCCACCAAAGAGGGAAGTGGAGTTTGGTATTGACTTGATATCCGCTACTGTACCGAAATCAAAAGCTCTTTATCGAATGGCTCCAACAGAACTTACTGAGCTTAAAGTGCAGTTGGATGAATTGTTGAAGAAGAAGTTCATTAGACCTAGTGTTTCACCTTGGGGAACTCCAATTCTATTTGTCAAGAACAATGATGGTAGTATGAGACTATGCATCAATTACAGAGAATTGAACCAGGTGACGGTGAAGAACAAGTATCCTTTGCCACGAATTGATGATCTATTTGATCAGTTAGCAGGAGCTTCAGTATTCTCAAAGATAGATTTGAGATTTGAATGTCATCAGTTGAGAGTGAAAGCCGAAGATATTGAAAAGACAGCTTTCAAGACAAGGTATGGACATTATGAATTTGTTGTCATGCCTTTTGGACTCACCAATGCACCGGCAATATTTATGGATTCGATGAATAGAGTCTTCAGGGAGTATCTTGATATATTTGTGGTAGTCTTCATTGATGATGTATTGGTGTATTGAAGGACTAAAGAGGAGCACGAAGAACATTTGAGATTAGTTCTAACCAGATCGAAGGAAGAGAAGTTATATGCGAAGTTTTCAAAATGTGAGTTCTAGTTGAAACAAGTATCTTTCTTAGGACATGTTGTTGATGGTAATGAGATATCAGTGGATTCTGAGAAAGTCAAAGCAGTTGTTGAATGGCCAAGACCCAAGACTATGACAGAAATCAGAAGTTTTCTGGGAATGGCAGGATATTATAGAAGATTTGTGAAAGATTTTTCAAAATTGCTAGTCCTTTGACCCGATTGACATAGAAGGGAGTAAAGTATGAATGGAGTGAAAACTGTGAAGCTAGCTTTCAATTGTTGAAGAATAAGTTAGTATCTGCTCCAGTGCTAGCCTTACCTGTGAGTGGTGAGGAGTATGTTATATCTAGTGACGCTTCTATACAAGGTTTAGGATGTGTGTTGATGCAAAGAGGCAGGGTTATAGCATATACTTCCAGACAGTTAAAGCCTTATGAGAGGAATTATCCTACTCATGATCTGGAACTAGCAGCAGTTGTGCATGCTTTGAAGCTATGAAGACACTACCTATATGGGGAAGGATATAAAGTGTATACGGATCATAAAAGTTTAAAGTACATCTTTACCCAGAAAGAGTTAAACATGAGACAAAGAAGATGGTTGGAACTGATAAAGGATTTTGATATTGATATTCAGTATCATCCAGGAAAGGCGAATGTAGTAGCTGGTGCCTTGAGTAGAAAGAGAATAGAGAATCTTGCAGCTTTGATCACGACGGAACATCATCTCATTGATGATATGAGGAAGCTTAAACTAGAAATAGTCACAAGACAGGTAAGTGAAAGATTGGCTGATATGAGAATTCAACCTACTTTTGTAGACAGAATCAAGACAGCTCAGACAGATGATCAGAGTATTTTGGATATAAAGAGGAAAATGGAGATAGGTCGAGCATCAGAGTTTTATGTGGATGCTAAATGTATCCTTAGGTACAAAAGGAGATTGTGTGTGCAAGTACAAGGAGAACTTAAGAAGGAATTGTTGAAAGAAGTGCACTACTCCAGTTATTCTATTCATCCTGGAGGGAACAAGATGTATCAAGATTTGAAAAAGCTATACTGGTGGAAAAATATGAAAAAGGAGATAGCGGAATAAGTATCTAAGTGCCATACGTGTCAAATGATTAATATTGAGCACAGAAAACCGGTTGGTGAGTTGAAGCCTTTACCAATACCATAATGGAAGTGGGAACATATCACCATGGATTTTGTTTCTGCTTTACCCAAGACAAAAGATAAGTTTGATTCAATTTGGGTCATTGTAGATCGTCTCACAAAAGTAGCTTACTTTATACCTATTAAGATTGGTTATAAGTTAGAGCGTTTAGCACAGTTGCATATCAAAGAGATTGTGAGATTGCACAGAATACCAGTAACAATCGTGTCAGATAGGGATACCAGATTCATTAGGAGATTCTAGAAAAGTATGCATCAAGCTTTGAGAACCAAGGTTGTTTTCAGTACTGCTTATCATGCTCAGACTGATGGGCAATCTGAAAGGACTATACAGACTTTAGAAGATATGTTGAAAGCATGTGTTTTGGATTTCAAAGGAAGTTAGGATGAACATTTGCCGCTAGTGGAATTTGCATACAACAATAGTGTCAAGCATCGATTTGCATGGCTCCATACGAAGCGCTTTATGGCAGAAAGTGTAGATCGCCTATTCATTAGGATGAAGTAGGTGAAAGACAATTGTTGGACCAGAATTAGTCCAAGATGCAGTTGACAAGGTCAATTTGATTAGGGAAAGATTGCAAGCTACTCAGAGTCGACAAAAGAGTTATGCAGATAAAAGAAGAAGACCCTTGGAATTTCAAGTGGGTGAGCATGTTTTGCTAAAGATTTCACCAACAAAAGGAGTTATTAGATTTGGCTTAAGAGGAAAATTAAATCCTCAATATGTGGGACCACATGAGATTCTTGAAAGAATAGGCGACATGGCTTATAGATTAGTTTTACCGCATGATTTGGAGGGAGTGCATAATGTGTTCCATGTATCCATGCTTAGAAAGTATGTCAGAGATCCAGAAGAAATAGTGGCTCTTGAACCATTGGAAGTGCAGCCGAACCTTACAACCATTGAAAAGCCGATCAGAATTATGGACTTTAAGGAGAAGATACCGAAAAGTAAGGTGATCAAATATGTAAGAGTGCAATGGACTAATCAAACTGAATGTGAAGCTACCTGGGAGCTAGAAGAAGACATGAGAATGAAATATCCAGAGTTGTTTCACTAATTCAGGTAACTTTCGAGGACGAAAGTTCTTTTTAGGAGAGGAGAGATGTAATATACAGAAATAAAGGTGAAAATTATAATGAATTATGAATCATGAGATAATATAGGATGAGTTTAAGGTCAAAACAAGTAAATTGTAAATGTTTAAGTTTAGTTGTAGAATAAATGCTGAAGTTCCGATTTCTGCAATTTATGACAGATTGTATGCCACCTCCTAGAGAATCTATGCCGCCGGCGTAGAGACGGCGTAGGATGGGAACGGTAGCGTTTTTCTTAACGTTGGGAGGAACGCCGCTGGTGTTCACTAGGGTTGCTCTCAACACCAGCTAGGAACGCCGGCGGCGTAGGGCATGGGTTTGCCGGCGTATGTAGTAAGAATTGAAGTTTTGGAATTCAAAGCCTCGATAAACGCCGCCAGCGCTCGTGTAAATTTTGCCAATGTATGGTGTACGCTAGCAAGATCTATACATGCGCCGCCAGCGTAGAGCCGGCATATGACCAAATTTCTATAAATACGAGACGTGAAAAACAGTTTCGACAGAAATTTCTTTTATCTTTTTCTCCTTCGTATAAGAGAGTTTTTGAGTGTTCTTGGAGATCTAGGCTTGGAAAATCATTCGGAGGGTGTTTCGATCCAAAGTAAGTGATTTTAACCTTCTCTCATGGATTAAATGCGAAATTGTATAAGTCTTTCTTAGGATTTTATGGATTTTCATGAAGGTTTTTGGCGAAAAACCCTAGCTTTTTGTGGAATCCGAAATTTTGGGAAAAGATTCGGGTTTGGTGATCCAAGCAAGGAAGTAAAGTCTTTTAAACGTAAAGATTCAATAAAAGTTCATTCTTGATATTAATGTGATTGTTCTTATTGTTATGAATATTAGGGTTTTAAAGGATTATTGAGTTTTGTAAATTGTTGTGGAAGATTGATCGGGTTAGACGGTGCAACTTGGTGATTTTCTTTGTCAGGTTAGGATTTCGGGAGTTGTAGTACATTTGGGTTTGTTTATATCGTGTTCTTATATGTTCTATATATGTATGTTGTTGACAGAAATTTGGAGATTTGGGTTGTTGTTATATTGTCATTATTGATTGAAGTGTTGTAGAGATTCGGAATAATTGGTTATGAGATAAAGGATTTTTAGGAGATACAAATTGGAATTTCCTGAAACCGAGAAAGGTACGACCAATCCTTGCTTGTTGCTTTTGCCTATAAGTCTAGTATTGATTGAATGCTTGTAGGAACAGAATTTCTTAATAAACTTAATCTTATTCTGTTTAATAATTGTATGTTTTGGTTGTGCTTGGCTTTGACCAGTAAAGATCTGGTAGACAGTGATACCGGTGAGGCACCCTGATGATCTTGGTGTGAGGTTATCCCTAGTGAACTCGTGCCTTGATATGATTCCGGTAGAATTGGGTGTTCTGGATTCGGGGTGTTTGGGGAGTACCCACTCATCCATATATGTATATGATTATTATTTTCAAAAAGTTGTTTGATTTTCAATGGAGTTTGAGTAACTCCAAGTTCAGGATTAGAGTATACCTAATACTGGACTATGTTGTTTTGTTGGCTTAAGAAAGATAATTATATGACTATTTGCATTAGTTTAAGTTACATGAATTATATGCCTTTTGTATGTGCATATGTATTTATTTTTGGATTGGAGTTATCGTACTGGGCGTCGCCGCTCATTCTGTTAAATTTTAGGTACTGGTGAAGAAGATATAGTGTATGATCTTTCCGGATATGACTTATTCTTTGATAGCGGGGATGGCGATAGTGGACCAGACTACCCAGCAGAAAGTTAGGCTTTATATATCAAATTTCTAAGAGAAGACATGATTGATCATTTAGAATTATAGTTGGATGCTTTTGTTAGTTTCACTTGAAAAGACTTTTAATGTAAACGGTATTTAGTTTCTGTTGAATTTGTTGACTATGATGTCAACTTGGATTTTATGCTTGAACAAGGAGTTTATGTTATATGAATTATGAGTTTATAGTTTTAACAGGTTTCGTATCTTATGAGATAACCTATGAGTATTTACAGGTGATGATTGTATTTTTTATGGATAATAGAGCCTTTACGTATCCTATATAAGAGGGATACGTGGTGAGTTGTAATGCCTTATTTTAAGGCGTTACATGATCAATGTGTAACTCTTAAGATCATTAGTTGAAGTTTCTCATCACCATCAAAGCATCTTTTACCAAGCACTATGCAAGTGGGGCATATACCTTAAAAATCCAATAGTTAAACTTTTTCGATACTAATATTATTATTCAGTATTTAGAATTTTGATTAATATTATGCTCTATCATCTAAATTGCAATTTAGTGATTATTTATCTTAGTTTCATTGGAAATATTTATTTTTAATTTATTTTATTTAGAAAAATGGGGATCGAGTTGAAGATCAGCAACAAGTTTGGTGACTAGCAAAGCTAGCGTTGGTAAAGACCTATCGGTCGAATCAAATTGCCAGTCCAAAATTGGCCCAACCAAATAGTAGTATCAAGACCCCAGCCAAATGGTAACACATTTACTTCATAACCCACCAATAACTAAATAAACACACAAATCATTCAATAAAGAGTAAATGAACAGAAAGACAATACACCATACACATTGAAAGAGTAGTAAATCATTGAAATTCACACTCATCATATCCATATATCATGCTAGTCAAAGTAGTTTGACGATTAGCTTAAGAGTTCAAAGTTTTTATTTATATTAAGAAAATGTTCCTCAAAGATTAAGAATATGACTATATAAGTTTAAACTAAAATTTCATGTAAAATTCTTACGAACGGATTAGTTTTACAATCCCATTGAGTTTTTTGATGTCCAGGTTTGTATGAAACTGAAACTAATGAAACCTTGTGAATCTTACTGTAATTTTGTAAAAAAACAACTTAATCACAATGTAGCTTGCAATTTTTGAAAATGGTTAGAGGAGTTATAAATTTCAACAAATGAAAGAGTTTATGGAATTGTCGATTAAATTTGTTAGGGCGATGAGTATTTTGAGAATTGAAAATGCGAATGAAAGCGGATGGACGATGAAAAGACAAAATTAAATACGGTTGAGATGAAGGAAGTAAATAATTTTCAATGCATGGGTCCAGTTAGTACATGGAGCAATGACATATTATAATGACACATCCTATAAATAATTTTCATTGCTTGGGTTCAATTAGTGTGTGGAGTAGTGACATATTATAATGACAAATCCTATAATATTTTTAGGTAAAAATGTAAGTGCTTATTCAAATAAATGTTCTAGAAACTACCGTATACTTAGCATTTCTTATTGAAGGGTCTTAGTTTCCACTCTTATTGAAGGGTCTTAGTTTCCACTTTGGGATAATTTCAAAAATGTATCTAAACTTTGATAAAATGAGCAATAAGATACTGAACTTTGAAATTAATCAATTTAGTACCTGAAAGATATTGATAAAGGTGCCGTTGGTGTATATGAAAAGTTTTTTCACATATTAAATAGATCAATTTCAAAGTTCAGGTATCTAATTGCACATTTTATTAAAATTCAAGTAGCATTTGTGACATTAACCCCCTCATTTTATTATACATTATGGTTTATTATAGTATAAGGGTTTACAGGATTTTTAATTAAAATTTTTAATATTTTAAGGCATAAATGTAATTATGTATTAAGCTATATTTTAATTATCCAACTCTATACTTCTATTTTTGTAAAATTACAAGATTTCACACTTTGTCCTAGAATTTGATTTTGGATGCTTTTTGTTTTGAAATAAGGTGTAAATAAGGTAAGTAGTGATAGTGACAACAATGAGAAGGCAAACTCTGTTTTTTCCCTTTAATTTCCATTTTCCTTCATTTTAAATTAATTTTTCATTTTTTTTACTTTTAGAATTTCAAAATATTTTTAAAATTATCCAAATAAACATATTATATTTAGCGATATGTCTATACCAAATTAACAAAATTTTTGCCTCATTTGATACATTAGCTTTTAAGCGGGTGTAAGTGTCAACATATATAAACAATAATGGCTCATTACTTTATTGTATGAAATAAAATGGGAATTAAATTCTAATTCAAAAGTAATGTAATAGAGTTTTAATATCTATTACAATGTTTACTTGGTAAAGTAAAAGATCTATAATATCCTTTGTATTTATTAGAAAGAGATCATGATTGTATAGATGATATTTTTAATAAGCAGATATTTACTACTAATGTTGAAAATAAACCATTGAATGATAATTTATATGCGTGGAGGCATAAATTGGTATTCATTTTTTTGCCTAATATAAGGGAAATTCTAATTTTCTATGGTCCTGTAACCATCTAACATTTCATACCATACCCAAATCATTAAAATAGTTAATATCTCAATTACTATATTTATTTTAACGATTAGGTGGTTGATTGGACAGTTTTGTGGAAAGGACCATAGAAGCTGGCTAATAGTAGTTCATTATGAACATAATAGCAGCTTTAACACTATATTTGGTAGAAAGGAATTAGGAAGGAATCTTTAGGATGACAAGGAGGAAATGGGAGGGATTAAATTTCATTTTGTTGTTTGTTTTGAAACGGAAAGACAATTGGAAGGATACCGTATTTTTTAAGAACAAGAAAGGAAAGGGAAAAAAATTTTAAAATCACGTATGTACCATTTTTAATTATTTATTATCTTTTAAGGACATATAATTAATTTACTATTACATCTTATTTTTTTCACTTTATTCACAAAGTCTACCCAAGGAGGGTGGTATTATTTTGCTAAACGGCTGAATTGTAACTTGGCACTCTTTCACAATTTGCCCAACTCGGGTGAGTTCATCAGAAAAAATGGCGTGGGTAGTGACCATCAAGGAGAAGCATGATTACGTATTTGATTTCTAAGCGCTCTGGCGTGAGCCTATCAGGAAACGTGCTTTAAAGAGCCTGGTTTCAATGCCACGATGATAGCTGAGAGGATCTGTGAGTTCATGAGAAAGCATCATTGACACCCATTAGATGCCTTAGGTATAGTGGAGAATTATGCATTGGATTTGCCTCTTAAGCACGAAGCTCCTACTAAAGGTATGGCTAAATTTCTCCTCCTTCCACCCTCGCACAACACCTTCCCCCCCCCCCCCCCCCCCCCCCCCCCCCCCCCCCACCCCCCCCCGCCCCCCGTAGTTGGTTGTTACATGTTAGCTGAGCAACTTTGTATCTCGAGTGGTAAAGATAGATCAAGGAGGAAGAAGAAGATTCAAGGAAAAGAGAAGGTCGTTTTTGGTAAGTTTGTCGATGTTTCTTCAGTTGGTGGCAAAGGGTCAAGACCCCTTTGTATTGGTGATGGTGATGGTAGGATTTTTCATTAGCAAAGAAAGCAAGGTCGGTGCCTTTCTTGATGAGTCTAGCTCGGAAGAGGTCCTGCCACTAGTGCAACGTCCTTGGAAGGTGTGAGCCATCAGGACATCAGCTCTTGCTGGCATAAGAGTGTCAAGTGGTAATTTCGGCGTAAGCATAGAGCCCTTTGAAGATGTTTCTATGGATATTGGTTATGCTATTGTTGAGGTCATTGGGACTCCTTGGAAGGTTTAGGAGTTGGTGGTCGAAGGTGATCTTGTTTCCCTAAGGGTCGATCGTAGGGCTTTTATCTCACATCCCCATTTGTTCAATCCTACTTCTGATGTCTTAAGTAGCAGTAGTGGTGCTAACCTTTTTCGGTTAGGGAGATCATTTCTTGATCCCTTAACGAGAGGGATACGAGCCCTTCCCTTACGACTACATGGATAAATTCCCTGAGGGCAAAGATGGACGAGTAAAGCTTTGTGGATAGGATACTGGGCTTCCTTGCAAGGAGGCATTATGAGGTTGGAGCATGATTTTCTATCCTTTACTTGTATTGTTTCTTATTTTTGCTTATCTTATTGTTTTATTGCTCTTTTCAGTTTACGACTGAGATAACAATGGTTGTTTGCTTTTTCTAGGAGAATTGGTTATTGGTAAGACTGATTCCTTAGTTGTTTAATATTGCATCTAACTTGGCTTACCCAATCTCTTTTGCCATTATAGGATCCTCATGCTTCTAATAAGTGAGCTTGGGAGTTGGAGGATAAAGTTTGGGAAGTTGAGGAGAAGGTGAACACTCATCTCACTCAGATTCACAAACTCATAGCGAGACACAACAGCAAGGTCACTGACATCAAGGTTCAATTAAAGGCGTTCGAGTTGAATTAGACCACTACTTATAGCAAAGTTGAGGCGCTCAATTCAAGGGTTTCCCAATTGAAGTTTGAAGTAGAAGCTAAGGCTCGTGCCCTTTGTGTGATGACCAAACAGAAGGATGAGCTATCTCAGAAATACTATGATAAGAAATCTACTTTTGTGATGCTTGTAGCAAGGGTAACTCAAGCAGAGACAACTTAAGCTATAGCTAGGATTAGGGCTACTAAAGAGGCTACAATGGCCGAAGATCTTAAGGCTGGGTCTTTGTTTGCATTTCATTTATTCCTTGTTTCGCTCATTTTTCTTCTTGTAGTTAAATGCCCTAACCATCAATGCAGGAGAAGGCCCATAACCTCCAATGTTGGCCTAAGATGCACAGACCAAGAAGGTCATTTTGCTAGGTACTAAAGATGCCTACTTTGAAAGGATGAAAACTAGCTAGAAGTGGCGTAAAGCTCAATGGAAGGTTATTAAGGAGACCAAGTGGCTTGCTCGGAGGTTGATCTATAAGGCATACCCTGATCTTAGCTTAGGTTTCTTTCCTGACTACTCGAGTAAGATGCTTCAAGGTGATGCTAATGATGGTGATGGTGAAGAGGATGCTTCTGTTGAGGAGGGCACGAGTGAAGAGCCTTAAGCACTTAGTCGTAGTACTTCTTTCTTTTTTTTCTTTTTTTGTTCATTGTCTTTTTTTTCTTTTGTTTAGGGTCTAAGATAATGAATCGTTTCGACCTCATCATGTCGTTATGCTTAAATTACAAGTTTTAATTTGTCAATCGAGTTATTTACTTCTACATTTGCCTTCTTACAAGCTTGTTGTTACCTAGTAGCCATAACTTGTCTCTTACTATCTTGAATACTCGTGTTGACTATTGAACGAAGGCCTTTAATTGATGTTACATCTTCTTTCCAAGGTTGGAACTGTTCCTTTATGCTTTTGAGGTGATCATCACAAACCCTTGAGGTCATTGGGTCGCCCTCTGAATGGTTTTCCTATGTTAGATCCTGTGTTCAATATACTCATTTGTCTTTTGTGGGGGATTATTCTACCATTCTGATGTTCCTTGTGTCAATTGAGAATATCTCACGATGTTAACCTTTCTTGAATCTTGCTCATATCATTCTTTTTAGTGTTTATCCCTAAATTCACAGTTTCCCAATGAAAGGAGCATTATTTGCTTTTAAATGCCTTCATTTTTCCTTTTGCATTTGACTACATTCTTATTTCTAGGATTGTCTGCTGCCCATCGAACGATTAGGGAATGTGGTAGGTGGAGAGTCCCTTCTTTGTAAATAGAAGCACCTGCTTCACTTTCTCCTTCTGTCACATCATACCTTTCTATTCCTTTCCTGGTGTTCTTTTCAGATCTTGTCTCACAAAATTTGTTGAGTAGTCCTTAGACGTATTATGGTGTTCTGTGTGAGGCTTTAGCTATAGAGATCTAGCCCATGGAGAGATTTCATCCTTGATATCTGTTATTCTATTATATCCATTTAAAGATGGAGGTAGTTATATCATCCTCGTTTACGCAAAGCTAGGGAGTGATATATAACCTACTGAAGGGGTAGTCTTCCTCAATATTGTTCTTTGCACCTCTCTTGCTTTGCAAGCATATGTCCTAGGAATGTGATCTTCTCGAGCAAGGCTTGCTAGAGTCCTTTCACTGCTTCAATTATGGGGATCGAATGTCCTGTTGGTTTGTTTACCCATGGACCTCCCCTAATAAGAGCATTTACGCTCATAAAGTACTCGAAGGCTTAGCCTTCTCTAAACTGTTTTCAATTTTGGAGTCTCCATGGCATTGGGGATGATAAAGTTGTCCTGGCCACCAAACTTGCTTTGATTTGGTAGCCCAACATCTTCTTTGGAGCCTTCCCCATGTTCTTCTATGTTACACCATGTAAGACCTCGATGGGAGTATTCGATTGCTATTATATCTCAACATAGCAGCCCGAGAGGTCCTAGGCATTGTTATGAGCCTTGAAGCTTATATCTCTTTACATGGCATCTACTTCAAGCAACATAGAGAAGTAGAGCACCAAGCTTAGCAGTTTAGAGGAGCTCTGGAGAAACTTTAGGGAGCTATCTTAGGCCATAATGTTAGACCTAACCTAGTTATTGGGAGGTCAAGGAGGAACCTGATGTAACTTGGTCATGTAATCTTTAGCCAAAATATCTATCAAAACTATTATAACAAATAAGGTAACTCTCTTCTAAGGGTAACTCCCATTCTCTAAGTTCAGCGGGGGTCATGAGGGCTAATGATTTCTGCCTTTGTGTGCTGATTGGGTAACTCCCTCTTAAAGGTTTTCCATTCTCTAAGTCTAATGGGGGTTATGGAAGCTAACGAGCTTCGCCCTCAACAGCTCCCTCTTTAGGGCAACTCCCAATTTCTTCGAGTTGAAAAGCTTTATGCCCAACCGTCTTATCATCGTAACAAATTGCCCTGTGCTAATAAGCGGCTATCCTTTTCCCATAAGGTCTCATGTCTCCTCCATGGTGTCTAACTTAGCTTGCAATCTAACCTAGTTTACCATTTCATGAAAGGATTGGACTCAGATATTAGAAAGTTCAAGTTTGATGGGAAGCACTACTGTTATTCCGAAGGTGAGCGAAAAGGGGGTTTCTTCTGTCGAGGTCCACTTGGTGGTCCTATATCCCCATAGGATGCTTAGGAGCTTGTCTACCCACTTTCCATTTAGAGGGTCTACTCAAGCTTTAATATTTGTCATGATGGTTCTATTGATTGCCTCAACCTGTTCATTAGCTTGTGAGTGGGCTACATAGGTATAGTGTGGCGTGATCTTATATTTAATGCAAAACTCTTTTACGGCGTTGTAATTCCATTAGCGACCATTGTCCATAACTAAAGCGTGAAGAACTTTGTACTTAACCAGAATGTTGCTATAGAGAAAGTTCAGTACGCTCTAATCTATTACTTTTGCTATTGTTTCAGCTTCTACCCACTTGGTGAAGCAGTTGTATCCAACAATGATGAATTTTTGTTGCCCCGTCGACACTGGCAATGGGCATGGTCGATAGCTTTCACATTTTTTCACGTATTCTTCAACATCTTTTCTCAAGGTTAGCTAGTAGCATCCAGCTCGTACTACCTTGATGTATAAAGACTATGCTTTGTTGTGGTTGCTACATTCACCTGCATGCAACTCTTCCAGGACACGAGTTCCTTCATTGAGGTATAGGCATCTTAGGATGGGGAAACTAAAACCTCTTTTGTACAAAATTCAATTAATGAGTGTGCAATTTGCTTTCCTATACATGAAGCATATCACTTCCTTTTGATTTGGGGGGAATATACCATATTTAAGATTGTCAACGATCGAGTTCATCCAACATGGGGATGTTGGTTAGACTTGTACATCAAGCAACTCATGTCCTCTCCCCTGTTCACATACGAGATGCTATATGAATGAAAAGGTATGTGGTTTGAGGATTGGTAGTGGGTGTTGCACAAATTTTATTAGAAAGTTGAGTTTGGAAACTTTGAAGCATCAAACGCCTTATAGATTGCAATTGTCAAAAGAGTGTGATGAATTCAGGTGATTGAATGGGTTTTGATTGCATTTTCTATTGGAAAATACTGTGATGAAATTTTATGTGATGTAATTCCAATGCACTTTGATCATATTTTGTTGGGGCAATCATAGAAGTCTAAAAAGAAAGCAAAGTATGATGGATGCAAAGATTACTATTCTTTGGGTTTTCAACCAAAAGCGAGTGAATTTAGTATCTCTTAATCCATGGGAAATTATTAAGGATCAGATGATGATTGCAAGGCAATTCAAAAAAAAAAAAAAGAAAAAGAAAAACAAAGGAGTAAAGAAAAGATTGAGAAGATTGAAAAAGCTATTGAGATTATTAATGAAAATCCACCTAAGAGAGAAGTAGCAAAGATTATTATTGTTGATGAAGTGAACATAGATGGTAACAATGGGGAGACGATGGAAGAGAAGACCATTGAAATTTCGGTGGTGCAAGCTGAGGAATAAAAGGTTGTTATTACGACTATTTCTTTTAATTTGCAAGCTCAAGAGGAGTCTTTGGTGACTTAATGCGATTTGAATGTGTAAGTTAAGGAAAAAGATAATGAGAAGTAAAAGAGTGAGATTATGGAAAAGATTGAGAGTGAAAAAAAAAGATTGATAAAAACACACTAGTGAACAATGAAAAAAAAGAATTAGAGTGTGAAATGCAAACACTTGAGAGTGATATTGGTAAGAAAAGTGAGGATATTTGTTTTTCCACTAATGAGTTTAACCGTTCTCTACATAGTGTAGATATTTCATTGTTGCAGGAGTTCGAGAAAATTCCAGATGGAACACCTCCTCAAAAGATTTTTTCCATTACTTGCTGTAAAGGAATTTTTATTTGAATTAGATGACTAGGTGCATAAGTGTAAGAAGAAACTTCTAAGCAAGAAGAAATTTCATCAATAATAACATTACAAATTGCATCCAAGAAGAGAAGATCCATTCCATTGATTGCAAAGATGATGAAGATTCAAAGACTAATTTTTTCGAAGAATGAGGGAATGATGAGGATCAAATGGAGATGAAAAAGCAAATGAAAACAATTCAAATATTAGAGGATCCAACTATCAGGAAAGAAAGCCACCAGCCTAGAATACAGAATCACCAGCCTTCAATTAAGAACCTGTGCGCTGGTAGGACGGTCGTGAGCCTTGATAGAGTACACCGTCGGCCTTAGTAGAGTAATCCAACGACTTATAGCCGGCTTTGAGAGTGATCAAAATTGAAATTTTAAAGGCTGCCTTCAAAGCTGCCAATGTAAATGATATAGGCTGCGAGCTTATAATTAAAGATTACCGGCCTTCTTTATACGACTATTCTATTTTTTATGTCTTTTGGGTTTCCTAGTTTTAGATCTATAAAACCATTTGGATGTAAACATCTGAACATCATCAGTTGATCATATGTTGAATGAATATTTCTCTTGAGAGATTCTCTAGTGTAAGAGCTTCTTTGGTTCTTGTGATAAGAATTGTTCCTCTAATAACTTTGGTTCTGATCAATAGGTTTGATAGGGTCAAGTTCATTTGTGATAACTGTGATTCCAATCGACAAATTTGGTTAGGGTTAGGTTTCGTTTGCTTCAAGATTGATAACTTTGGTTTCAATTGAGGGGTTTCAATTGGGATCAAGTTGATGTTTACTCATTCAAAACGATCCTAGAATTCATTTTTCATCAGCGAATGATTGGGTCTTAGGTTGTCCATACCTAGGGTTCACGTTTTCGCATCAAAGTGCCTTTCTTTGGCCTCTTGTAGGGCATAAGTCACATAATAGACAGTTTGCTGCTGTCTCCTATCAACTTGAGCTAGTACCGAAGAGCAGGTGCACTACTTATTGCTAAGTACAAAAAGAGGTATTCCTCTAGTGTGGGGGTGGACAATACTGGTAGGTTTTTTAGGAATTTCTTTAGTTCTTTAAAGGCTTATTAGCATTTGTTTATCCACTTAAACTCATATGGGTTCTATAATATCTTAAAGAACTCAAAGCACTTGTCCATACTTTGAGGTGAAAACCTACTCGAGGCAGGTACACGTCCTACCTACCTTTAAACTTCCTTAAAAGGTGGGGGGTTGTATTTCTGTAATTACTCTGATCTTCTCAAGACTAGCCTCAATTCCCTAGCAGGAGACCATATAACCTAAAAACTTGCCTAAACCGATTCTAAAGATTCTCTTTTAGGTTTTCAGCTTTATGCTGTAAAAGTGAATCCTATTAAGGTTTCCTATAGATGTCAAAGGTGGTTTGTTGCCTTCCTAATTTTAACAATTATGTCATCAACGTACACTCTTTCATATTCCTTGTTCGCGGCTTGAAAAATTTAGTCACTAGCCTTTGGAACGTTGCTTTAGCATTTTTTAGCCCGAATGTCTAGACTTTATAGCAGTAAGCCCTAAAGGTGGTGATGAATGAGGTGTTCACCTTATATTTGGGACTCATCTTAATTTGGTTATACCTAGAGGATGTATCCATGAAGCTTAATAGCTAGTATCACGAGGTGTTATCTATGAGATTATCTATCAGTGGGAAGGGAAAGAAACCTTTCAATCATGCTTTATTGAGGTCTGTGTAATCGACACACATATGTCACTTCCCATTGGTTTGCTTGACCAATACTATGTTGGCCAGATAGGTAAGGTATTTTCCCTCACTTATAAAACCAACTTAAATGAACTTTTGGACTTCTTCCTCTCAATGGTGGCCTATCTTTCAACCACGAAGTGTTTAATCTTTTGGCGGGTTGGCTTCTGTGTCTTATTCATCTAAATTGGTGGGTGATCACGCCTAGATTGATGTCTGGCATGTTTGAAGTTGACCATACGAAGACATCTTTGTTCATTCACAAGAACATGACCAACCGTTCCTTAAGATTGGGAGTCATGGAGGTTCCAATTTGAGTCGTATGCTCAAGGTTATCATCCAGCACAACCTCTTTAATATGTTCCACTGGGCCATTTTCCCTTCGACCTTATCCTCGAGTTTCAAGTCTACTATGCATACTTGATTCCCTTTCAAGGCTTTAAGGTATAGTTGTTGTGATTGTTCTTAATCTCCTTTACATACTCCTGCTCTCATAGAGGTTGGGAACCCGGCCTGGGGTTATGATACCACCATTCTAAAAGCTTATGAAGTCACTTTTCCAAACATTACATTATATGGGGAGCAACAGTTAACCACAAGGAATTCCACTTAGCATGTCGTGAAGTGCTCTTCGTCTCTAAGCTCAAAGGGTAAGGTGATGATCTCTTGAGGGCTAATTAATTTGTCATCAAAATTGTATAGCTCATGGTCGTAAGGTATCGATTTTGCTTACAGTTGGTGCTTCATCTTTTTTGTAGGCATAGTTGAACAAGATATCAGTACTACTATCGATATCCACCATTATCCTTTTATCTCTCCAACTTGATATATAGGCTAGGATTATCAATGTATCCTGGTGTGGAGACCGAATACCCTTGAGGTTGGCATCAAAGAATAATATGGAGTTGTCTACTTTCCTTCTTTCTGACTTGAGGTTCATGAACTCTTCTCCCCCCTTGAGGCCAAGGTTAAAGAGCTACCTATTAAGCTCGAAGGGGTCAGTCCTCCTACTATAGTGTTTATCTCCCTGAGGTATACCATATCTATATTGACCTGTTACTGATTCGTTGCACTGTTGTCTACTCTCTTTGTTCATCGGTGCTTTATGTTTGTCTCTTTTGTGTAGGCCTATCCAATTGTGCACTGTTGAGGTTAATGTATTGTTTAAGGTAGCCTTGTCTTACAACATCCTCAACGGCAATATTGAGTTGCCAACAGTCGTGCATCATGCCCGTGCTTACGATGGTGTTTGCAATATTCTCTCAAATCTCTCCCGCCTTATGTTTGGTTCCATAGTTGGTAGAGGAAGGATGATTCCTTAGCCCTTAACTTCAAGAAACACGTCATGGTTGGATTTTTTTTAGGGGTTTGAACTCATTTTACAACGGGTAAAGCTTTCTTGGCTCTCTTGCTCAATCCTGGTTGTGGTTGTTGGAACTTCTATTCATATTGCATCGATCTCTTAGCTGTCCCTTATCCCTACGACGATAAGTGTCATCGAGGGTTAGCTCAAGCCTAACTTCAGTCTCCTTTCGCACACTTATAATATCTTCCTACAATATGTATTTCTATGCTTTCTCCCTCACCTACTCGAGGGTAATGAGCAAGCATTTGGAGATGGATTTGAAAAATGGGATTTTAGTGAACACCCCTTATTTGATGGTTTTTAAGGTCACTCCCTGGTTAAGGTTCC
Organism: Combretum micranthum; assembly: GCA_024138025.1. Taxonomy (NCBI): domain Eukaryota; kingdom Viridiplantae; phylum Streptophyta; class Magnoliopsida; order Myrtales; family Combretaceae; genus Combretum; species Combretum micranthum. Next base: position 439,523 of record JAMXBD010000450.1, on the reverse strand, counting down.
GGATCTCCAGGTATGCCTTGTCAAAGAGCAAAGAAGTTTTGTAGGGGCTCATAATGGTCTTTGTTTAACAATATACAGTACAAGACGTTTTTTTTAGGGGCTTACTATACATGAAGTAAGCGATAAATAGCTCATTAAGCTGTGCAAAAGAGGTAATGACCCCTTCAAAGAGCTTGTTGAACTAAATTCTAGCTACCCCTCGGAGGGTTGCAGCGAATGTCTTGCACCATATGGCCTTAGAGAAACTATGTAGCATCATGGTGGATTGGAACTAGGCTAGATGGTCTTCGAGGTCAGTTGTCCCATTATGGGTCTCTAGGTGTGGGATTTTAGTCCCAGCGGGCAATATCATGGATTGGATGGCCGCAATGAAAGGTGACTTAGCTACGCTCACTTACTGTGTTAGTAGACCTTGCATGTTTTCATTTAGGCCTATAAGCTTCTACATCATTTGATCAACTTTTGCTAAGGTAGCTGGAGGATTTGTATCATTAGATAGGAGGTTCTTGCGCGCATCGCCCTTATGAACTCTTACCAAGTTAGAGCATGTGCACAACAATTGGGGTCAATCATCACCCCGAAGATCATATTCTATTGTCCCTCCCTAAGGACTAGGAAGCTTGGGGTCTTCTAGAGGTAGTTGATGTGGCTCAAGTCTGGTTTAGTGAATCGGTAGCCCTTTCAACGGTTGTGTATGACTAACTGGGAGGTTATGGAATGCCCACTGGAAAAGACCTAAGTTTAGGATGGAGTTGGGGATTGCTACCGTTCTATCTAGGTGATCCCTTGGGAGACCTTTATGGCTGTAGGGTTAAGGACCTGTTGTCTCCTTTGTTAGCCTGTGTGTTCCTAGTTTCCTTAAGATTAATGATCCTCTAGTGAAGTTAAACATTTGTGCTTTTGCACTCCAAGTTTCAGTATGCTAACTGTTGGCATAGGTCTTACAACTCTATAATGCATCTTAAGTCAGTGGGTTCGACCTCTCTTAGGGCTTGGAGGGTTGACTGTTGCTACTTTACTACAATGGCCAAGGCTTAAACTGCAACAGGTAAAATCACTACCCTCTAGCTATCCCCTCCCTCTGGGTGGTTTTGCCATGTGAGGTAGAAAGGAAAAGTAATAAGGAAGGATGTAGTTAATGTTTTTGGCTAGGGATTTCATGGAGGAGAATTTAAATTTTCCACAGATGGCACCATGTGTCGCAGGTGTCAAAATTGCTGGTAAAGTTTTAATCTTCTACCTGAGCAAAAGATCGAGGGCACTGGAGCACTGGAAACCTACATACACGGAAAACGTAGTTAGTGGTACACTAGAGGATTGTCCAGCGTGGCCACCCCGATGCTTTAGTTAACTATGGGTTCGTGTAAAGGCGACAAACACTAACAATACTCCAAAAACAAAGTTGTGAGGGTCTTAGGTATTCATCACCTACTTCCTGAAGGATTGGATGATTCCTTATATGAAGTGGCCATAGTAGACTCCAAACGGACCATGAGATATCCTTTACACATGGTGAGCTCCCATTGGCTACTAGCTGGCTTGATCCAAATGACACAGTAGTGTCAGACGTAAATTGTGCTTGCACCAATACTGTGGCACAAATATGCTAGGCACGGAAGGCAGTTAGACGAGGTGTAGGCTACCAAGAAGATTTAGTTATCAGGTTGTCGTGGGCCTCCTATTGAGGTCGGGAGTCACAACTGGTACAACCTTGCTAACCTCAGCCTTTATGTATGAGTTTGGGTTCAAAGTTGTGGATACATGTTACCTAGATGGCTCAAGTTCGCTTAAGAGTCATTTTCCCTTGTTAAAGTGTGCTTTGCCTCAAGGGCCTTCGTGGAATGGGCCCTTTGGATGTCGGTATTGGATTTAAGGGTCCCATTACTTATTGGGCTTTAGTCCAATAAGTCTTAGCCATTAAAAAAAATGATTTAATGTTTAAACTATTTTCTATATGAATAGAAATTATTAATTATCAATTCACAACATTAATATAATGTTGATAACGACACGTCTGATAAATGTTATTCAAAAACATATCTTATTATTTTATATGATTCTACAAAAAGAACTATCTCATTGCTAAACAATGTGAGACTTTTATTTTCTTTTGTAACCTCTTTTATGTCATGTTTGGTACTCAAAAATCATTCAAAATGGAATGGATTGAAATAAGATGAATGGAATGACTGATGTAATGATAAATTTATTTCCTTGTTTTGATATATCATGAAATGGAAAGGAATGATTGGTTAGGATTTGATAGGTCTATTGCTAAGCACTTGCCTCGCCATGACTTGAGCTATATATTTCATTTTTTTTTTATCTTCAATTTTCTTAATTCTATTTTTTTGTTGGTATTCTTGTTACTTGAATAAGTATATGGAGGAAACAGTTTATTAACCCACTACAAGAATCACAACTTATCGTTACTGTTGATTTTCATCACTAATTCTAATCTACTAGAGACTAAAGGTGAAGAATTTGGAGTGGACTCCTGAAAATGATAAGCTTGTAAAACAGAAGACAATCTAGGTTAACCCTCGGTAATTGAGTCCAAATGACATTGCTATTCTCAAGAGAGGAGAAGACTACTTTTAGTTAACTAATCCCCGGTAGTTGAGTGTGTCGTAGGGTCATGGGTGATTTGACAAGTGAGCAATTGGCGACGATTGTAATGGACATAGGGTAAGCCCATTTTAATACACGTTCACACATGATGAGTCTAACAAAGGAGAACATGCTAAGAGACACATGGTAGAGTATAAGCTGGATGTTGTAAAGGCCAATCACTGCGCTGAGCCAAGGTAAGGGGCCCTAACAAAACTTTGGGCTTATTGCTAATATGAACTAGACACTAACCCATTGGGTCGATCCAAGCGACTAATAGGTTAGACTTAGCTTAGGAGGCCCATGGTCCATGTTGGACTAGTACATTATGTTTGGTTGAATAGAATGGAATAAGTATTGCAGCTTTATTCTTGTGGAATATCCATTCTTTTGTTTAGTTTGTGAAAAAATCTATTAAAAAAAATGTCTATTTTATATGATGCAGAATAGATAAGGAATCACCGTTCATTCCTTTCACTAGAGGAATGACTATTCCTAACCAAAAAGTATGTTTTGTTCTTAAAATATCCCTTAACTGTAAAATAAGGAATTGTTATTCCTTTCTAACCTTATTCCATTCCAGCAAACTAAACGTACCCTTAATACTTTTGAAATTTGAAACTTCTTTTTATACAGAAAAGAGTTAGAAACTTAAAAGCCTAAAACTAATGCCCACAATAAGAATATCAAAATGTCAATTATCGATGACATATTAAACTATGACAAATTGTCAAATTCAATTCGATTCAGTTCATGGAACAAATGATATTGAATTATTGAATTGACCTAGTCTCTAATTTAGAGTATTTAAGTTTAACTTAGTTCCATTTAAAAACACAATAATCTTAAATTACCTTTTTTTGGTTTCTCTTGATTATGGATTTTGATGATAACAAAAAAAAAATGAAATAACAATTATTTTGAGTTGTGTTTGTCAGAAAATTTATCAAGAAGATTAGAAATTAATTCTTTGCGAAAATCAAGGACACTCAGAAGGTTAGGCAGAAGGAACATTGCTTATGAACAAGTTCTTAAACCAAGGCAGAAGGTATATAAGACGGAATATCAGAAGGTGCGGTATATCCAATTATGAAGGAAAACAATTTTTAATCGATCTATTGAAGACCTAGCTCCAATGATTGGATATATTTGGGAAATATTCAATCTGTTCCACAAAAGTTGGTTCAATATCCACGGGTTTTTCAATTTACGAATTTAAATCTAATTATGACAATTCAAGTTGATTTTTAAATTACGCATATTTTGTTCGAATTATGTGAGAGAAAATAAAGGAAGTATAGATAACATAAATGAAGTATAAGACACATGCGAGGAATTATAGAGCTTGTCCAAGATCCGATTAGAATCGAAAAATCTGATGAACGGTCTTGAAGAAATAAAACATGAACAGTACCAGATGTACTCAACGGAAGAATAATTTGAATTCTTTACTTGAGATTTTTATGCAATTTGAAGTTATCTCAATCTTATGGAAGCTTATCAGAAGTTTAAATTCAAACGCAAGGCGGATCATGAAGATAAACTTGGAAGGATATTGTTAACGAGAAGTCAGGAACAGAGCATCTCGTCATCCTCCATCTTTTCGAAATTTCAGGAAATGAAGATGATCTAGAAGTTGAACCTATCAATTCGACCGTTGAAGGAAACGAAATAAAAACGAGGAGCTTCAAATCAGAAGATACAACAACATAAAGAACAACATCTCGGAAAAAGAAAATGGATTAAAAGAGCGAAACTTTGTTATTTCACTGTTCATCTTCTTCGTATCAATATTGTTGAGGATTTTTTTAATTATTTTCCTCAGATTTTGGTTAATTCATTGCTTGAGTGTTTGAGAGTTACAAGTAGGCTCAGTAGATTCATTGTTCAGGAGAATCAAGCTGAGTGAATTGTGAACTTCTTGTAACAATTTTCATTGATTGGATTAGTGGAACAAAATCGGTGTGGATTACCGGTGACCCTGGCTTGGAGCTGGAAGAGAGGATTGACGCTCAAGGCGGAATCTCTATAATTCGATTTGCATCTCTCTCTCTCTTAACTCTTTTTTATTTTCGTGCAATTTAAATTTTGTTTGTTGCATGATTTCTTGAGTCAGAAGGTGAAGCAGAGAGTAGTATAGTTATTGTTCTTGAGTCAGAGGGTGCCTCAGAAGGTTTCAAGAAGAAACCATTTAAGCCCAAAATCAATTTTTCGTGAGCTTGAATATTTTGTTTTGATCCGCTGTGTTGATTCAAAGTTTTAACTCTTCAATTTCATCTTTTAAGAAAGATCAAAAGCCATCTTATAACATAATCAAGAGGCGTAGATTTTTTTTTTTTTTAATTCTTAAAGGAATTTTTATAACCAATTCACACAACCCCCCCTCCCTCCCTCCCTCCCTCCCTCCCTCTTGGTTATCTTTTCGGGACCAACACTTTTTTTTAATGAATAGTTATTGAGGTAACTATTCTAATTTTGAAAAACGAATTGTTTTATGAAAATTAGTCGTTTTAGTTAAAAGTGAACTATTTTTAAAATTTCATATGCAAATTTAGACTTGTACAAGTGGGATTTAAGACAAAGTACTTTTACTATATCATAAGCTTTGTAGACTCCGGATTTTATTTTATTGTCTTGTTCTTTTCTCTTAAAAGAAAAAAAAAAAGACCTTGTTTTAGAGAAATTAAGAAGAAAAAAGAACTTGCATAGGAAAAAAATGTATTTATTAGAAGAGTAGTGCTCTATAAAATAATATCAAATAATAAACACAAGTTAATATATTATGTTATGTTATTATTTAAGGAAATTTCTACATCCCATTGATATATTAAGCATTTGAATGGTACAATCACAGTTTTTTAATAGTGTGATTATGGTGGAGTATGAATCCGAGCTATTAAATAAGCAACAAGTAGGATAGAAAATGAACTAAGTCTGTTCACAAACTGCTCGAGTTCGACTGGATGTTTATTCAAGTTCAATTCAAGAATAGTTGAATTAGGCTCGATTTCGTGTTACTCAAATAGTTTATCAAGCTAAGCTTGAGCTTTGTATATTTAGCTTGGTTAGCTTGCGAGCCTAATCGAGCGCTATTGATAGGGATGCACCTAGGGGTAGGTTTAAAATTGGTTATTTGGAACACGAACCCGACCTGATTCTTAATGGGGTGTCCTAGAACCCGAGAAAACCCCAATCGGGTTTTTCTTTTCATTCCCAATACTTGATCTTGTAGGGTTTTAAGAAACCCATTTACCAAACGGACCTAACCCGATAGTTGAAGATTTTCAATTTTTTTTCTTACAAAAAAAATTTAGCAAAAGAATGAATTTTGTTTGAAGTTATTAATGATGCAAACCTTTATACTAAAAGAATAAATTTTAGACAATGACATCGTATTAAAGGATGCAAACACTTCATTTTCCACGTAAAACTTAATATTTTTTAGTCTTTTCCTTGTCTTAATGACTTAATATTTTTAATTTTTTATATTTTACTTTAAATTTATACTAGGTCAGGTTTTCCCTATAGGTTACATTAAACCTGAAACCTAACCTGACAACTTATCGGGTTCTTTTTTTTAATTCCAAAACTAACCCTAAATCCCTATAGAGCCTTTAGCGGGTTGGGTACTCCATAACGATCCACCCGGTTGCATCCCTAGCTATTGAGCACGAGTCGAGTATAAATATTAATCACATTCAAATCAAGTTTGGGTATTAATATTATTTAAATAAAAATAAAAAAACATTTTTTTAATAAATTAAGGTTACTTCAAGTCAAACGTGAGTTTAAAATCTTAATCTCGAATCCTTGATTAATTGAGCTCGAGCTTAGTCCTGTATCCTTGACTCAATTACAGTCTAATCAACGAGATCGATCTCGTACGAAAATATGTAATAAGACCATAAAATTTTCTCATTATTCAATAATTATAAGATAGGATGTGCAAGATTCCCAACTCCATTATCTACCTCTTATTCATTCAAATTGTACTCTTCCTTTTCTCTAAATTTCAATCCCATCCGAATTGCTTTGCTTTAAGATAACGGGTCAAAGAAAATGAAAGCGGCCGAATTAGAATAGGCAACTCATACAAAGAAAGAAATAAAATTGAGGGAAGAAAAGAAAAAAAAAAAAAAAAAGATGTAACAGAAATTTGGAACGTGTCCGCACCGGCCACCCGACGTTCCGACCACGTGCAGAATCTTCCAAAATAAAAGCACTGCAAATATTATCAAAACACGAAAAATAGCAATATCCACGTCTCCCTCGTTTGAGGCTTTGCTTGATCCTCAAAATCACATTCTTCCCACCATCCTCGTCCTTTGGTCCAACTTTCTTTCATTACTCCCTCAGGCCTCGTCACAACACGCAACACAGCGCAACGTTTTACATAGCACAAATTCACTTTCTTCCTCTTAAATAATCCTCCTCCACTATCTCTCTCTCTCTCTCTCTCTCTCTTTGAAACTCTACTTTTTCTTTTTCCTTTCCTCTTTCTGTTAATGGGTTTTCCTGCACTTGCCGTTCACCAAGACCCCAAGCTCTCAAGGTTACATTCTTAAATCTCCACTTTCTCTCTCTTACCCTCCATTCCCTTTTTTATTGCCCATTGGCTTGAACTCAAGTCAAATTTTAATTTGATTACTGCATAAAGATTCCAACTTTGAAGCAAATAATAATAACAACCCAATTCATGTTTTCAACCAATGAAACTTGCCATCCCCATAATTCATTTGGGGCCTTAGGTTCGTTTATACAACTTGTACTAAAACTACTAAATGACCCTGCAATCATCACCGACTTTGAGTTTTAGTTTTACCCAGAAATGTTTTCCTCAATTATGTCCATGTGGTAAGCCCCAATCCGTGAATTCGATTCCTTACACTAAGAGGAAGAGGAAAAGGTACGTTTTTGCTCCTAAGAAATGGAGTTTTAGAGCCTGTTTGGTACCCCATGATAGTGGGAATAGGAATTTCAATATAGAGATTGCTAAGTCAACTAGAGATGGTACTAAGAATTTTGTGTATAAGAGTTTGAGTAATGAATTGGGTAGTGAGGAATTGTCCCAAGAAGGGTCTATTCAAATGGGTTCAAATTTTACTAACTTTCAGGAAGACCCTATTGTGGATAAGCTCAGAACTCAATTGGGAGTCATTCATCCCATACCCTCGCCGCCCATTAACCGAAACATAGTGGGGTTGTTTGTTTTCTTTTTCTTTGTTGGGGTTGCTTTTGATAAGCTATGGAATTTGAGGAAGAGGAATAGGGATGGGGTTGGCGAGGGGACTCGGAATGTGTGGCCGCAAGTGCCTACGAGCTTTTCCTTGTTCTTGGAGAAGGATTTGCAGAGGAAGGAGTCTGTGGAGTGGGTGAACATGGTGCTGGGAAAGCTTTGGAAGGTTTATAGAGGTGGGATTGAAAATTGGATCATTGGTCTGTTGCAGCCCGTTATTGACAACTTGAAGAAGCCTGATTATGTTGAGAGGGTTGAGATTAAGCAGTTCTCTTTGGGGGAGGAGCCGTTGTCTGTTCGAAATGTGGAACGGAGGACTTCACGGCGTGTTAATGATTTGCAGTAAGTTGTAGTCATTGTTGTCTCAAGTATGTCGGTTGCATTATATCTGTTTGTGATACTGTTCAATTTCTGTTTATCTACTTGTGAATCCGTTTTTCACTTTTCAGGAGCCCACGCCCACATCAATTGCTTTTATGCCATATTTTACACAATAATTTGATGTCAAGCTCTGTATCTTATTTAGGTACCAAATAGGCCTTCGTTATACTGGTGGAGCCCGCATGCTGTTGATGCTCTCACTGAAATTTGGCATTCTTCCCATTGTTGTGCCAGTTGGTGTTCGAGATTTTGACATAGATGGTGAACTCTGGGTTAAGTTGCGGTTGATCCCAACGGAACCTTGGGTTGGAGCTGTTCAATGGGCATTTGTTTCTCTTCCTAGGATCAAGTTTGAGCTGTCTCCATTCCGTTTGTTCAATCTAATGGGTACGCACACCTACATTCTTTGCATACATTAACTTCTTCCAATTTCCATAAAATTAACCTCTTAAGATATTGTCGTGTGTAATTACAAGTAAGAAGATGATGTTAGGTGACAACATTTGAAGGGCATAAATGTATGGAAATCAAGGGGATTCATTTTCCCTAGAAATTGTAAATGTAAATCCATTTTTTCCAGTTTTGGTTAGCTAATAAGCGAGTTGATGACAAAGATACTGATACATTAAAATTTCTGTGCATGTCATTGGGGAACACCAGCAATACCTCTTGTCTCCATGTAAGTTCATGTCAACTCTGGATCATGTTTGTCTGTTGCATATTGTAGAGAGACTTCTTGCTCTTTCCATTATTTTCCATTAAAGTCATTCATTTTATTGAATATTTTGTCTCTGAAGTTATCTCATTTAATTCACCTGCACCTGGTAAAATTAACGTTTGAACCTGAATAGCATATTGATGTAGCCTGCCTCCACAGTGAAACCAAAAATGGGATCAGATAAAACAATCAGGTTATCGTTTAGGTCAAACTTGTCTGTTCACTGTAGTCAAAGCATGCGCCTAGGTACTGCTGCACCTCCCTAGCTTTGAGGCGAGGCAAGTTTCGTTTGCCGTGCCTTCTCGACAAGATGCCTTTAGATATGTATATAATCCATAACATGTTCTATATACAGTTATCAAAATTAGTAAACAGTATTTATTAGGGGGTAGGTCTGATTGTCTTAATTACTTCCGAAGAAAAAGTATTAGTATTTATTTTCTTGGGAAATGATGTTCTGTAGTTTTGCATTTAAACACTATATTCTTAATAAATATAGTAATTTTGCAAGTGTCCACCGTATAATCGTTTTGGAGAGTATAGATTTTTTGAATAATGGTCTAAGGAAGTTGGGATAAGATTGACAATGAATGACTGGGTTCATTGCATATATTATAATGACAAGTTAGACTAATTTTAATAGTTGGTTATTCTTATACATTATTTAAAAAACATAACAACAATCCCTCCGTAAGTTTATATAATATTTAATATATATAGTATACTATAAAATAATATCAAAATTGATACCATATTGCACACGTATTCTATGAACGCATATACAGCTTGATTAAAGTTACTTTTGTGTGTTATTCTATATTCTTAAAATAATTACACTATAAGTGTACATGATTACATTGACATATAATTATATCATTTGCACCACCAGTGATGCTAAGGTCCAGTGCCTCAAGCGTGCCTTTTGCCATTGACAACCTTGGTTCATGTAGGGAGCCATGTTGACAGTTTTTAATATCCAATCTTATGAGTCCTGTATCTGTAGTACTTTATAAAGGTACTACAAGTAGCTTACATCCCAGTAAGTGCAGACTGTCAGTTGGGTATAAAAATCATTTTTTCCCCATATTTAAGTTATTACTAGAAGTAGGCATAGAAAGTTCTAATTTGACAGAACAGATGGAAGCCTCTGTCATTTTCCTTATCTGAACCATATTAGAGAACCTTATATTGTATACCATAAGTAGATTTTTCTGCCTTCTTCTAAAGTTTCAAGGAATCACTTTTGCGATAAACTGTCCTATGGCATATTACAGTTGCATGGGGAAATGGAAATAAGTGGTTGGAAATGTATTTTAGAACAGAACAGCAATGTTGTGCTAATGCAATTAAGTGTACTTAAAACCTTCAATTCCAAGCAAGATCATTGCTTTGAAGTCTTCTTTAGCTGGTTTAGTTAATGCTCGGATATACTTTGCTTAGAAAATCAGAGTACATATTTCTCTGCAGTCTGCAATGAATTATGTAGCTGGAAATGCAAATGAGCATATAGTTGTACTATAGAAGTCTTCCTTGGCTCTGATCAAAGAACATGGTTTTTATTGCGAATGAAACAATATAAGGAAATGAACAATTTTAATATTATAGATATGCAATTATGGGAATTAGGAGAAAGTGCATTAACATTGTCTTAGACCTTGCAGTTTCTCTTTTTACAGTTTGTTGATATAGTGTTAATGGATCTTTATGCTGGACTTGATATCCATGCATTGTTATTGTCATCTATCTGAACCTTGTTTTTGAATGTCTTATAGACATTCTTCTCTTTTTGCTAATTCTGATAAAGTTGCACTGACTATTGACACACTTGTAATGGATACAAAATTTTAGGTTCTTGACAAAACTTCTCACTGAAGATTTGCCCAAACTATTTGTTCGGCCAAACAAGATTGTTTTAGATTTTCAGAAGGGAAAGGCAGTTGGACCTGTTGCAGGTGATTTGAAGGCGGGAGAAATACAAGAAGGAAACAACGACTGTGTGGGAGAGTTATCAGTAACACTTGTTGATGCTCGGAATCTTTTTTATGTTTTCTCAGGTAAATTCACTTCCCTGTACTTTAAGAAGGGAGTTCCATGCTATACCTGTTGTATTCATTTTGTTACTTGAATATCCATATGGAGTATAGCTTTTTCTCTTGATGTTCAATTATTGAAGATAGCCAGCCGTATATACATAGAAACTGGTATATGCGTATATTATGTCTTTCATTTACAAGCAAGATATACACATCATTAGTTTATATGCATAACTTGATAATCTCAATGGGATTTTCATTTCATTTTCAGGTAAAACTGATCCATATGTTGTCTTGAGCCTGGGAGACCAAACCTTTCGAAGCAAGAAGAACAGTCAAACCACTGTCATTGGGCCTCCTGGCAAGCCAATCTGGAATCAAGTAATGTCATTTTCACTATTTTTCTCCCCCTCTTACAAAGAAGAGTTAGCTAATTGGAACATGAGTTTAGTATCTGTAATACTTGAGCATTCTCCTAATAGTTACATGTCATTTGGCAGGATTTTCATATGCTTGTTGCAAATCCTAAAAAGCAAAAATTGTCCATTGAAGTGAATGACTCTCTTGGATTTGCTGACTTGACTGTTGGTACAGCTGAGGTTGGTGATTCAATTCAAGAAAATTCTTTTCAATTTTGTAGTGTTTATCATATTTTGAGATTGACAATACCAAAAGAAAAGCAATAATTATGAGGGTGTTCTTAACAATTATGTGATTGTTTTCTCCTTATGGCATCCATACATACCTGATTTGGCTCTGCCTTCACTTATTTGGGACTAAACGTGGATATTTAACCTCTTACAAAAATTCATTTTTTCTTTTTTTTTTTTTTTCTTCTCTCTCCATCTGAACTTTTCCTTTTTTTTTTTTTTTTTCAGACACTTCAATAGGCTTTATCTCGATTAAATAGTCCAACTTGTAAAACATGTATCAAAAATACTGGAAACACTTCTCTTTAAATCAAAAGAAAATCATGTTGCTAATAAATTAGAAATTTTGTTCCTTTTCTTGTACTTCAAAAGGAAAAAGAGAGAGTAGCTGTTTGCTAGTTTCCTTAATATGATCTAAGTTTATGTTCTAGAAGATACATCTTAATGTTTCTTGCTTGGAATCTTTTTGTTGGTTTCTTATTTCCCTGTAAAGCAGTGGCATATTTCCATTGAGATGATAAACTCAGATTATTCCTTAATGATCCTTAAAACGAATAATATTTGTAGGTTGACTTGGGATCTCTCCAAGATACGGTGCCTACTGATAGAATTGTTGCCTTGAGAGGTTGGGGAGTGTTTGGGAAGGGATCTTCAGGAGAGATACTTCTTAGACTCACATATAAAGCTTATGTTGAGGATGAAGAAGATGATAGACATACACTGGAATCCATGGATACAGATGCCTCGGACGATGAGTCTGATGCTGATGAACCCATTACTAGTTTTGAGCAGATGGGAAAGGTATCTTCAAGTGAGGTAGATAAAGAATCATTCATGAATGTTTTAGCAGCTTTAATTGTGAGTGAGGAATTCCAAGGAATTGTAGCATCAGAAACTGGAACCACCAGAACACCAGATGGAGGCTCCAATGCTTCATCACCAGCATCAGGACAAAATGCTGAATCCTTGCCTTCAAATTCTGATGGCAATACTGGAGGTCTGGGAGGTATTTTGCTTATGGCAGATTTATTGTACATTGTTGCGATGTTTTATATTTAGATATGTGTTGTTTATACTTTTTCCTTCTGGATTGCAGGATCTGCTTTGTTTTGGCTAGCCGTGGTCACATGTATATCTGTTCTGATCTCTATCAGTATCGGTGGTTCAAGTTTCTTCAATCCTTAGAGACGATGCAGCCAACCTTGTAAGAACATACTTCCTCATCCATCTCTAATCATCTGCTTCTTGATATGCTTTTTGTATTTTGTTTCTTGTAGATTTTCATGAATGCTTCCACTAGGGAATTATCAGATCTAATACAATCTGATAGTTGGATCTTCAGTGCCGGCGCATGCGTTCTTTAAAGTTAAAATGGATTCATCCATTGATTCACATTACTCGTCTTGCAGGCTTTCTATTGCTCCCGGATATGCATCCTAGGCAGGAGGGAACATTTTTCTCTGTGCCTAGAGTCCTTTCATTATGTATAGTCATGGCTGTTAGCAGAGCAAACATTCTGATGGCGGCAGAAAATTTTGTCATTCTTTTTAATATTTTCATAGGTTGTTTTACTATTGCAAGCTATAAATGTCAAATAATTTCGATTGGTCTCATTGTTCTCCAAGCAAGCTGTTATCATCCTGGGGGAGCTTGTGGAATCCATTGCCATTTGTTCATCTGCAATTCCGCAATTGGAGTGGGTTCATGCTCACAAATTGATCACTTGTGCATATTATCAGACACTGTAGTGTTGTTGTAGAATAAAAATTTTAGTGCAGGAAGTTGATCATGGGAGATCTTGATACTTGAACAGATCGTGTGCTCTTGTAAGAACAATAGGGTAAAAGCCTCCTACTTTTTTCCAGCGAACTCTTTATAGCCATCAACCCCTTACAACCCAATATGTTAGCTTACAGTTGCGGAACGCTGGAGGCTGCAATTCTACTCTCAGTGAAAATCAATATATGGATATGTTAGCCACAAAAGTCTTCAAAAATGTTAAAACTTGTTGTGTAATTATCAAAATTCCATAATTAAATGAAACACCACTTAATTGGTGATTATCAAACACAGATGGACCAAAGAACGTCTCGTACTACTGCCACATTAACAATTAAGCAATTACCTCGGTAAGGGCTTGTATGTTTTATTATTTTTTATTTAAGTATTATTTTTGTATGATTTTTAAACAAATATTTATGAAGAAATTGATATTAATTAAAAAGTGAGAGTTTTGCTTATAAACTGATCAAATAGTATTGATACAGATAAGTTATGAATGTTAATTCGATATAGATATGATACAAAAAAAATTTAATAATCCAAAAATTTTCACTTGTTACATGCTATCTTTTGGGTGCATTTGATTATAAGAACCTGAAATGATAAAAACACAGGACAACATAGTAAAAGAAATATTGGGTAGTATAATCCTCTAGTATAATGTTTTATATGCACAAGACTGAATAAATTAGATAAAATTTTTATTAAGATATTTTATTTTTTTCTAGTTTTAATATTTTTATCATAAAATAAAATAACAAAAATTTTAAGTTTTGTTTGATTTTATAGATAGTTTTTGTCTAGTCCTAAATACATTTTAAGAACCAAATATGTGGCAGTAATTTTCATCCAATCCAACACCATGAAAACCGTGCATTCAAACGCTATCTCAGGTTGCTCTTAATACTATCTGGTTTTCGTTTGTATCTTCACGTCACTCTTTTGGAAACGTGAGAATCATGTTCCATGTACACATCACCATCAAATGGATTTTTGCATCTACATGCTTCATCTTATTTTTAGTGAAGATTAAAACAGCTTTTCATATATATATATATATATATTTTTTAATTTTACATTATGGATCTTATAAATAATATAAATAAATTTAAGGAGTTTTTTTATTGGAACTAAATATTGAAGAACAGAAATAAATAATTTCATAATTCATACAATAGATAGGATAATTGGAATTTTATTGGACATATCTTCTTTTTGGTAATCAAATTGAACCAATCTATAAATTCTCAAAATGCATTTGCACAGTCTAAAAATTTTAGAAAATTCCATAATTTCGTTATTAATTTTGACAGAATCGGTCTCGTTATTATCTAATACCTCATATCGTACTCAATCGTAACCAAACCATTAAAAATTAATGTTTTAATTACTATATTTATTTTAATATATGATTACCAGACGGTCCCATTCATGGGCCATAAAAGCTCTCCAAAATTTTTTAATTGTGTACTTGTTTTCTCTAGGTATCGTTAAAGTTGGAGATCAGAGCTCAAAGACTCCTTTTAGCAATTGATTGGGAGCCATAGCAAGAATTTAGATAAATACCTAATGCTTGAATTTTGGGGTGTATTTGCAGCCGGTAAAATAACTAAGAATCTACAGATATATATATATATATATATATATATATAAGTATGAGATACTCGACTTTTATAATAAGTATGGTCTGGAGGTACTTTAATCGAGGTACAATAGACGTAAACCATTTATAATTATTTTTAAAGTTTGATTTCATTTTTTTTTTCATTTTTATCCTTGGGAAAATTCCAAAAGCAGCTTCTGATTTAAATCCATGATAGAATTTTATGGTTTCAGAGGTAATGAGTCTTATTATTCAAAGAACATATATCATACGTGATATTTTCATATCAAACCCTTTGTGTATATTATAGTTGTTCGTACATATTTGTCATAGCAAATGCATGTGAGCTCTCCTTATATGTTTCCTCTAAGAAATATATACACAAGTACGATATATTGGCTTGGCCCACAATAACTCTTGCCGGAAGCAAATACCAATAAATATTTTATTACTTAAAAAAAATTATAAAAATATTAATTAAACAAATAACTACGATATTACCAATGCTATATCATATTGGGTAGACGCAATACACCAAATTACATGTATATCACATTTAGTCAATGCAATACAGACCAAATAGTTGATGAAGTCAGGGCCTATATGTTCACATGTTGAGAATGAGACACTTAATTTGAGCTATATCACGTATTAGGCATGTGATATTCTAATACTGCAGTGGTATTGCATTTAGGTAATACAGCATATGCTTAAAAATAGAATCGTATTTTGAATATGCAAAATAGAATTGGTATTCTTATAATATATATCATCCAATATTTATGTAATTTTTTTGGAAATGAATTAGTAAACAAGAAATTATCTTGTAATATAGCAAAGAAAAAAAAGATTGTACTGTATTTATTTTAATAAATTAATAATAGCACATTTTATCATTTTCCCTGTAGTTATATACCAATAATTAATTTACATGGTGCGTCCATACCAGTCAAGCTTTTCTCTAAAGCGGAAGGAAAGTTTCAAAAAGTTTGGGCAAGATTAAGTTCCTTTTGAAGCATAGCATAGCATGTACTAAATAGTAAATATAGTGTTGAAAAGATTTTTCTTTTGCCTGGGTCTGGGTAGACAATTTTGGACGTGTGTCTTACAAGATTGGTGGTGTGGGGAAGACGTTGAAAAGCTTCAAAGAGCAGAAAATCTTGACTTCAGTAACCAGTTTATCAAAACATTAAAAGGAAAAAGAAAAAATTGTTAGGAGTTATATTTCATGTATAATACTTAGTATTGTATAAAGATCAAATTAAAAACGGACACTTAACCCATGATAAGATAATTATTATAATGGTTACAAATAAACATTCATACGTATTAAAATGTGGTTTTTTTTTTTAGTCATTATAATCGTGAAGAAAGAAGAATTGAATTTAAGACCTCTAATATGAGAAATCGAGATATATACCTCTAGACCATAAGTTCATAGGGGTATTCAAATGTTATTCACCTTATTAATTGCATCAAATTCACATGGTTTATCACTTCTAATAAAGCCTCTGATATCATCACCTGATCCTTTGGTGGCTTCATTCAGGGGCTTTTGTCATGAGCTATGTTGTGTCATATAGACGTTATTGTGTTAACATCAGAACATTTAATGTTACCTACTAGGAAGTTTCTTATTCCGTAGAAGACTTGCTTAAAGAACTTAGCTTTCTCCATAACTGAAGATTGGACAGCTTCTTACAGAGGTTTACACCCAGGGTGAAGAAAAGCATTTCTTTTTAAAATAGCTTCTAAGTAGCATATGTAGATTGATACTTTTCAATGATAGATTAAGGCCAATAATTTTGTGATTTAGTAGCATCTCTCTTGATTTCACCTATGAGAGAAGGCATCTTAGGTTTGATTTATCCCTCCCTATTGTAATAATAATAATAAAAAAAAATCAATAGATTAAGAAATCTAGTAATGTCCAAAGAGATATTGCGTTTGATCAAGTTCATATTAATCAATTATTTAATTAATTGATATGAGGTTATTGGTAAAAAAAAATTGTTTAAGTCGCTTCGTTTTATTTTGTCCAAATAACTTCTTTCTTCATCCAAGTGTCCTTTTACTCAAACTCACTTCTTTTTTGCTTCATAGAAGTATTAAATAATTTTGAGAGATGGGATTTCACCACTTAATTGTGAAAAATCTATTTGAAGTTGTATTTCCATTTTACTTTTTTCTATAACATGGGAAACATAATGCATTTATTATACCTCCTGCTTGCTCTTCGTCCATCTTTTATTTGATGGGAAAAGAACTTTGAATCAGACTTGCTCTGACCGATGGCATTTTTATTTGACTTCCTCGCTCTCATAAACATATTCGACAGGGATAATGCAGATTAAATACATCTGCACTATGGATTAAGGGAAATAATAATAATTTTTTTCAAAAAAACTATATAAATTTTGCTAGATAAAAAATAATCTCAAAATTACAACTTGAATTCGTTACTTAAAGAGATAAGGTTATAAGAGGCAAACTAATAAGATTGTAAGTGGCCAACCTTATCTTTTCAAGAGATGAAATTAGTGAAAATATACTAAACTCGTCTCTTGAAGATATAAGGATAGAATTAATCTCATCTCTTCAAAAGAGTTAGTTGATTTAAGAGACGATGTTAATTTTACAACACTAAACTCATGTTTTGAAGAGACGAGATTAGTCACTCAGGACCCCATCTCTTCAAGAGACGAGTTTAACTTGCTCAAAATTGAGATTATTCTCATCACGGTGGTGTTTTTGTTATTTTTTTAAAATATCAATATTAATTTCCTTTTTCCTTTACGCTTATGATATACCTATAGTCTTTTCTTTTTTTTTTTTTTGGTTATTTTATTTTATGCAAGATGTAATTTCCAAAATAAAAAGGAAATGCTACTCCTATTTTTCTTTCATAAAAATAGGATGAAGATACGACATTTTTATAAAAAGCCAAATTTTATTAAAACATGCTGTTGATGCACGAGACACTATAATTAAATATATACATATAAAAAGCCAACACAACATCGACAATGCAATTCGATTGACAGTGTGCTGGGGACTACAAACCAACCTTGCCAAACCTAGGGTTAGGCACAAATAACAGTGCACTAAACATTAATCAATATATGACTTGATAATTAATCACAGCAATGAAGGCGATATATAAAAATAAAATAAAATAAAATCAAACAGATAAAGTAAACAAAAAGCATTAGACCTGTAAACACAAAAACTCCAAAGTCGCCATTTGATTTTTTTCTGATATTTATAAGATTTCTTTTTCTTTTTTTTTTTCCTTTTCTTATCATTATTTCCAGTATAAAAATAAAGAAAAGTTAAACATAGCAAAAAGATAAATGAAAAAATAAATATATGCTCACCCCATGACAAAATATGATAAGTTCTCATGCTAGCACCGTGACCAACATTGAATCAAATAGAGACTAAAAATCATGAAACCTAAGTCAACAAATCGTATTATTATTATTATTATTATTATTGTTGTTGTTGTTGTTGTTGTTGTTGTTGTTGCTGCTGCTGCTGCTGCTGTTGTTGCTGCTGCTAAAAACATCGCACTAGGAGCTCTATGTGATGTGAGTGTCACGAAGATAATGACTTAGAGATTGTATAGGATAAGAGTTGCATAATTATAGGGATATTTTCTGTTATAACTAAAGGATAAATATAGGGATGTTTGATACTTATCTTGTATGCCTAATTCTGTTGTACATACTATTATATAATGAAGGAAGTCCGAAGGAGCAGGTATTGAGTATTGAAAACCATTTTGTCATGGTATCAGAGCCTCTGATAAGATACACTTCGATTTTTTAGAGATTAGTTCTCTCGTGGTGGCTGGGCGTCTCTCAGCTTTCTCTGTGGCGGTCAGTCTTCTTGTGGTGATGGTCCAACGAGTTCTTTAGTAGCGATCAGTGTCTTCGACAGTTCCTCGACCGGTTCTTCTTGTTGCTGCGGTGGTACGGTGGTTGTCTCTCCTGGTCGACGCTTCTGGTGCGGTGGTTTTTTGTTGGTGTGGGTTTCTTATGCGGTGAGTTTTCGTTGGCATGGTCGTTCTCGACGTTTCAGGGTGGATTCCGACATTTTCTGGTCCAAGCTTCATCGTCGTTTCCACTACGTTTGTGGTTTCCGACGCTTCTAGCTTCTGGTACGGTGGTCTGGGTGGTTCCCGACGCTTCGGTTGTGGGTTTCGTTGTCGTGGTTTTCGTTGTTGGCGGTTTTCGTTGCTATGGTCGTGGTTTTGTTGTTGTGGTCGTGGTTTTTCGTTGTTTCTAGTCATGGTCTTGCTTTCCTCTCCATTATCATGATCGGACAGTAGGTTTGTTTCTTCTCTCTTACCGTTGTTTGTGTTTCTGTCGTGGGTGATTTTTTTTCCTCTCTGTGTCGTGGTTTTTCTGTCGTGGGATTGGGATCTTTCTTATTCGAACAGAGGAGTTTGCCTTGTGTCTTTCCATAGTTCCTGTGGCTTTCTCTCTTCATAATTTAATATTACCAGTTTTATATTTTTCCTGGCAATTTTTTTTCCTCTCTCCCATGATGTCAATCGAGAATACTATTGTTCAATTCAACGGGAAAAATTTTCCTACATGGGAATTTCATTTTAAGATGTTTTTGAAAGGGAAAGAATTATCCAACCATATTGCTAGTTCTGTTTCCATCCCGACTGATGAAAAAGCACGTGCCCAATGGGAGGTCAATGATGCTAAGGTGATCTCTTACCTATTGGGAACAATTGAGCCTCATCTTGTCACCAATCTTCGATGCTTTACTACTGCTCAGGCTATATGGAACTATCTACAACGCGTTTATCATCAAGACCACAGTGCTCGGAAGTTCAATTGGAATTGGAAATTAGTAATTTCACTCAAGGTCACTTAACTATTGAGCAATTTTATTCAGATTTTATTAATCTTTGGGGTGAGTATTCTGCTATTGTTCATTCTAAGGTTCCCACTACGGCTCTTGCGGCTCTTCAAGCGATTCATGCTGAGAGTCAGCGTGACCAATTTTTGATGAAGCTTCGCCTGAATTTGAGCCTGTTCGAGCGGGTTTATTGAACCGTAATCCGGTTCCCTCTTTGGATATTTGTTTGGGAGAATTACTGCGTGAAGAACAACGACTATCTACTCAGATGAATATGAATTCTGAGAGGGTTGTTTCTGAAGCTGTGAACGTGCCTATACCGCACAAGGAAGAGGAAGGAACAAAGTGCAATGTTCAGTTGCAAGGGATTTGGTCATATTGCTCGCAACTGTCCTAAGAAAGTTTGCAACTACTGCAAGAAAGAGGGTCATATCATCAAAGATGTCGAGTGCGGCCTCAGAATCGCCAATCCCAGCCCTTCATGCTGTTGCTCATCCATCATCTTCTTCCCCGCCCTCCACTGCAAACACTGATTCATCTGCTCTCACTCCTGCCATGGTCCAACAGATGATTGTGTCCTTTTACGCTCTAGGCCTGCAAGGTACAGGTACGAACTCTACTTCTTGGATTGTTGATTCAGGCGCCTCTAATCATATGACTGGTAGTAAGATTGGTCTCCATGATGTTCGTCAATATGAAGGCACGCAAACTATTCAGATTGCTGATGGCAGTACTCTTCCTATCACTGCTGTTGGTAATTTGGGCTCTTCATTCCAACACGTTTTTGTCTCTCCTGGATTATCTACTAATTTGATTTCTGTTGGACAATTGGTGGATCATAATTATGATGTTCATTTTTCTCGTGGTGGTTGTCTTGTGCAGGATCAGGTGTCGGGGATGGTGATCGCGAAGGGGCCTAAAGTGGGACGTCTTTTTCCTTTACAATTTTCTATTTCTAGTCTCGTTTCTTTAGCATGTACACTACTGCCAATAATACTGAAGTCTGGCATAAGAATTGGGTCATCCCAATTCTGTTGTCTTGACTCATCTTATGAAACATGGTTTTTTAGGCAATAAAGACTTATTTCATTCTTCTTATGTTTCTTTTGATTGTGCTACTTGTCGTCTTGGTAAAAGTAAAACTTTACCTTTTCCTATGCATGGTAGTCGTGCTTCTAATGCTTTGAGATTATTACATACTGATGTTTGGGGAGTAAGTCCCGTTGTTTCTCATAGTTAGTATCGTTATTTTGTGACGTTTATTGATGATTTTAGTCGCTTTACATGGGTATATTTTCTTCGTTCTAAAGGTGACGTTTTTTCTATTTTTCAAAACTTTATTGCGCTTCTTGAAACACAGTTCAATACTTGCATTAAAATCTTACGCTCTGACTCAGGGGGGGAGTACATGTCCCATTCCTTCCAAACATTCCTTCAGAAAAAGGGAATCATTTCTCAACGTTCTTGTCCTAACACCCCTCAACAGAATGGTGTTGCCGAACGTAAGAATCGTCACCTCTTAGATGTTGTCGTACCTTGTTGATTGATTCGTCTGTACCGTCCAAGTTTTGGGTAGAAGCTTTATCTACTGTTGTCTACTTGATTAATCGTTTGCCCACTACTACTCTCAATTATGATTCTCCCTATTTTCGTTTGTTTGGCACTTTTCCTGATGATCAATCTCTTCACACTTTTGGATGTGTTTGTTTTGTTCACTTACCCCCTGTTGAGCGTCACAAGCTTGCTGCTCAGTCTGTCATGTGTGCCTTTATGGATATAGTTCTAATCACAAAGGATTTGTTTGTTATGATGCTTATGCAAATAAATTTCTCATCTCTCGAAATGTGATTTTCTTCGAAAATCAATATTTCTTTCCGTCTCAGGCTATTTCCCCTCCCTCTGTTTTCTTCTTCCTTTTAATGATGTGTCTCCTTTGGTTAAGAGTTTAAACCAGGTCTGGTGTATCAACGACGTCTTCCACCTTCTCCAACACTCCTTCCAGACACTGATCTGATACCTGATTCTGCGCTTCCTACACCTCGACGCTCCACCCGGGTTAGACATGCCCCTGATAGGTATGGTTTTCTACTCCTTCATCGCCACTCTCAATACTGTTTTTGTTCCTCATTCTTATGCCCAGGCAGCTTCCCAAGCATGTTAGCAACAGCAATGCAAGAAGAGATCCAAGCCCTTCAAGAAATCACACTTGGGATATTGTGGCTTGTCCTTCTAATGTCAAACCGATTGGTTGCAAGTGGGTGTATTCAGTTAAGCTTCGTTCTGATGGCTCACTCGACAGATATAGGCTCGTCTTGTGGCTCTTGGAAATCGTCAAGAGTACGGCATTGATTATGACGAAACATTTGCCCCGGTTGCCAAGATGACTACTGTCCGAACTATTTCACTTGCTGCTTCCCAGGGTGGTCTCTCCGGCAGATGGACGCCAAGAATGCTTTTCTACATGGAGACCTAAAGGAAGAAATCTATATGTCTCCCCCTCCCATGTTTACTACACCTTCCTCGGAGGTTTGTCCGACGTCGTCTTTATGGCCTAAAACAGGCTTCGCGAGCATGGTTTGATAATTCCGCTCTACTTTGCTTGCTTTTCAATTGCTCAGAGTCAGTTTGATTCTTCTCTTTTTTCTTCGCAAGACTTCTGTAGGCATTGTGTTGCTTCTAGTATATGTCGATGATATTGTGATTACTGGTTCTGATACTGAATTACTTCAGCAGTTGCAACAGCATCTCAAGACCTCCTTTCATATGAAAGATCTTGGTCCTTTGCGGTATTTTCTTAGTCTTGAGGTCCAGATAACTCCGTTGGGTACAGTGTTACATCAACATAAATACACCCAAGAAGTGATTTCCTTAGCTGGTCTCCAATCGGGTAACTCGGCTCTTACCCCCTTGGAGGTTAATCTCAAACTTTCTCGTGAGGAAGGCGAGCTTCTTTCAGATCCATCCTTGTATCGGCAACTCGTTGAGAGTTTAAATTACCTGACAATTACTCGACCTGACATTTCTTTTGCAGTTCAACAGGTCAGTCAGCTTATGCAAGCCCCTCGACATCTTCATCTCATAGCTGTCCGTCGTATTATTCGATATCTGAAGGGAACCTCTTCACGTGGGTTGTTCTTTCCAAAGGATTCTTCCTTAAAATTAGTGGGATATTGTGATGCTGATTGGGCTGGATGTGCCGATACTCGTCGTTCTGTTACTGGATGGTGCATGCTCTTAGGTAATGCACTCATTTCTTGGAAGAGTAAGAAGCAAGATAGAGTTTCCAAGTCCTCTACTAAGTCTGAGTATCGCTATGTCTTCCGCTTGCTTTGAGATCACATGGCTTCGTGGATTATTAGGAGAACTTGGCTTTCCTCATCATCACTCTACTCCTCTTCATGTTGATAATACCAGTGCTATTCAGATTGCTGCTAATCCAGTTTTCCATGAGCGTACAAAACATATCGAAGTCGATTGTCACTCTATACGCGAAGCTTTTGACAAACATATTATTACTCTTCCTCACATTTCTACCGATCATCAGACTGCAGACATCTTTACTAAAGCTTTATCTCGACATCGTCATCAGTTCTTCCTTGACAAATTGATGCTTTTTGATCTCCCAGCATCAATTTGAGGGGGGATATCACGAAGATAATGACTTAGAGATTGTATAGGATAAGAGTTGCATATTTATAGGGATATTTTCTGTTATAACTAAAGGATAAATATAGGGATGTTTGATACTTATCTTGTACGCCTAATTCTGTTGTACATACTATTATATAATGAAGGAAATCCGAAGGAGCAGGTATTGAGTATTGAAAACCATTTTGTCAGTGAGCACATGAACCTTGCCACAAGACCTGATAATAATATAATGATATGTGAAATCCTAAAAAGCTAATAACAAAAAGTATAAGAAATCTCGACCCATTATCTATTAAGAGCCAAGAACTTAAGTATAATTAAATTCCACATGAACAAACTCTTATTACAGCTCAAAGTTCTCATAAGAACCTTAAAAGAAAGAAATTCTCACAATTAAAATGTTAAAACCGATTTATAAAGGAAGTGCTATGGTCTACTTATAAGTTTTCAACCTATACTAGAAAAAGGAAAAAAAACCCTCGGTATTAATAAAAAAAAAAAGAAACAAATAATTTAGGACATATATCAACAATGAAAATTGTCAAAATTACAAGTCTTCAAAAATAAACATAGATTGAAATTGATGGGCTTGGACAAAATAGGCAAAGTATAGTTAGGTAAATATATCAAATAGCTTAAACAAAATAGGCAGGTTTGAATTAGGTAGAAATATTCAATTGCACATGAATAGAAGAAATTGCACGAATGAATAAAAGTTCAACTTTCTTCAAGCTTCTACTCCATTTTCAATTCCTAGTAAATAATCCGCATAACCATAATATATGTGGGGATCTTTTAAGCTCTAGGTCATGTGATTATATTGTCATTTTCTTCAAGTGATATTGAACTGATAGTCCTCTAGCATTCTATTCAAAACTCTAAATCAACCAACCTCTATAATTTTTTTCTTTGTTTTCAGCGAAAAAAATTTGATAAATAAAATATATGGATGAATTGAAATAAGATATGACTTACCAATATCAAAACGAATCAAAAGAAATCTAATTTTAGAGTTGAACTTTAATACCAAGTGATGGGATAACATGGAAACATCAAAACACTAAAGATCTTTAGTTCTCGATTTATAGTTTTCATTGAGTCTTGGTTCATCTGACTATAACCTAATATTAGCATTTCGATAGTTCCATGTTATTGCATCATTATGCATTGAACAACTTCTTTAATCTTTTTGCGATCTCTTATTGAAGACCAAGTAATTTATTTTATTATGTTACTTATATATAATTTGCTATACTATAGACCTTATATATTGAAATATCTCAAACCTTCACCTAAGTAAGAAATTGGAATTAGATAGTTTAAATGATGTAAGTAAAATGGCAATGAATTATGATTAGATAAAGTAATGTAATTAATGGTAAATAGATTTAAATTGAAATTTGAGATTTCAAATTCCTAAACCCCTAAACATGTTGTTTAAATGTTTAAAGGATTCCTAAATCCCTAAGCTTTAGCCTAAAAGTTCATATCCTTAATTTTCGTCAATTTTGAAATTACTTGTTTGTCTAAAAATATCAGTTTTTAAGTCAAGCCAAATTGAATATCAATTTAATTTAAATTAAGTTCTTATTTTAAGTTCTTAATTTCCAGTATATAAATTATGAAGTTTTCTTCTAAATGCTTTCAGAACTAAAAATATTGATCTGAAAGGTCTAAACTTAATACTTTTACCCAAAATATCTTTCAAATTGTCCTTATCCTTCCTTTTTTTTTTCTTTCCTCCCTTGCTTTCCATTTCCTTTTCTTTTTGCTTTTTGTTTCTTCCTTTCTCTCTTCTCTTTCTCTTCTTTTCTCTTTTCTATCTCTCAAAATCCATCTCAAATCTCAGTTTCAACAAGAATCAAAAGAGAAATCAAGGTTAGAAAAAAAAATATAGCAGTTGGAATTAAGTTAGAAGGATTTCAACAATAAGAAGTAAAGATCAAGTAGCTTAGAGATAGCTAAACATGTAAGTTATGCTATTTCTTATTTTGGAGTATTGTTTTTGTGTATATATGATGAATTGATGTGTTAAAGTAAGATTTAAGATGAAACATATAATCTTGACATATAAAAAATAGGTTAAAATCTCAGTGAGATCATGCATGTTAAAATTAAGATTGAGAAGAAATATGAAGTAAAAATAAGAAAATAGATTTTGTAATTGATAATCCTAAGCTTATATGTTAATTATAAGATGTTATATGAAAAATGATATAAATCAAGTAGTACAATATGTGATCTTTTTGAAATGTTAAACAGAGCAAAGAGCACGTGGAGAAGTTGCATTAAGTAGTACTCTTTGCTTTTACTTGAAAATTTTAAATTTAACACATCAAAGAAGAAACACAAATGTCACACAGCTTGACCCATCCAACTGTACTTCTCTTTGATTCGTTTTAAAAGAAAATTTTCCATAACAGCACGGCTAGAAGTACAACCTCCCTATCTCATCGTGTTTCTTTTTTGTTAAGAAACACGGTTAGAATATGGCCTTACCTATCTCCCCATGTTCCTTTATGTTTCTTGTGTATATAATGTGTTAAGTGAAACACAGTAAGAATACGACTCATTATATCTCACTGTGTTTCTCTCTGACTTATATGTGCTTAGTTTTTTATGAAACACGAGCAAAGCACGACTCGTTATGACGTCGTGTTCTCTTTTATGTGTCGTGTTCCCCAAATGTTTTTATTTAAGGAGAAACATGACTGAAACACAGCCCAACGTATCACATCGCGATTCTCTTTAATCTCCAAAATGCAAACAAACACGATGGAAACATGATGTAATGTATTTGATCACGTTCCTTCTTATTTATGTACACAGGGTGAAACACGGACGTGCACCTGACCGTGTTCTTCCTAAAAAAATTTAAATAAAATAGAAATAAAATAAAATGAAAAAGATAAATGATAGTTAATGTGATATTAGTTAATTTAAGCAATTAAGATGAGTTTAGTAAATTTATAGATTTAATAAATAATTGGATTAAATATAGAAGTTAGATAAAAATGAACCTAGTTAATAATCTTAAGTTCAACTTGACTAAATAGACTTTGATGGGTGAAAATGAATTAGATTGGTTACGTCTAATCAATTAGACTGAGTAAGTGAATTAAATGATTAAGTTTAATCAATTTGGCTAAGGTTAAGCTAGAATGGACTTAATAGCTAACAATTGGTTTAGACTAATATGTCAGGATGAACCATAAATAATATGAGGAATATGTTGTTTCAAATATGTGATTGCATAGAATGTGAGTGAATATGAATATGAATATGCTTTGATGATGTTTTTATAATAAATGACCATAAAAAAAGAGAAAAGAAACAATTTGAAAAACAATGGAGAATCGTTCATAACTTAGCAAAGCGGGCTTCGCAGCCATGGTGAGGTTCTTACTTCGTATATGATCAAATAGGATTTTAAAATGAGTTTGATATAAGTGGGAAATTAATTTAATTGCTTGTACAGTTTAATTTTATGAAACAGGTACTTGTTTACCTCTGAGTCTATCTTTTGATTAACCCCCTAAGAATTATTATGGACTATCTATTGATTATCTAGACATTAAATAAGGTACGTAGTGATGTGCTTGTTATTTGTTAGGATGGGCCTTCTTTATAAACTAAAACTTAAAGACAGCTTAAATAACGAGTGTTGCTTATGCTTGTGTTGTTTAATCAGGTCTGTGAAGCGACAACCTTGTTCGGAGTTAGGCACAGTTGTTAGGTGCTTAGGCAATGACAAATACCATGATCCTATGGCGATTCATAAGTGGTTTAGCAGATAGCCAATAGAGCAAATAGTATTGGCGTAACATTTGCTTAAGCTTGAGGTGAAGTAACATAGTTTAGTTCATGTTTATAGGACCGGTTAAACTAAATGATGTTATAAACTAAGATAAGTAAAACTGTGTAACAGCTATGAATTCTAGATAAGGCTATTTTTCTTTTTCTCGATTAGATATAAGAGATATAAGTATCTGAATTACTTATATCAACCCTCTGAGCAGCTGCAATTATTCAAGACCTCTTGGTTCCCAAAGATTGTTCAAGAGAGTGATAGCTCTAGTGTTGATTTGTTTACTTTAATTTAAATATAATAACATGTTTTTGTTGTATTGCATTAGTTTAAGCTTGTGTGTCATCTCGTGTGTATTTATGTTGTTGTGTATTGGGCTTTGGCTCATTATTCTTTCTTTTTAGTTGATGACATTGATGATGATATGATGATGATGATGTTTGAATCGGGTATATGGGACGACTTGATGAGAATCTGTTGAAGAGTAAAGTGAGTTAGAATCATGGATTTATTTTGTTTCATTTTTGTAGTAAGAGCTAGATTTATCTTTTGAAATTGTATTTCCTAAAAAGGGGCTAGTTATAGAGCCCGTGTTTTGTAATAAGTTTTGAAAACTTTGTTGTACCATCATGAAAGATATATGAGATACTTGATCGTATGGTTTTGGTTTTATAAAGGTTGATCGACTCTTGTGAATAGAAGTTAGAAATGTTTTTATTAACTGTGTTTTCACCATTGTTAAATTCAGTTGTCTCCAGAATCTAACTAAACGATTTCAGAATGTAAAATTGGCTAACAATATTCATGATAAACAAATCCTTTAAGGAATCCTGTGCATGTAATACTTTAGGTATTATATGTGCCTAGGAGGTTTGGCATGTCTGAATTTTGATATAGGATATGCCGGGTCCTTAAATATATAATATAAATAAATGTTAAATATGGAAACTTTATGTCATGTTTGTTACTCAAGATTTGTTTAGAATGAAATGGATTATAATGAAACAAGTTCAGCAATGATTGATCCATTTTTATATTTGGAAGTGTACACAGAATGGAATAGGTCAAAATGCATATATAATATGTTGGTAAAACATGTCCTTAATGTCAAATATAGATATAAATATGTGATAGGATGAAGAGGCAATTAAATTATATAAAATCAATAAGAATGAAACAAAATCTCAAGGTGGAATTGAATTCTCTTTTAAAGTTGGAATTATCCATTCTTAGGAATTGAGATTCCAACCTGTAAAAATACTTTTGAACATGGAAAAGGGAATAAAATTCAAAATTATAATTTTATCCATGCATACCAAACATGCCAATAACGATGAAATGAAAATAGGTTAAAATAAGAGAATTACTTAAAATGCTAAAGTGATGCTTAAACTTAAACAAAGAATATAGCCCTTAATAATGAGAATGCATTAAGGATCGGATACATTACACACAAGGTAGGAAAGTGATTGCTTCCATGCACTGTGGTGAATAATCCCTACCACCAATTCTTGCTCCAATTTGATAAACAGTAGTGGTGGACTAGAATCAGGCAAATGGATATACCTTACTAGTCTATTTGTTTTATCTTTTTTAGGTTATTCTAACATATTATTTTTGTCATTTTTAATAGATGTTTGTAAAAAAAAAAAATATACAAATAAAAAATAGATATTTTTACTATAAATAAATCAGATATATATGAATACAAATGAAAATTAAACCATCCAAACGGATCAAGTGAGCACCAATTAATCACATTGGCTACGTTTTTTTAATTGTACATTGTGCTTGAATCCTTTTGCCAACTTTGGATTACTCTTTAACTTTTTCCAAACTTAAAGAACTTCTAGGGAGAAGTTATGGCCTTGGCTCCTAAGCAAGAGATAGTGAGTGTACGAATTCTGGGCTATGTCGAGTGTAGTAGTTGTTAACTTAAATCTCGTACTCTAAATACTTATATAAATATATTATTGGATCTAGATTTCAACCTCAAAATCACGTTCCAAATAAAAATATTTTTTTCCTTTCCTCAACTGCTAAACTTATCTTAATCCAATTTCCATCTCCTTTCCTCCAATTTGTTGATATATTTTATTTATCTTAAGACGTGCACATGTTCCCCTACCAATTGAGGCAAATTATCATATTTACTGTTGTGCTCAGGTGATATTTAAAATAAATGGCCTACTTTACGTTAAGTCCACACAAAAAGAAAAAAGAAGATAAAATAAATAAATAAAAATAAAAATAAAATCATTGGACCATTCATTGACCCAAATGAATCGTAAACGGCAATGCTTTATTTTATTTATTTATTTTTTCCCTTCACCAGAGTTTCTCAATTATTGATGTATGGTTAATTTGTGCGAAGTTTTTACCCAAAATAAGGTAGAGGAAAAAGATAAAATTAAGATAAAATAATAGGTAAAAGATTGGCAATTTTACTACTGTGAATATTGTGTTATGATATATTCCTAGCATTGCAGACGTACAATTCCCATGAAGCCATAATATAATGTTATGTTAAAACTTAAGAGCTTTTATTACCACTAAAGGGTATGCTTGAGTTATCTTATTTTTATTTGTATTTTATTTTTTTATTTATATTTATTTTTTAATAAATTTATTTAAAAATAATAAAATAGGATGACAAAACAAGTGGGAAAAAGACTAGACGAACAGAGGCTTGAAGAGAAGCGAAATGTCTTTAAGACACATACCTTTTGTGTCACATGGTGCGTCCAGATTTGTTGGTTGACATGACAGACATTGACCCATCCGATAATATTCTAATAAAAATTTAAAAAAAAAATATTTATCTAAATGGGTGTGTAATGATGGGATAAGGAAAAATAATAATAACAGTTTAATAAAAAATTATAAAAATTAAAAAAAATCCAAAAAATAAGCAATTCATAGTGTAATTGTAATAGTTCAAGTTGCCTATTTTTAAAAAAAAAATTGTTTTCCCTAACCGTTTTAATGGTATTAAGAAAGAGTTAAAAATTACATTTAAAAAAAAAAAAGAATCCACAGTAGAATCCTAGTTCTCAATAAATATATAGAAATAATAGTTAGTTTATTCGAATAGATTTAAGTTAAGACGTTATAGATAGAAATAGAAATATATTTTTAAAAAAGTAAGAAATGGCTAATTTTTAGTGTTACGAAGAAGATTTATTTTATAATCATATCAATTTTAAGGTATTTTATTAATGAAATGCAACAATCCAATTATGGGGGGAAATAATTATTTGATTTTATTCTTACAAAATGATGCAAGGAGATCGACTTTACGCTGAAAACAGAAATTAAATGTAACAATAATACTACTCGAATACAAGTAGGAAGCTTAAATGCAAGCTGAAATTAGGGGCAACATTGTTGTGTTGATTTTTTTCATATATTTTTGTATCTCACTTGATATGGTCATATTGCATATAAGCCCTTAAGAGAAACATGGGTAATGGTAGAGGTGGACACGGATCGGTTTGGCTTGGTTTTTCTTAAAACCAAATCAAATAATAATTTATCGTTTGGTTTTTTTTCCATCCCGAACCAAATCATTAATTAATGGTTTGGTTTGAATTAGAAAATATTTAAACCATTAAATAACGGTTTGCTTCGGTTTGAATTATGGATTAAATCAAAATTCTAACTAAAAATTTTCTTTGTTTTAGTTTTTTTACATCTGTATAAATACTTAAACATATACATCATTCTACAAAGTTTATATTATAAACCACAACAAAATACTTTATGAATTCATTATACTTTTAATCTATAGTTTTCTATAAAACCGGTTATCCACCAATAAAATACATTTACTTACCAATATATAGTAAGTCATAATTTATAATTTTTAATAGAACCGTCAAGTGAATTATCTACCAATAAATTTAGCTAAAATAAAAAATCATCTATCAACAGAATTCATCAACGAATAAAATGATCCACAACAAAATATATTAAACAATTAATACATAACAAGAGTTTATAACTGAATAAATAAATTTCATATTTTATAAAGTCAAAAGCTATTAAAAAACAATAGTTTATCATCAATAAAAAAATACATAATATGAGCCTAAAAAAATTTAAAAATGAACAAGTTGATTTTAATCAATATTCACCAAATAATAAAATATCAAATGAAATCATATGAGCATATAGTAAATATTATTATATTTTTCTCAAATGGTTTGGTTCGTTTTACGGATTGATTCGGATTATAAAATTTTTAAACCAAACCATTAAAAAAAAACCATATTTTCGGTTTGGATTGATTCTGTTCGGTTGGTGTTTTTGCCCATCCCTAGATAATGGCATGTGATACGCTAGTGCCTAGTCACCATTTTGTTACAAAGAATATTACATAGTACTATACTATTGATTCTATACTATTACTAATGTTTATCACTAATACTACCTGGAATGCCATTATATTAAGATTGGCCCATGGTCATTTATTTGTAATGGTCAATTTTCCCTTCATTTAGGCCCATCATCTTGGCCACTTTCATTTTGGAGTAAACCCCATGACTACACATTTAACTTAACACTTCAATTGTACTTTCAATTACATTTTCACATCTCACTTCTGCCTAAGTATTATTTTTACCTATTAATGACATAAACCCTTAACTAGCTTCTTCCCCTTCAAAATTTCATATCCACAAGGAATGATTGGAAATCGAAGCTTCATATCACACAAGAACTCCCATGTCACATTTGTTGGTGAATGATTTCTCCACAAGGTAAGTAGCATTGTTTTCCTCTCTTAACAATAATCAATTGTGACTCTAACCCTTGATCTGTGTTCATTGTAGGTGGTGGAATCGATGGAGTGACTGGAGATCCATGATATTTCATCCATTGAGATACACGTAAGGTGGGGTGAATCTTGGATCTAGCTGGAAGTTCATGGCGACAAGCCACTGCTTGTGTCTTGTCAATGATTTTAAAAGGCCCTCAATACTTAGGAGTAATCTTCTAAATCTTAGTTGTCTCTAGTGAGTTTTATGTATAGAGTTGTAGTTTTAGAAGAACCAAATCCCTTATTTGAAAAACCCTATTTGCCCCTTCTTTGTACCAGTTGTTTCATTCTTATTGAGCGTGTTTAAAGTGAAACTTAAATAACCTCTTGTCTCATCCCTCTTAGTCAATAGTTGATCTACAACTTCATTCTTACAACCCCTAGGAATGTAGGGTAAGTTCATAGGAGGTGGATAACCATATAAGGTCTAAAATGGTGTGGTATGCGCTATGATGTGGTAATTTGTGTTGTACCACCACTCCGTTAGACTCAGGTATTGGCTCCAACTTTTAGGCAAATCCCTTATCATGTACCTTAGGTAAGTTTCAAGGCACCTATTTACCACTTTAGTTTAGTAATTCGTTTGTAGGTAGTAGGTCCTAGACATATTGAATTCAATAGCTTGTAAGCGAAAGAATTCTTGCCAAAAAGAGCAAACAAAGACTGGATCATGATCACATGTAGTAGTATCTAGTATTCGATGCAACTTGTTGACATAATCCAGGTAGCATTGAGCCACTTGAGATGCTGTAAGGATGGGACATAGCTATAAAGTGCCATATTTTCTTAGTCTATCCTTCACAACTAATACCACATATTCACCATTAGATTTTGGCAAGCCCTTTGTAAAATCCATATTTATATCTTGCCAACACTCATTAGATATCTTAGGGGGTTGTAAAAGCCCTAGTGAAGCCGCATTTTCTGGTTTAAACCTCTAGCAAGTGTCACATTCCTCAACCTATTGGCAAACCTCCTTCTCCAATTTATGTCAATAAAAGGCACTAACTATTCTTTAGTAGGTGACTTGAGCACTCAAATGTCCCCCTAAAGGACTCTTGTGATAGTGATGCAAGAGCTTAGCTTTAAAGCCTTAAGACTAACCAACAACCACCTTTCCCCTTCTCTTGAGAGTGTCATGTTCTCAAGAATATTCCTTACTTCTTACCCTTGTTGTAGTCTTGATATGATGTCACCATATCCCCCTTGCAAATACTAACTTTCTTTAACTTCATCCATAACATTAGATAATACTGAAGAGACTGTTAAATGTTATAGTTGTTGGTATTTAGCTCTGGATAGAGCATCAACTACCTTGCTAGGTGTCCACTTTTATATTCTATATCATAATCAAGCCTAGCTAATTTAGTAAGCCACTTTTATTGAGTTGGACTAGCTAAATGTTGTCCCAACATGTATTTAAAACTTTGGTGGTCTGTCTTAATGGTGATATGTCTCCTAAGTAAGTAGTGCCTCCACTGATAATCCTTGATGTCTAGGTGCTAAGGTGAAATATCTTAAACACCTATGCTTAATTTATTTGCATGTATATGTTTTGTTTATTTGAAACATGAAATTGATAGGAAATATTTAGTTAATAAAATATGATGTGTTGGCATGAATTATTAATTGTGTTTGTATTGCATGTTGGAATGTGTTAATATGATTTATAGTTGGTATTGTACTCTTTGTTATGAATAAATTTAAAGCCCAAGACAAAAATAAATATCATTAGTTGCCTCAAAAGTCAATAAATTAAATACCAGATAATTACAAAGTTTCTTTTCTAAAGTAAGTATTGAATAATTACGAAGTTTATTTTTCAAGTATCAACCCAAACAGACCTTAAAAGAAAATTCATTTTCTTGAGAAGAGGAAGAAGGCAAGTTTCCCACAAATTTGACCCGATATTTCTTTTTTTACCTCAACAAAATCATCATCAAGTTTTCATTTACAAATTAAAATCATTTGAGGTAAAGTTCTACATGCATATATGATTATCTTTTCATTTGTTTCCTTTATGAATGTGAAACCCTATTTTAATATCTTTATAAAGAGTTGCATGAAATATTATTTTAATGTTTTCATTTGTTTCCTTTATGAATGTGAAACACTGTTTTAATGTCTTTATAAAGAGTTGAATGAATTATTGATGATCTATATTGATTTATAGGGTTAAATAGACTCTTAATGTTGTAGAAGTGGAATGTCTAGAACTAAAATGTGATGTTTAAGTTTCGATATGTGTGTGTGTGT
Source organism: Combretum micranthum (assembly GCA_024138025.1). Classification (NCBI taxonomy): domain Eukaryota; kingdom Viridiplantae; phylum Streptophyta; class Magnoliopsida; order Myrtales; family Combretaceae; genus Combretum; species Combretum micranthum. The sequence goes on along the minus strand of JAMXBD010000450.1, from coordinate 405,098 downwards.
GTGTGTGCACGCGCACGTGCCTTGTTTTCAAAGATGAAACATAAGCGAAAGATGGGTAAAGTTTTAGTTGTGTTTCTCGTTGAGCCCTCGAAGCTACACCACTTGAAGAGAAACACAAGTAAAACACGGTCATTTGTATCTGATTGTGCTTTTCTCTGTGCTTTAATCTAGGCTCTTAAGATGATATAGAGATAGGGTTAAGATGATAAGTTTAAGTGTAGGATTAGTAAGCTGCTTAAAGTGTTGTGTTGGGTTGTCTCTATGTCTATTTTGATGCTAATAATTATTTTGGAAGAGTTTGTAATGAGATAGAGTCATTTTTGAAGTTTTTCTGTTTGCTATGGATGTCGCAGCCTAGTTTTGCCTTCGAAGTGGATCAACGGTAAACTTAGAGAAGGTGTCGAGGGTAAATTTTGATGCATAGTATCTATCACGGCCTAAAGTCTAGCCCTTGACATGCCCATGATAGACACTGAGGGTTGTCGTGCCTAAAATAAGTTTAAGTGTCAGAGCACAACATCCATCACGGCCTACGGTCGAGCCCTCGATGTAACCAATGACGATGCTGTTAACATTTTTGGTTGCACGTGACCTCTTTTTTTTATTAGGACGCAACATGATTTTCTTGTGGCAATGTTCCCCACGACCCTTCCTAAGTTACCTTCGACCCTCAATTTGTTTCAAAATTTAAAATAAAAGGAATGTATTTTATATATGTGTATAAATGCTAAATTATGATTTAATGTGGATTTTATTCAAGTTTTGTATTAGATGTAGAGCTTAGGAATCGTTTACGGATTAATGTTCAATCTATATGAATTAAATTCTTTTCTTACGAATTCTTCTTCTTGGTTAAGTGTATTGCTGGTCTATTATCAAATAATTAAGGTACATAGTAACTTGGTTGTTGGATGCTTAGACATATCCTAAATTAACTTTAATTAGAGATGACTTAAAATTTGTTTGAATTGTTTTTGCGTGTACTATTGAATTTGGTTTGAGGAGCGGGAATCTTGTTAACAAGGTTAAAATGGTAGTTAGATGTCTAGGCTACCCTAATCATGATCTCATGACGGTTATAAGTGGCTCAACGGGTAGTCGATAGGCTAAGAATATGGGCATGATGTTTACTTATTCTTAAGAGGAAATCATATCATTTAGTTCACGTTTATAGGACCGAATGTACTAAATAATATTATGAATTAAGTTAAGTAAGGATGAGAAATGATTGTGATCTCTAGAGGAAGCTACTATTCATTTTCAATTATATCATATAGGAGATATAGGTATCCAAGCTGCCTATATCAATCTCTTGAGCAGTTGCTGTTACTCGAGACCCCCAGATTCCTAGGATTGAAATCGAAGTTTGAACACTCTAATGTTAATTGGTTTACTTAATTTAAAAAAAATTAAATTATTGGTTGTTGCATTGCATTTAGCCCAAGTGTACTTGTCACTTTGTATTTGCTTGTGTTACTTGCGTACTGGAACTTTGGCTCATGATTTTCTAATCCAGGTGTTGATGAGGACGAATTCTATTCTCAGCTGGGTTATGGGACTGATTTTGAGGATTTTCTAGACGAGTAGGAGGAATAGGACCCTGATCTTGTTGATGACCGTTTTGTAATAGATTAGGAAAAGTATTTTATAGATAATGTATCTTTTCTTAAAGATCTTTTAAAAGTTATATATATTTTGTTAAGGCTTAATCTCAAGCCTTGATTTATAATGTGTGTGAATGTGTGTGTAAGGTTTTTCTATTATGAACTCTAAGAACAATGTATGTCTTTGTAAATATATATATATATACATATATATGCTACTCTTAATGAGTACTTTTCGAAAAATGGTTCATATGGCATATTCAGACAATTTATATAAAGTCTTTCTTTAAAGACAATTTTATATGTAATACTGTAGGATTACATGTGGCTAGGACTGTACACGCTTAGCTTTATATATCTAGTCGTGTTGGTCTTTACATAAGGATTTACTGATATATGCAATAGGATGGTTTTATTGCATGAGTTCCACCTCTATACCATCTCCATAAGCATTCGTTTCTAACAAACTTCTTGGAATAATTCAATAGGCGCAGGACTAGAGGTTTCATTAAATTAACCTTGAGTTTTTCAAAGGGTAGTTGTGCCTCATGGCTTCACTTGAATTGGCTCCTTCTTCAAAAGTTGAAACTGCCTATAGTATCTTGCCAAGCCTAAGAAACCCCTCAATTGCCACAAATTAATGGGAGTTAGCCACCTAACAATAGCTTCTAGCTTCTTTGGATCTATAGCTACCCCCTCTTTTGAAATAATAAGACCCAAGTACTCAATCTATTGCACACCAAAAACATACTTACTTTACTTGAGATACATCCTTTCCTTTCTCAAAATTTCAAACACATAACATAAGTGCTTGCCATGATCTTCCATGTGTTTGCTATATACCAAAATATCATCGAAGAATATTTAGATAAACTTCCTTAGATAGAGTTTAAACACATGATTCATTAAGGTTGAAAGATAGATGTTGCATTAATAAGGCCAAAGGGTATCATTAGGAACTCATAGGGACCTCCATATGTCTTGAAGGAAGCTTTATACACATCTTCATGTTGCATTAAGATTTGGTGATATCCTGACGTTAAGTATAGCTTTTTAAAATAGTATGCACCATGGAGTTCATCAAATGAGTCCTCAATGATGGGAATAGGGAAGCGGTCTTTGATGGTTAGCTTGTTCAATTCCCTATAATCTATATACATTCATCGTGAGTTGTCTTTCTTTCTTTTTTTTACTAGGACCATTAGAGAAGCAAAGGGACTTTGGCTAGGTTGTATAATACCCCTCAACAACATTTCAAGCACCATATCTTCCAAAATTGTTTTTTGAAGTGAGGAATACCTATAGAGCCTCAAGTTAACAGGGTTTGGTTGATCTTGAAGATGAATCTAATGATTTTAAGCCTTGGTAGGTGGAAGTAATTGGGGTTCTTTGAATAAATCATGGTATTCTTCAAGTAAATTAATAAAACAAGATGGTAACCTTTGTTTTGTTACACTAGATCCATCCAATGATTGCGCTTGTATTACCCAACAATGTACTTCAACCAAGAGTTGAGAGGACGTTAATAATTATGTTAATTCCCCTCCCTGTATCATTTTGAGTCTTTCTACCTCACTCTTGAGTTTACACCATTTTCCTTAACATTCAAACTCCATAACCAATGCACGAAAATCCCAATTCACCTTTCCCAAAGTTAACAAGCATGGTATACCCTAAATGAAATCATTAAAGGATAATGGCAACAAATAAAATGTTGTTGCAAAGTCGTTCCCTTGCATACTCCAAGTGAATTTTCAACCTTCCTGTTACAATTGAGTTGGGTACCATTTGCTAGTATGACTGTAATAGGAGCAATTTCAATTGCTTAGCAACCAATTCCTTTAACAAGTCTTTCATCCAGGAAGCTAATAGAACTATCAATGTCAACCAACACATTGACTCTCCTTTTCTTATAACTAGTGACACGCATGCTTTCCTTATTCTTCTTATGATCACTGCTCATAGAACATAGTACGAGTTGTGCTAGTTCTTTCTCTAACTTAGTTACTCTAACAACATCCTCCAGCACTTCCTTACCCTCTTCACTTTGCTTAACCATAAGCTTGTTGAGTTTCTTACTTTTATACCTATGCCCAAGCCTTTTAGGCACTCATACCAAAAACATTGCTTTTTCTTTCTTTTTATAGTTCTTCAAGGGTAATTCTCCTAATGGTTCTAATTGTTGAGTTAGTGTTCTATTTATGGTGGTATGTTTGAATGGTTGAAGGTGATGTTTGGTTTTATTCTAGTGATGTGTTTGGTTCTTAGTGTTAAAGGTGTATTTGAGTATTGTATGTTGTTGACAATAAGTGGTAAATTAGTTGAGGTAATGGAATCATAAGGAGTGGTATGATATTTTAAAGTTTTTTAGGTTACTCCTAGAAGATAAGGTAGCTGCTTCTTGTAGCTTAGCTAAGGTATAAGCTTGGTTAAAGCACTAGGTTGAAACTTGCAAATGGGAAATTGGATTTCAAGTCTTAAACCACTAAGAAAACATCTTATTAAGTGGGGTTCAGGTAATTACACTTGTGTAGCTGAATGCATGAAATCATCTATGTACTGTTAGAATGTTTTGTTTGATGTAGCTCTTTGAGCTCACCCATTTGGTCTTCAAATATATGCTCATTAAACCTAACTTAGAGAGCTTTAATAAGTTTTTCCCATGGCATAGGGTTTGTATCACTCTTTTTTAGAATATGATAGATACCATTCATAGGGTTTATCTTTTAAGTACATAGTAGCAATACTCGCCTTAAGATGTTCTGGCATCCCATAAAGCGCAAAAAACTACTCTGCTCTAACTTGCCAATTCCTAATTCCTTGGTACTTCTCACTAGTAGTTGATACTTAGTCATTTCCTTGATGTTACTACTCTGTTCTTGCTGTAAGGGCTCTAATGATGTTGAGGCTAGTAACTTGCCATGGTAAGAAACACTAAATGGTGTAAACTAACCATTGTATTATTTACCTACAATTATTGCCATATCTCATTGATATTTTGGTTTTGTTTTTCTAATGCAGCCTGTTGTTTCTTAAGAGTTTCAACAAACATTTGAATCCCGTTCATTCTTCTCAGTTTGTTCCTTCATGGCTAGTGAACCAATTCTTCCACTCTTTTGGATTCTCGAGCTTCTCTTGCCATCACCAATGGAGCTTTGATACCATTTGATGCAAGGAGATTGACTTTACAATGAAAACATGAATTAAATGTAACAATAATGCTACTTGAATACAAGTAGGAAGCTTGAATGCAAGCAGAAATTTGAGGCAACAATGTTGTGTTGATTTTTTTCATATATATTTTTATATCACCTGATATAGTTATATAGCCTAAGAGAAATATGGGTGATGGCATGTGATATGCTAGTGCCTAGTCACCATTCTATTACAAAGAATGTTACATAATACTGTATTATCGGTTCTATAACATTACTAATGTTTATCACCAATACTGCTTAGAATGCTATTATACTAAGATTGATCCATGGTCATTTATTTATAATAGTAATTGGCCCTTCATTTAGGCCCATCATGTTGGCCACTTTCACTTTAGAGTAAACCTAACAACCGCGAACTTCCCTTAACACTTCACTTGTATTTTCACATCCCATTTTTGTCTTAGCATTATTTTTACCTCTAAATGATACAAACCCTGCATCACAAAATCAACCATTGCGTGTAAAAATATATTTCATGTACAGATGGATTTCACAACTGGCGTGAAAACAAATATTAAAGTATTGTTTGGTTTGTTTGCGTGCCGATAACATACAGTCGTTTAAGTTGAGATCGTTTGTGAAACATAAATATAGATAAAAAAAATAGATATTTTTATTTATAAATAATATAAATAAATCATATACATATTAAATATAAATAAAATATAATATAAGTCAAATACAAATTGAAATTAGGTAATAGAAAAAGGGAAAAAAAATCATCCCATCCGATGATCACCTAGAAAAAAGAGTGGATTCTTTCCGGACATTTATTAACATTTTTGGACTGAAAAATTGGGACAAAATATCAGACATTTTATATGGTATCTAGGGCACATGGGTCCTCCAAACGTGAACTGTGATCTGTCCTCGATTTTTTCATTATTTTGTCCTTTCATCTGTCTCCTCCACTAGATATCGTATTAAATTAATTATGTCACTGGACCTACTTAATATTATTATTATTAGTAGTACTTGTGGTGAAAACCACCCAAATTGAACTAATTATTCGACGGCAAAAAGGGGAAAAAAAAATAATTATCGGCAGTTACGTGTAGTTTAATAGATTTATTTAAATTTATATTCAAGTCTAGTAGATACTTAGTAAATATCATAATTTGCAAAAATCTATACCTAATTGATGCATGTTAAAAATTTACTTAACATATGGTTTAATAAATTAATTTTCCTTATAATGTGCAAACAATGTCCAACAAGGTTAAGGTTTCACGCCAAGTAAAGTAGTAAACGAGCTGAGCCAATATTTTAAAGACTCAAACTGAAATTATTTAACAAACCAATGAACTCGAGCTAAACTAGGTTATTGATAAGAAAAAAAAAAAGTATTGGGTCGAGCTCGATAAAGATTATAAGTTCGAATTCAGCTCATTTAAATTAATGATCTAAATGAACCTAGCTCAAGCTCAGACTCATTTATATAAATAATTATATATAATATTTATTATTTATATTAATATAAATAATTATATATGATATTATATCAATATAAAAACTACAATTAACAAAAATATTATAAAAAATTATTACAAATTTGTTTGAAAGCCTAAAGAATAGTTTGAGCTCCATTTGTTTTAACTAAATGAGCTTCATCTTAATTAAGCTCGAGCTGACTCGTTTATTTAATAAATTTGTGCAGAGCCAAACTTAAAATGAGCAAAATTCAAATAATTCATGAATAATTTGACTCGTTTATAATCTTAAACAAAATTACCAAACAATTTTAACGAGAACCGAGTTGTTATGGCAATCATACCCTTACAATAATTAAATTTTATGAAAAACGTCACTGAATGCTTTATTAAGGTCAAAAGAAGAAGTATATTTCATTTTTTTTTTCTTTTTACATACTTTCAAATACAAAAGTTTTCTTCTTAGGATTCAGCAAGGACATCCTGCCCAATCCTGGTTTTTGTATTTGGACATGGAAACATTTGTAATTGAGAAGAGTACAATGGGCTGTAAATTATCTCGATGATTTATTAATCTGTTGGATTTTATTGTTCTCCATTGTATATGATTCACGTGATATATACATTGGTCGTGTATTATTTAAAAATAAATAAATAAAATCTATAAGCGTTCTCTCTCTCTCTTTTGTCTTTTTTTTCAACACGAAAGGATGTGCAATAAGCTAATGTTTGGATAGTTGTTTTAGTTTCGTTTTTAAATCGAATTATATTAAACCGATATTAAATTAATACTAAACTAATACAAATATGATATTGATAAAGAATTAATAATTTTATTTATAAACTAATCAAACTAAATTGATACTAATCCGATATCGATAAATTATCAATGCGGATCTAATATTGATCCGATACGATAAAAATAAAATCCAATAATCTTGCTTTTATTTTGCTTTAACGAAGAATATAATGTCTCAAATAAAAACACCGTGAAAGTAGTGAACTACTTTGTCGTTGCGTTCTTCACGAGACAACACAATTACTATCTCTCATCGTGATTGGCAACCCGCTTAGACATTAGGCTTACAGACTTCAGAGTTCTGTATCTGACCAAGCGACACTAGAATAGTTGGATCTGGATTGGCCAAAACGAGGAATGTATGTGAATGGCCAAATATATAAATATATATAAATTGTAAAAAGGATGGAATATATAACTTATATAAAATTGTTTTACAAGAAAAGATATACAATGTTTCTTTTTTTTTTTTTTTTCCCTTTTTCATAAGAAACAATCGCAGTTATAATGTAGCTACATAGAGTCATTACAACACTAACGCAGAGAATCGAACAAAGTACCTCAAAGATGAGGACGGATGCTATTGAACCATAAGGCTATTGACAAAAATATGTAATGTTGATAAATTCAGGTTTGACAACATTGAAACTAAGTATATAATAAATCTTATTAAATTTGTACTTATTTGTTCCTTATTTAATTAAAATTTTATAAATGTATTAGTTAAATTTTTTTATTTCTTTTAAAAGTATGGGGATTCTTATTTCTTAATTTTTATAATACATAATTATTACTTTATTATAATTATGAAATATAAAATAATATAAATATAATAATTCCAATCCTCATATACAATGCTAACAATCATTCGATATAAGTGAAATATATATATATATATATATATTATATGTAGTTAGAAGAAGAAGAACCAGACAAACCACATAAAGAATTAATGAGACTTGTGCTTTTCAAATGGAGATACAACATTCATGCCAACTGAGTGATAAGTCTGGATGGGGTTGATATTTAACCTTGTAAACACTTGCTTGTCTAACGGTCCAAGTATTTATTAAGAGACGAAAGCGGGTGGATCGTTATAAGGTACTTGATTCGCCCGCTTCGCTACAAACGGTTTGATAATATAGAGTTTAGGGTTTGGTTTTGGATATGTTTTTAAAACCCTATAAGGTTTAGGATAGAATTTTGAGTCGGATGTATGGCCCATGAGTAACCAAACTTTGTATTTTAAAAAAAAATTTAAATTTAAAGTTCTTATGTCAACAAGGTCTCACCACATAAAGCAAAAGAAGAGTTAAGAAACTCTAACGCTAATAGTAAAACAACACTACACAACACGCTACCGCTGCTCAACTCAAAATCACTCCACCTCCCATCTCCGAATCATAATCGAAGGTATTTTTTTTCTTTTTTCCTATTTCTCCTACTTTTATTTTGGATCTAGCTAGTTGTTGTGTCCAATAAAAAGTAATGTCATCGTTGTTTATGAGCTTGTGTTCTTCGCAACATTGTTTCATGTTAAATCGTGGCTTATGGGCTTGTATTCTCTACAACTTTTGATTGTGGACGACTTTTTTAGACGAAGGTCTTTTGTTTCCACATCTTTGTTTTTTGTTTTGTATGTTTAGCATAAATTTATGATGTTATTTATTCGTTATATTGGACTGTAATGTGCCTCAAAGCCATGTTTAGATTATAGAGATTATCATGCAAGGTTCAGCTATTGGCTTGTATTCTCAAAGCCCTGTTTCTACCTCTTTTCCTCAAATTCTTTAGGTGAAATTTTTTTTTTCAAAAAAAAAAGGAAAGAAAATGGAGAATTATAACTTATTATGGAGGTGTGTTGAGTTGAAAATCAAGTCCCTAAAACCCATAAGGAGAAGTTTTGGAAATGATAGGAAAAACTCAACGGTTTTTCTTAGGTTTAGGACACTCTATATACAATGGAGTCGGGTTCAAGTTTTAAATGATCCGCTCCAAACCCGACCCGGTTGCATCTCTCTTCATTATTCAACTCAAACGTGTAACGTAATAACTACATGTTCACTTGACATGAATGGATATTCATTTTGCTCTCGTTCTACGTAAATATACAATTACAATGTTCATAATGAATTGCTATTACGTGAAATGATGAATAGTCATTCATGTCTGCACCCTCATAAATTGCTATATTTATTTTTCAATTTTTTCATAAATTCCCCTATCTTGAAAATATCATCTATATAATTATTATCTCTCTGTAATAAATATAAGGGGCATTAAAGATATTTCACATTTTACTCCAATAAATACTTATTTTACTTTTTATACCAAGTGAACATTACAATAGCCATTACAACCCTATTATATTCACTTTGAATTGGAATTCCACTTCTTTCTTATTTCATACTGTGAAGTGAACAAGCCATAAGTAATTTCAACAAGAGAATTTGTTTTATGGGTGAGTATACTTTGAAGACCTTCGAGCATACTAATTGTGAGATGATACTACTTAATGAAAGTTACATGACACCAAAATTAGTTGGATAAGTTGAGTCTCACCATATACAAGGTATTTACGGGGAAGTCAAGAATTGCTTTATAACGAGAGATTGGACAGACTTTGGAAGATAAGAAAAAGAAGGTCAGCTTACCATTTGAAATATGAGTAATGCCTAAAAACCATCCAAGCATTCCAAAATAGGAGAACATCCCATCCAATGACACTTGCAAGTTAATTACAATATATTTAATGCTTTCATCATTTTATAATCTATCTACCTTTATTTTAAACTTTGCATCCCTCTTGTTTTATTAGAATTTAGAACACTAGTTATATGAGAATATATAATTTATTTGAACTTGTACTATTCATATGAAAATATGGCATTTATACCGATTAGGCTACAAGTCAAAGATGGGATCTCTATCTTTAACTCATCAACCACATGCTTGCAAGTTAAATATTTAAAAAAGAAAGAAAATTATGTTTTTATCATTTTATAATTTGCACATAAGTATCTTAAAATTTGTCTCCCTTTGTATTGATATATGTGGAAGGAGTAAATAGGTTAAACTATTGATGAGGCTACTTGAGTTTAGCTTGATATTTTCAACTTAAGCTATATAATATTTACTTGATTAACTCGTGAGCTCAATATAACTTGAGTTGAATAAAAATGCTTATTGAATGTAAGTTAAGTTTTGATATGATATTAGTTTAATTTCAATAAAAAGTTTTTTTTAAAGATTAATGGAGCTTGTTCAAGTTGAGTTTAAGCTTATTTATATTGTTTCTGATCAAGCCTAATATTAAGATTGTAAACTCGATCAATTTCAAATTTCGAACTTTCTAATTTCAAATTCAAACTAAACATTAAATTGCTTGACTATTTATTACCAAGTGTTGAGTAAATGATGATTAAAAAAAGATTTAATAATATTTGGATATATAAGAGCAATTGCTTTTTTTTTTTTTCCGTTGCCTCATAAGCATTTCATGTGTCTAATTTTAATATAATATTTTCTAAATAAAGGAATATACTAGTATAAAGTTATAAGGTATAAAGAAACCAAAATAAGATATACAAAGCTTAAAAAAAGACGGTTATATCTGAAGAAAAGAAAAAAGAAAACAGAAAAAAAAAAAAAAAGAAGAAGAAAAAAAGCAGCTTTGCAAATGGATTCTCTCTCTCTTTCTGTTTTTTTTTTAATAATTTTTTTTCTCCTTTTTCCTGCCTGGGAAAAGGTATTCAAAACAAAATAGCAGCACATCGGGGCGAACAATGCACGTGCGATGCATGCAAAATAAAAAAAAAATCATATATTTAATAATTTAACAATAATATCGTACACGGTACCGCACCCACTCGTTGCGCAGTGACTCACTCGGTCAGTAAGAGTGACTCACTCTTCGCCCATATTAAAGCAACCTACAGACCCACTTTTCTCTAGACCTCTCCATCTCTTCTTCCCTTTTCCATTTTCAAAAATATCGGTTCCTCTCTGGTTCCGATATTGTCATTCTCTCTCCTCTTTTCTCCTTCAGGTACTCTCTCTCTCCACTCTTTCTTCTTATATATATAGTTTCTGGGTTGTCTGCTGCTGCTTGGTGCTCTGCTTTGCATTTAGATTTTCCTTCACTTCAATAGTGCATTGTGGAATTTGAATGAAACCCAATAAAAATTGAAAGGTTTTGATCCATAAAGTTCGTTTCTTTTGGGGTTTTCTCCTTTTATGAATGACGGGTGTCTGTGTCAATTGAGCGACACCTAGATAAAATTGGTTAAATTTTTAGAAGGAATAAATTTTGCTGCTTCCTGGGTTTATCCTCATTTTTCATGACATTCTCTTTGATATACACAATAAATAAATAAATAAATAAAGAGTGAAAGAGAGAGGAGCTGCATTTAACATGCTTCTAAAACTGGTACTTTGTTATTGTTAAAAGTTAAACGAGCGATGAAGACAAAGTGTGGTGGGTTTAGGGTTTATCAGTACCTAAGCAGTAGGTTTAGAGATGTATTTGTAATTTCCTTTTTTTTATTTTTTATATTAAAATCTCCTGAGGTGTGACTGCATTTGCTTGAAATGTTTTAGATTTATTTGTTTAGAAAGTTTCTTGTTTTATGATTAATTCTTAGTGAAATAAGAATAATGGCATTGTTTAGTTCCAGTGGTTTTTGCTGTGTTTGTTTAAGGCAAATGTAATTTTTAACACTTAATGTAGCATACAAATCTTTAGTATATACTGAGAAAAGTGATAAAATTTTTGGTTTCATGTGATTTAAGGTCTTTTGTGCATTATACCCTTTACATCCTAAAACACAGAACGGATGGAAAATGATAGAGTGCATGTTCTGTGAATCTGACATGGCGCACTTTTCGTTCGTGTCGAATCATGTTCTGTTTGGCATCAGATTTAGATCTCTTATAGGCTTATGGTGCAATCTTCTTGTTTCCTGGGGTAAAATGTGGTCCCAGCTTCTATTACTGCGTATAGTGCATTTTGCTCAAGCATAGGAATGGGGATCTTTCATTCTTATGAGAGGAGGACGGCAGAAGAAGCCCGGGTTTTGAATTTTTTTGCTGAGAATATTAAATATTTGTTGATGCAAAGTGCAGCTTTAAGTAACTTTACTGTATTCTTTGTTATCTCATAAGTCTTTGCATGTTTCTTTTTGGTGAAGAGTGAAGACGAAGTATAAGTGGGCTTGAATTTAACTTTCTGTTACTATCATCTGTTTTTTCATCGTTTTCCATGTTTAAATTTAAAAAATTTTGTAGTCCTAGACAAGATTTGGAGATTGTAGACTTCAATTCCTCACTATATGACATGAGTACAGATTGAAATTAGTACTGGATGCAATATGTCATGTGATATTCCTGTCCTTAACCATTTAATTATTTCTTTCTTTCTTTCTTCATGAAGGGTAAGAAAGAACGTATATCCGGTTTATTTGCCTCTTATTAACAATATATAAAGGCCTTCAATCCTGTTCATAATTATGAAGAAGAAGAACTATGCTCACTACACACTTTCTTTTGAGTATATACAGTTGAATACTGTGTTTTCCTGTGACATTATCTGTACAAGAGTTTAATTCCTTTGTCCTTTGAGGAATGGGAACATGACATACAAGATGGTTTGTTCAAATTGTTTTTATCTTTTATAAATTGAAGTCCATATAGTATTAACTGCTGCACGGTGGTGCCCCTCCTATTTATGTATTCATTTTCTTTTTACCTTCTTTAAGCGGGACGGTAGTCCCATACTTGAGGAATGGCTGACCTTGGAACTCCATTGGTGCGTCCAAAGAGGAAGAAGGTCTGGGTTGACTATTTCGTCCAATTCCGATGGATTATAGTCATCTTTGTTGTCCTTCCCATCTCATTCACCCTGTATTTCCTCACATATCTTGGGGATGTCAGATCTGAAATGAAGTCCTTCAAGCAACGCCAAAAGGAACATAATGAAAATGTCTTGAAAGTGGTCAAGCGCCTCAAAGAAAGAAATCCATCAAAAGATGGTCTTGTTTGCACAGCTCGTAAGCCATGGATTGCTGTTGGAATGCGAAATGTTGACTACAAGCGTGCCCGGCATTTCGAGGTTGATCTATCAGCTTTCAGGAACATTCTTGATATTGACAAGAAGAACATGATTGCACGAGTTGAGCCATTGGTTAATATGGGGCAGATTACCAGGGCCACAGTGCCAATGAATCTTGCCCTTGCAGTAGTTGCTGAGCTTGATGACCTTACTGTTGGTGGCCTCATCAATGGTTATGGTATTGAAGGAAGCTCTCACCTTTATGGGCTTTTCTCTGATACGGTTGTCGCTTATGAAATTGTGCTAGCTGATGGACGAGTTGTTAGAGCAACAAATGACAATGAGTACTCTGATCTTTTCTACACTATTCCATGGTCCCAGGGAACATTAGGTCTTCTGGTGGCTGCTGAGATCAAGCTTATTCCTATTAAAGAATACATGAAGCTGACCTACAAACCTGTAGTGGGTAATCTTCAAGATATTGCTCAAGGATACATGGATTCTTTTGCCCCACGAGATGGTGACCAGGACAATCCTGAAAAGGTCCCAGATTTCGTTGAGACCATGATTTACACTCCGACACAAGCTGTATGCATGACCGGCAGATATGCTTCTAAAGCAGAGGCAAAGAGAAAGGGGAATGTGATCAACAGTGTCGGTTGGTGGTTTAAACCATGGTTCTATCAACATGCAGAGAAGGCACTGAAGAAAGGGGAATTTGTAGAGTATATCCCAACCAGAGAATACTACCACAGGCACACACGGTGCTTGTACTGGGAAGGGAAACTTATCCTTCCTTTTGCAGATCAATGGTGGTTTAGGTTTTTCCTTGGATGGCTGATGCCTCCCAAGGTTTCCTTGCTCAAGGCTACTCAAGGTGAAGCCATCAGAAACTATTACCATGAAATGCATGTCATTCAAGATATGCTTGTACCACTATACAAAGTGGGTGATGCCCTTGAATGGGTGCACCGGGAATGGAGGTAATTCTTTTTGCTTCTAACCTTGTTGATAATGCTTGATTTGTTAGCAGTTAATATGTGTGCTGCTGCTGCTGCTGCTGCAGCATGTTTGTAGAGTTAGCAGCTCTTACCACTACATGAAACATAATATGAAGGGCTCAAATACATTTTGACTAGTCATGTTTAATAGTCCTTTCTAGTCAAGTTTCACGAGAACTGAGCTTCCAAGTACCAAAATCTTTTCATGCCAAAAGGATTCTTAATCTTTTAGACTGACTTGACATGATTTATAAGTATGATTCTTCATAGCAGATGAAAACTGTGAATAGAAATATGCATGTTCTCTCTTTGATAATGCAAATGATGGTTATGGTTACTTGATTTTCAATATTTACCAGAAACTCCATTTTTTTCAGTTATATCCCCTCTGGCTTTGCCCCCACAGACTGTATAAGCTCCCTGTCAAAACAATGGTTTATCCTGAGCCAGGCTTCGATCTTCATCGGAGACAGGGCGATACACATTATGCTCAGATGTACACAGATGTTGGAGTCTACTATGCACCTGGACCAGTTCTTAGAGGTGAGGTATTTGACGGTGCTGCAGCTGTACGTCGCATGGAGGAATGGTTGATCGAAAACCATGGATTCCAGCCACAGTATGCTGTCTCTGAGCTGACGGAGAAGAACTTCTGGAGAATGTTCGATGCTGGGCTCTATGAACACTGCAGAAGGAAGTATGGTGCAGTGGGAACCTTCATGAGCGTGTATTACAAGTCGAAGAAAGGAAGGAAGACCGAGAAGGAGGTGCGGGAAGCTGAGCAAGCACACCTTGAGACTGCCTATGCTGAGGTTGATCGGCCCACGGATTGATGAGGAAAGCTCGCGTTGCGGGGAAAGCATTCAGTAGGATTGTTTTTGCTAATTGCTTTACTTATGTGTTGGTGTTCTACGGTTTCAGTAGTTTTCATTTTCCCCTGACCCAGCTGTTGGGAATACGGTGGTGCATTGACGGTAATGCTATTGATTTGGTTTTTATTTCCTAATGGATTGGTGTATTAATACTCTTTTTGGTTGGTTAATGAACTGATCTTTGGTACATATTTGAGGATTGTTATAATGTTTCATAAGCCACAACACATAGCGATATTTACTTGGAAATTACAAACAAAACAATATCATATAGTTAAAGCAGCTAATGCTTGGAAAAATGCTAGGGTGCCGTTGTGAAATGATCTGGCGTACTTCTTTGAGGGATTAAATGAAAATTCTGATGATTTTTTTACCCTAGTTATATGTTTTATGAAGAAACAATTGGATGGCAATTTTGTATGAGCATATCATCGAAAAAATTAGGGGATGACAGTTTTGTGTAAGTGAATGCATAGCCTTATTCTAGTCTTTTTGCTCTTGTTCATCTCATAAAATTTTAATTGCATATCATTTTGGGAATACTTTTTTCCATTCCTACTTATTATGATGTTTTAGATGTATTTATTATGGTGTTTTAGATGTATCTTAGATCTTGAATAGCCATTCATTGAAAAAATTAGGGATTAACATTTAACATAAGTCAACGCCTGGTTTCATACTATTGTTTTTTCTCCATCTTATGAAAATTTAACTACATATTATTTGGAAAAATAACTATTATACCATTCCTCCTTGTTTCGTATCAAAGTGCTATATGGTTAATATTACTTTAGACACACACACACAAAAGAAAAAAGAAAAAAAATTAATATGAGTTGTTATCATGTGAAATAAATGTGGAATAATAATCCATCCCCATTTTCATAACTTGCCATTTAAAAGTCTACGTTCATCTTTCTTTACATATAAGTCCATTCCCTTAGAGATGCTACTTGATTCTACTAATGTTGCCAAGCCTAATTCAGGGGCTTGATTCAAATTTGCTAAGGATCAAGGGTCAATGGGTAAAATCAACATTAAACCAAGATTGAACTAGCCTATTTTTAGTGTAGGATCAAGCTCAATCAATTTCATATGGACAAGTTAACTTGGATCTAACAACAATGGATTTTACCACCACTAAGTTTGGTCTTCATTAGATAACCATTGGCGACCTTCCATTATAGGTGAGCTTTACCACTTCTAACCATATATAAATATAGTCCATCTTTATATCTCTAAAATGGAGATAGTGCATGGTTGTACTCCACGTAGACCCCCCTCTCTCTCTCTCTCTCTCATTAAGGTTGCACTTGAATTTGGTGATTTCGGCTTAAAGTATGACTTTGGTGATACAGGTCTTACCATTGGTGATATGATGATTGCAGCAGGTACCATTTCCCAATAAAGATAAAAGGTATTAAATTGTTACTCATTAGGGTTTTGGTTGCGTAACATGGTGTAAAGGGTATTTTTCTTGTATTTTAATGTAGTTCTCTATATTGATTTAGTGTTAATTAAAATAAGCATGTGATTGTCATAATATCTCTAATATGTTCTTATTGAATTGTAATTAATTCTCTCTTCATTTATACTAGGGTTGTAACCAAACAAGTCATCATAAGATACCTAATCCAATGAACCTAAAATTAATTAATAAAGTAATTTACCTTAAGGATTTAGACAAGTTTTGGATCTAGAAACCCTATAATGTTTTAGGCTACATTTTAGAACTAAAATAGAATAAGAATGGAAGTCTAACAACAATAATAAGAATATATAATATTAATATCTCTTGCGCATATACTCAATAGAAAATGATAAGATAACCATTTATTTATTCGTCTAAAAACTATAATCAATTATAGTTTACTATCTCACTCTTTTAGTTACCATTACTGCCTTAACATCCATCACTATTATTCATTCTCACATCTTCATTATCACTTTCTCATTAATGATGCAATAAAAAATCATTGTAGGCTATCCTAAGGTAATAAGGTAATGAAATGGATATTGAATTTGGTTTTAAAACCCTTTAGGGTTTTAGCCGAGTTTTAGATTTTTTCTAGGCATTAGACAAGTTTAGGTTTTATAAAACTCTTCATAGAATCATCTCAATCGTAATTTTAATTTCATATAGTTAAGTGCAATAGTAATAATGCTTGTGTGCTTGTATTGATTATGTTTATCCGTTATGGTATATTTAGTATGCAAAAATGAATTTGGACTATGATCACAATTCTAGATTCCATTGCTATTCTCATATCGGTAAGTACATTTAGAAATTAAGATTGTGATTCTTTGAAATAGATGAATATAGATCTAAAGGGAATTAATTGTGCCTTTGAGCATGTAGAACTGTAATTCCATTGTACCCTCATTATATTATTTACTCTTAATTACTTTTTTATTTTACTGCATATTTAATGTTTAAGTACTTTTAAGAAATACTATTAGGGTTAATGTTAAAAATGGTATGTGAATTTTGAAAAAAATATGTTATTAGGTTTCTAAACTTTGAAATTAATCAATTTAATATATGGGAAAAAAAAAAACTTTTCATGTATTTATGTATGCCACCAGTATCTCTATCAAAAAGGTTAACACGTCATATAATGTGACATTTTTAACTAATATGAAAGATGTATTATTGATGTATACGTAAAGTTTTTTTAAGTACTAAATTGATTAATTTCAAAATTTAGGTACTAAATTGGTAAATTTCAAAGTTTAGATACTAATTGCATATTTTGTTAAAGTTCAACTGCCATTTGCAACATTTACCCAAGCTATTATATCTACATCCTTTTCTATATATTCAAATTAGGAATGTTATCATTTTCATTAAATCAAATATATGATTTGAGTTAATGATTTTATATGTATTTCTTAATTAAAATGGATATAAAATTATTTAGGTGTGGACTTTAAAATAGAAAAATGAATTTAGGTATATAATTTTATATGTTTACGATTTTTTTTTTGTTTTATAGAATTTTGTATGATTCTACCTATTTTTTATTTTTATTTTTTTGTTTTAGTTTCGGTTTATAACTAACAAAAACTAACGGTTTCCGTTAACCAATTTGAAATATATATAATGGGTTCTTTGGATGGTCTGCTTTTTATCCGTATATGTATCAAAATGATATATATAAATATGTTCGATTTGTATCTCTATTTTATCTCTATTTGATTTTTTCATGAGAATTGCCAACTCTTTTTTATCTGTATCTATTTCTTAATAAACAATCTATTAGAAAAAAGTTTGAAAAAAGTGTTTATATCTGTAAAAAAGCACTAACCAAACAGACCCAATACAAATATCATTAATATTTAAAAAATATAAATAGATAGAACTCATATCTTAAATAAATTTTAATCGTTGTATTATAATTTGGAATATGAAGAAGGTATAAAGTTTTAATTGTGTAATGTTTGTATTGAATTTAAGCCTTATGAACTAGAATTAGACTTATGTACTTGATTAGTTAGCTTTATTGTTTTGTAATTTTCAATATAACTACATTATTTGACTTGTTAAATTACAATTTTTTGAATTTAATAATGAAACAAAAAGGGTCTAATTATTAATGGTTATAAATGAAAATATGGTTAACCGTAATTTATGATTAACCATTATACTAAATAGTTAAAAAAACAAAAACTAAAAAATTAGCTAAAAAAATGATTAATCATTAAAATAGTTAATCATTAATAATAGATTGATTTCAGATTAAACTATTAAAAAATTGATCATTTTGATCCAGCTCAAAATTAGAGATGATGGATTGGCTAACCAAAGCGTATCCACTCTTAATCACGATAAATAGTAAAATTGTAATTTTAATAACCACGCATTCAATCCCATTCCATTGTTAGATAGTTTCTACATATCAATCGCTATATGAACGTGATTAACTGGGGGGGGAATATTCACTCTATCCTGATCATTTCTCTCATGTCTTTCTAGAATGTGAGGAGCATTAGAATGTGCCTCGTTGGTCTTTTGGATCCCCCTATAATGATGATGTACTGCGTGGAAAAGTGGGTTATTGGCCGGCAATCTAATTTCGGGATACTTGGTTATTATTGTCTTCCTCGACGAGAAGAACGTGCTGCATGTCATTGTCATGTTTTAGCCAGAACCTAAAGCATATCAAACCATGTTGATTTCAGGGTTTTATTTATTTATTTTGTTTTCATCATCCCACTGGTGAATAAAACATTAGAATTCTATTTGCAAATATTCCAACTTCTTATCTATAAAGTTATGGAAAAGGTCGCCTAGGAAGACCGTGGGCTGTTGGTAAACCTGGATTTAGGGATAATGAAATGATTAACGTTGAGGAACCCCTCTAGTCGCGGGTGTAAGTAAGCTTTCGACTCAGGAGAGGTGGTTCTGTCCAACAGAGAGATCGTCCCATTTAGATTTTGGCGGACAATATTTCCCATGTTTGCGTCAAATTTCAAATTTAGGAGGATAGCACAAACTAGGGTCTACGATAGCGGATCGGGAATCAACCAGACACGACTAACGTGGTAAATAAAATTTCAGAGAAACTTTTCAAAAGAAAATTATATGATTATCAATCTGCAAATAAAAATTAAAAAAATATAATTTATATAAAATTAATTATATAAGTATCAATAAATTATGTTTTTAACACGTGATTTATATGTTTATATGTAAATTGCGTTTTTGAAATACGATTCATGTGTAAACATAAATCACATGTTTATCAAGTGATTCAAGGTGAATCACTTGTGAAAAATGTGATTCATTAGGGTCACTTATAAATTGCCATTTCAATATGAGATTTAGTACTGTATATGTTTCACTGAATTACATGTCTAAAAAGTACTTATTTCGTTAAATCATGAATCTCGGCTTGAAAAGACGACTTAACTGATAATTAGGTAATTAAAATCATTTCATTTGTATTTATAATTTTTTTTTTTAAATTGGTAGATAGGTCACCCATATTCTGAAGGTTTTTAGTTTTTTAACCTATTTAAATGTTTTTAGTCTTATAATGTAAAGTAGTTTCTCTCAATTTTCTTACTCATAATGGGATGTGGAAAAGTAATTTTAAAAAAAAAAAAAGCCTCCCTACTTAGATTAGAGAGCCAATCCCTACTCATAGTCTTTTTTATTTTATTTTATTACAACCCATCGCAATGAATAAAATAAAATATATTGGTTTTTAAACATTAAAACTCATATTTAAAAACACATAAAAGATGAGTTGAAAAAGATCTTATCCACCAATAATGAAATAATCATTTTTATTTAGCAAGTTTAACTACTTAACTTAATTAAATATTCTGTAATTGGCTCACAAAATTATAACATTCTCTTTCCTAACCCACATATATTACCAGACAATTGTATATTGCAGAATTTTTATGAGCTCAACCTTATTTTCTATATAACTACTAAATCGCTCAAAATGAAAATTTAGGCATTAATTGTTGAAAATCAACAGTACAAGCCTTTCACGTGCCATTTTATCCTTAGATATGTCATTCCATTTGTCCTTAGTTAAAATTTTCAAGCTGCACCATTTAGTTTTTAAGCTCAACAAAACATATTAAAAGGAAGATAAAGAGTTCGCATCGTGGAAGTGCATGGAGTCTCCCGATTGGGTATTCTTCGTTCCATCTTCCTTGACAATTTTATTCTATTTTCTTTTTTATTTAATTCTTCCCAATCATTACCGGGTTACTATATAAAAATAAAATATATATATACACTATGCATAATGTGTTATACATTTATTATGTATTGTAGGATTGCATATTGGATATCTATTTTAATGTCATCTTTTAGAATATTTATTGCATTATTTTATTAATTTTACTATATTATATATAAATACATATATTTCACATTATATAAAAAGATATTTGTTACTATATGATTTATTATATTTCATTGTATATATTATATTATATATTTTGAAAAGATAAGTACATTCTTTTATAATCAGCAATACAACCATTTCATTTCATTTTACTTAAAATTGTTCCTTTTTCCTCGTATAAAGCATGCGAGACTTCGGCAACGAGCTTGCTTGTGGGTACAAGACAATGGCATTTTTAGCAGAAACACGTGCTGACACAACACCATCTCATGTCTGCGTGTGATGGCCTAGTCAAAGATAGCCCTTTTGCTACGATCTGGAGGAGCACAGATACGTTTTCTATGTCCGACAACGTTTCATTTCTGTCAATGCACACATGGGCGACTGGTCAAATGACCTGTCAGTTCCGGATCTCGGTTCCAAGTATAGACTACAGTGGAATCATCACGGATCTTGCCATTGTCAATACTTATGGTCATGGGAAATTTGAAAGAGGAAAAAATAAAAGGCTTTCAAGCTAAAATGTGTAGAATTCAGGATTATTGAGTATTATCTCAGTTTATTATTTGCAATGCCACAAGTACAAAGTTAAGTTTAAGAGTTGTGGAAAATATGAAATATTATAGGTTTTAATAAAGTACAGATTGCAGAGTTTGTCCCATAAACTAACAGCTAATTATAAATTCTGAACAATCGTGATTGTGAAATGCTGGTAAGATTGGAAAATAAGCAATTTACATGATAGGCGAAATTAAAATGATTTTTTAAAATTTTCTTAATTAATTAATTTATTTTTTGCCATTATAATGAGAAAAAAGGAATTCCAACCTAGTATATTTCAGTTAAGATCAGGATGATGCCAATAGCAAAATAGTTTGTACAAACTGATTACAAATGCAAAATATTAGTTTTGTGAAATGTATTTCTATATGTCGATTAAGTTGATACATGTACACAATAACATCGAACACATATCATTGCTCTAGCCATATATATCATGCTAAGGAACAATATCAGCCATAATTGGCATGTAAAACTTAACGCAATCTATACCTATGCAAAGATCAGTAAAAACTAAACTCAGAAGAATTTCATTCATCATACTACGCTTACTTCAATTAGTATGATAAATAGAAAACATAGATTCGGAAAATTAACATCAAGCTTCTGTTTTTGTAAACCATTCATAAGAATTTCAGAATCAATAGATGAATTTTGTTTAAATAAACTGAAACAACCATGTCCAAACTCAAAAGTAAACCCATCAACATCAAGTTTTGAAATAGAAATCAAGTTTCTAAAAATTGAAGGTATATAGAGAGTTTGCATTAGATCCAAGTGATAGCTAGCATCTAATACTAGATGATAAATCCCTGTGCCTTCGATTAGAACCTTCTTACGGTTTCCTACGAATAGAAAGTTCTTAGTTGGGTTTATGGTTGGATTAAAACAAATCCCTATATCATATTGAAGACATGATGTAGCACCAAAATCAAGCCACCAAATATTAGAAGAAACTTTAGTTAAGTTTAGTTTGGAACATGAGAAAAGATTAGATGTACCTTTCTTTTTGAACCAAACTTTGTGTTTCTAACAATCTTTCTGATATTGTCCCTCTTTGCTACATAAGTGACACTAATATGCCTTTTGTTTCTTCTTGTTTGCATCAATAGCAACTTATGTCACTTTAGTAGGTGCTTTCTTCTTGAATTTCTTCGCATTGGCTTGTGGATCTTACGAGCTCCTTGACCCACAAGGTTAATAGAATGAGCTCATTGAATCTTTAGCCTTGTTTCCTCTTGGATAAGCATATGGTGCAATTCATTAACATTCCACTTGTCCTTTATAGTGTTGTATTTAATTTGAAAATGTCCATATTCAAGAGGTAATGAGTTCATAATGAATTGTAGTAAGGAGTCATCAACTATTATAACTAGGGTCTTTAGTTTTGCTGCAATATTTGTTGTCTCGATGACATGTTGCTGCATGCTTCAAGACCCATCATTCTTCATGGTCGTAAGGTCAACCATTAGTGTACTAGTGAGAGACTTATCAACATAATGGAAACGTTCTTCCACAAACCACTTTCAGTTTGTGGAATACTAGTCTTAATGTTGTTAGCAATAGTCATTCACATGAAATTAAGACGTAATTTGTCAAAACTTTCTCATGCTTTATAGATTGATTTCTTAACCTCACTACTTGTATCTGTTATAGCAGTTGGTTTTTCTTCCGATAATGCTAAGTTAAAATCCAAAACACCTGAATGGAAATTAACTTATTCGCACCATCTAGTAAATTTAAACCATTTAACATAGCAATAGAAGAAGCATGTGAATGAAGAGAAATAGCTAAAAATACATAAATGCTCAATCAATTATTAGATTTAAATAATTAAACATTTAGAATATGTTGCAGGTTTCCTTTAGGTAAACTTAACAATATATTATCATAAGTTAATCAAACAAAACTTATTAAATAAAATCAGTATCTTTAGATATATAAACATATTTAACAAGCAATATTGATTTTCCTCCGTCATGTTATTGGTCATAGAATATTAATCTACCTTTGGTTAAATCCTAAAGAAAATTCTAATAAATAACAAACATCATTTATCTATATAATTTCAATTATAGGCATCAACATTCTATGAATAAATGACTAGTTTATACATGACTTAAAAATTCACTTAATTAGTTTAGCCATTTTGGTGACTAACAAACTATACTGTTTATCATGTCATATATAAATCTAACACATAAATCAATTTAATTCTAATTATAATATACAAATATTTGCCATGTCATGAGGTCTATAATAAGAATAGGGAAAAGCCCCTTTTTTTGGTCCCTAAACTTTGACGAAATGGATAATTAGATACCTGAACTTTTAGAAAGACCAATGTAATACTCAAATTAACTTTTCATGTCCTTTTCACTATCTCTATTAATACTGTTTAGTAATGTTATCCTACGTGGACAAATTAACCAATAGTCTTTTGACACCTGTCAATTAACTAAGGTGCCAAAAAGAAATAGCATTATCATAACCTAATGATAGCTGAAGCAATAAAACACAAAAGAAAGATGACAACAGAAGACCAATTTAGACAGACGACCCATAGTTGAAAGCGACAAAGTGAAAGAGGAATCTTACACATTGAAACCTTCGTTCTTGAAAGAGGCAAAACTACCTAAAATCAGAAGGAAAGAAAAGTTAGACCCATTGTTGTGACCAAGACTTCCTGTGGTTGCAGTCAAACCTTAACCCTAAGCACACTTGAAACACTAAAAAACTAACTTATCATGTTTGATACGGTTGAAGTATGGCCCATGTGACGAGTCACTGCTATCTCTATTGTCTTAAGCAACCACTTGTCAAAGAAAGATTCGTGCTTGGACAATGACATCTATTGTGTTGAATGCAAGGTGGAGGTAACTTTTTTTTTTTCCCTTTCTTTTGAAGCTTTTTTACTTCCTTGTGTTTTATGCAAGAATAGATACAGTAAGCTCTTCACCACATCCATATAAGTAAGCCGAGAGAGAATGCCACCTTAGGTTGCTTTTTTTTTTTTCTTTTCTTTTTTCAGCATATAGAAGCTGAAGTGCTATAGCTTACAGTGTTTTTGCCTCTTCTAGTTGTGGTGTGTTTCATATATGAAGCTCTAATTTGTATTATAAACTCCGTATAATACCAAAAGTTCCTATCAATAACCGTGTTCTATTAATAACTATGCGTTGCACGAGCTAAATCTGAGCCCGTATATAGTTTATATGACACAAAAGAAAGGTCGAGTGGGGGTTACCTAACGTGACCACTCAAATGCCTAAGTCAGAGATATAAGACTTCTTTTCCTTCTCCCTGCTCTCTTCTCACCTTGTCAAGAGAGGGGACAGAGGTATTTATAGAGTTTTAGCGTCATACCAGGGCAGGTTGCTTCTTGGTATACGGCCTGGTACTTGACATGATGACGGTACCTAAGCTAAAGATTCACGGCTTCTTGGAGTGCGGGTGAGCTGTTGGTGTCCTCTCCTCCCTCCCCCTGGTCACAAGCTGTGACTTGGGCATTTATTATGGCTAGGCCCCAAAGCCGAGCTAGCAGACTAATCGAGCTCATTAGCTCGACTGGTCTTTCCGAGGTGAGGAATTCAAGGGAAGCCTTGGGACATAGCACATAGTAAGGATGCTGATCTCATTAACCCCATGGGAGATCAGGATGTCACAAGTAGTGGACTCCTCTTAAGCTTATCGGTGTTGTAGGGTTTCAGAGCCCAAGAGATCGAGTGGGTCGATAGCTATATTCTACCGTCAACACTATGTTTTATTAATACATGTGAATAACCATGCTTTGTCAATTTAATTCTATCTTGTTAATAAACATGTTTTGTTAATGTATTGATATCTACACAAAAAGATGCAATTTTGAGTTGTTATGAATTGAATATGGTGCTTTTTGGGGTCGAATGGGTTCCCTAGATGATCTTTAGCCAGCTTATGGATATGACATTGGATTTGTCTTATATGTGTTTGGGATTATGGATGTTCTTAGATTTGCTAGTATTTAGTTATGATTGTTCATATATAATTCCTTGCTGATTTGATTCTCATATATGTATGGGACCTTCTCATACATGTCCGAGGGTGCTTTGAGGGTGAAGGCAGAGGAAGACATTATGTTGGTGGTGAAGAATATGTAGGACTATTAGACCTAACAACATCAATGAATATGCACTCCTTTACTTCTTTCGAGATTTCATGTTTGTCAATATAGACAAGATCTACTTTCTAGTTCTAAGGAAGAGGATTATAGATAGCTTATTGTGTTTAAGTTTGGAGGATTATGTTGTATAGTCCTACAATTGCTATATGGAAAGGGAGTGGTAATGGCTAGCTTTTTATAGAGCATACTCAGGGGCTGTGCTACAAAGAAGGGGTCTAGACTGATGGAGTCAGAACATATAGTTCGAACTCTAAATGGGAAGATGAGGTTTTGGGTAGATTGCCTGTTTGATGATGATGATGAGGAGGAGGAAATGTTGGCAACAAGAAAGAAAAAGAAAAAGAAAAGCTTATTAGTAAGTAAAGGCTCATATTGAATAGAGGGTTTCATTGTTGATGTTGACATTATTTTTAGGGTTACAGGGATGAGTTAGGAAGATCTCATAAGGGAAATGTGCATGGTGTTAGGGATAGTTTGAGGACTAAGGTAGAAAATCCTTTTTTGGAATGATGAAGGTTGTTTCTACAGTGACCTTGTACATTTGCTTCTTGGTAATATACTACATGTCTTGGCTATAAAGCAAACAATCACTACTAGACATTATATGTGAACTTTGTGTATGCTGGTTGATATGATTGAACAACATAACCGTTCTAATATAGTTTAAGAACACTAAGGCAGCAAGGTATATTGCAAATTTATAGTTATCAAACTAAGTTACCATATCAAAATGTCTTTGATGATTACTTCTTTAGAATTTAAACTATTCATTTAGTGGAGTGGAAACAACAAGTAGTGGCATTGAGGAAGTATCACTAGACATGAAATTAGAATAATAATACGTGGAAGAAATTGGTTTTGTTTGTTGACATTGAAGAAGTATTATAGGACGTTATCCATCTTGTAACAAAATACCTATTATTAGCTAATTGCTCAGACCCTAAACACTACCCAGTACAAAAGAATCCCCAACTATGTCACCATTAGTGTAATCTTGTAAAATTGGACAATTGCTTCAAATCTCTCTATCTCGCCTTTCAAACCATCATTCTTTCCTTGCAATGGGTACTCCATCTCAACCCTAAATGCAATTCTTTTCAACATGCAGTTCTCCTTCCCTAAGCCATTGAATTTCTACCCTCCCATTCCTTATAAATGACGCAAGTATTTTATCTTTGAATTTAATATCCTCCACCACAGTCAAAGCTATCTGTTTGTTTACCCTTGTTGCAATGTAGCCATTGAAAAAATTACACTCATCATCCTATGCAACCAAAGACAATGCATTAATGAACCTTCATGAAACACCTTATTGACCTTCAAAAATTGACAAAAAAAAAAAAGAAACATATTTTTGAACCTCACACAATTGTAACAATAAAGAAAAAAATGTGGGAAGAAATTTAAAAATCACCATAAAGGCAAAACTTCAAAAAGCACTTTGTAAAACTTCGCGCATCCATAAAATTTTTTTTCACGATTATTCTCTATCCTTGCAACTGATAATCATGCCTTCATACCACAGATGCATAAGATTGCACCACTACTGTTGTTGGATGAACGGTGCATGAGGTCGTGGAAGCATTGGATGGCTTATCCAGCATTAAATGCCTTACCCATGATTGAGTAACTCTAGAATGTTAGGGTTTTTTGTAATAGGAGGTTAGTGTTTGAAGAATTGCTTTTGATTTAAAGGGGCTTGATTTAGATTGCAGTAGCATGTTGAATTTCATTCTATAGCAATTAGGGTTACAAAGTGTGATATAAGCCCCTTTCATTAATTGTCATCTTTCTTTTGTGTTTTAATGCTTCAACCATGGTTAGGATAACATTATTTCTTTTTGGCTCTTAGTTAATTGATAGGTGTCAAAAACTATTGGTTAATTTGTCCAATAGGATAACATTACTAATGTTATTAATAGGGTAGTAAAAAGCAGCACAAAAAGTTTATTTGAGTATGATGTTGGTCTTTCTAAAAGTTTAGCTACCTAATTACCCATTTCATCAAAATTCAGGCACTAAAATGAGCTTTTTCTCATAAAAATAATATGCTATAAAAACACATTATATTTTAAAATTGAAGAAACAAAAACATCCAAATTATATAGCTATGGCATTTATTACTTATTGATCATATAACATGAAAAGGAAATAAAATTAGCCAATATTATATATATATATATATATATATGGCTATCACAATTGTCTTTCTCTTTTTTATTTATTTATTTATAATTGACAAAACATAATTAGAAAGCCATGAAAAATCATGACAAGCAATGATGCGACCAAAAAAATTTCAACCAATTTTCTTTTAATTGATCATAACATGACAAATCGATTTCATAATTCTGATTTTATCAGTCTCACACAATCCCAATCATTAAACCTTAAATATTAACCAATGTCGTAATTCCATTATCAGTAAAAAAACTCAAAAAAAAAAACAATGATTAATTATAATAAAATTAATGGACAAATTATTTATTCAAAACTCATGCACTGGTACTACATATAAAATTAAATCTTGCATCTATCAAATATCATAAATTTATGGTCTTTAATAAATTAGTTTACCATAGACGTTAGTGTTAATGTTGCATACTTGATGGGTAAGTCATCATAACCAATTAAAAATTATAATTATTAATTAAATAAGAAATATGGCCACATAATCATCCCATATTCTAAGGTGACAAACTAAAAGGTTGAAAAAGGTTTGAACCCCACCTACTAAGTTCAGCTAAAATTATGCAAGTGGATATAAATTAATATAGCCGGTACAAATTGGTGTGCATCTAACCCAACAATTAGTAATACTAATATATTCTATTTAAGACTGATAAATGAAGATGTTGAAAAATGGCGTGTATAATCCGAAGTCCAAACAACGTGCGTACGCATTGCCGAAATTATTATTATTTTTTAAAAAATTCACAAATCATATTACCAGAGAATATTCCTTCGGAAAACTTTAAACACGCTTGATTGAATGGTAGTAATAACACAAATTGTCATTAATCAAAACTGATTGATTTGTTGGATTTTCATTAGGTTGGCATCCATTCAATTTGGGTATTTGACGAAAATACAATAAAGAGAAAAAAAAGAAAAGAAAAAAACATATGGAAGCTTAATAACTCATATATAAATCATACAACTTATGTACTGTGTAGGTACAGACACTAGAAGAAAACTCAGATTTAAAAACAAAATTTTTGTCTATGAATACGAATTTTTGTTATAAAAATCATCATCACTAATTCATTCTATAAAAATATAACTTATCTTACTAATTTTCTATTGAAGAATTTTTATATGTAAAAGTTTATTTTCTTGCAGTAAAATAATAATCACATATGATTACAGTTGAAAAACACATTATCCGAATAGGCTCATATTTGGCCCGTTGGATTTTCGATTTTTTTTCCCCGGCCAATATGCTCTTCGATTTAGGTAGTTAAACGGTGCTATGCATTGTAAAAAGTGTTTGGTTATTGGTCTCCTATAGGTCACTTGAGTATGAATAATGGAGATTGTTGACATAATTTTTATATTAAGAATTTATTTTTTGAGTTCTTCATCATTATAGTAGGTCACTTATAAAATTTTTATTTCATTTTTTTGAAACTTTTGGTAAATGTTGGATAAACTGCACAATTTTAAAAATAAAGGGACTAAATGCACATAATACATCATAAGAGTGTGTATTTGCAAATTACTATACTATTTACACATACTTCTTTTTCCATATTTATTGACACATATTTTGATAAAAGATTATTGGTTTTGTAAATATTTCCTTTTTTTTTTTTTTTTAGTTTTTCATGGCGCATTAGGTTGTATCAATAGTTGAATCTACTCGAGCATAACAAATATATCTAAGGCCAATTTTCACTTACATTAATCTTATAAAATTGGTTTATTATTTTTTTCACATATTTCTCACATCCCATAGGAATATTAATGTCTATTTGTTTCATCATATTCTAATTATTTTGGCATCATACTTTTATTGTTTTAAAATGGATGTTTATCAAAAAACAAATACTAATGAAAAACTGACAATTTTACTCATAAACTGACTAAATTAATACGATACAAATATAATACAAATATAGATATAATACAGACAAAAATCCAACAATCTAAACAAACCCTATGTAAACTACAATTGTATAACAAAGATATAATCATCACAACGTTTTGTTGTATAAATTTAGATTAAGCTCCCCTAAAGCATGACTCAACTTCAATGGATCATGAGACAACACCGCAACCTCTTACCCAATCCTTTAGTCTTGCTCGGCCACCCATAACAAAGCTAAGCAGACTAATGAAATGCCCAATTTACTTGGCTACAAGTGTCCTACTTTATTTAAGATCAACTGGCTCGAACAATGTCATCTCACTCCATATGAACTTAGGAAGTGGTTTAATGGCCTCATAGCCACTACATTAGTAACTTTCATGCACTTTCCTCACTCAACAAATATTCAATAATTTAAGGTTACCTTTATTAACCAACAATCTATAAATACCATCACAAAATGTCCTTTAAGGACCGGCTATTAAGATCTAGCAAACACTTTGCCATTCTAAATACTCAAGATCTTTATGATAATACTAATTTAATTATCGAAGTAGTCATATCAGATACCCTTCCAATGGCCACTAACCTTTTGTTCTTTTGCATACCTATCAATTAAGAAATCTAGATCTAATCTACTCCACCAGTAAAACTAAGATGCCAACACAAAATTAAAAGAGAATTAAGTTGACCTCTTAATTTTGTGATGATTTTCCCTCTTTCAATTAAGGATAAAATAAAAGTGAATGCCGTAGATACAATATCGATAAATTAAACATAATAAATAATTAAATATATAAATCATCTATATGATTGTTTAATAAAATATAATTTTTTACATGATAGTTATTATTTATAAAAAATAATTAAAGTTATCTTTACAAAAACCTTTAAATAACTTGCATATATCTTATTTATTGTAATCTCTATTTTATTATCTTGATTATAACTTTCAATCTTTTCTATTGATTATTGTAGGGAGACATTTCAGTGATTAGGTTCTTGGCCCAATTTAATGCCATGGGTAGATCTTTTGGGTTAGTAAGAGGGCTTTGGCAACTGGGCCCACAAATGGATGTTGTTGAGAGATTTAGCTTGGTAGGCTTGGAACATGGATCATTGAATCAGTTTATTTCACTTTCTTGAGCGAGAAAAATAGGCTCAAAAACTATCTTTCTAGATTAATTTAGGCTTTGTTCGAATAAAACAGGGCCTATATGGACTAAAATAAACCTTAAGCTCTTATATATTATAAATGAGCTATTTTAAAAGGATAATGGGCTTCTTTTATATTATAAAAGCCCTTAAGCTCATTCAAAGCCCGATCTACTACTAAATAAAAAGAGGCTTTAATAGTAGTTGTCGAATCATTAGAAAATGATCTGATGGTGATCAACCATGCTTGATCTCATCTATCTGTTCAAATGTCATCCAACTGGTGACATTGGCTTGTAACATTTATAAATAGAGGTTTCTCTTTTATAGGAGGTCATTTTATGTATTGCTAAGATTGAGAGTAATATAGAAACTCTACTGAAATACTTCTAGAAAAGATCAAAGCCTACAATTAGTGAAGAACGAGCCAAATACAATCGAATCTGCTTGATTTGATCTTCTATTATACTTGCATGCTTGAGAAATCGGATTTGTCTATTCCTTCTTCCACATCTCTATCTATGAAATCGCTACACATGCCATAATTGTAAGACTCCTCTTGGATTGATCAGTATACCTATTACACATTGTCAGTTAGCTGTAGTAATACTTCCATACATTTAATTGATGACTCTACTAGATAGAGTGGGATCTTGATAAGAATGCACCTTCATGCAAGAGAGCCAAACATGAGGCAAATCCTCCAGATTAGACAATCATCCTAATGGGTAGCATAGCCATGAACATGAGATAAGCCACTCTTATGAGTAGCAAACTCCTACAGCCGATAGTACTCTCATGATACGTACTATGCAGGTAAATGCCTAAACTCTTAACTGAATATTGTCATCACAATCATGCGTAAAAAAATAAATATCTATGCGTATTTCCATACTGTAAAATATTTGCTTTAACTAAGTTTATGAGCTAATATTGAATAAATGTCAGCCTCGTGGCGAGATATGATTTTTAGTGATAAAAGCAAAAATGAAGTAAGTCCAATTTTTTCTCTCTAAACGTAAAAAGTTGAAAATAAATAAATAAATAAAATATTTCCAATGCTGCACCTGACAGAAACTGGAATGCCCATATTAATAAATACAGTGTGCAGAGTCGCATCCCAGTGGGAGTGGGAAGGTTCATGCAAGTTCACAATTCAAATCGTGCATGCGTCAGATACCATTTACGTCTGCGTACTTTCGACTAAATAATTTGAATGAAGGAGACCCTTCAATTGATTAAACAATATATGAACCCAAAAAAAAAAAAAATTGATGATACAATAATGATATTTACAACTAATGAGATTCACATAAAGCTACGATTAAAAGTTTACAGCATTTAGGTGGTTTAGAAACTGTGAAACGATTAATAGAGTATGCTATATTACGTGAAATGATTAATGATACATAATTATCGATATATTTTTATATATACAGTTTTATAAAATGTTATTACTTTAATATAAAATGTTCATGTTTAAAACTGTATGTGCCAAATGTGGTATATAAATCGTATTGTCTATGTTTTTCATATTGATCCGTCTAGTTTCCCTTAGAGTCTAGTTTACTATAATCAAACACTATGCAAAAGCATAGATTATGGACACAGATTAACATTGAAATCACTTGTGATTTAGGTGGCTATTGAAAAATATCTAAATAATACTAGACACGATCAAAGACAATTTTGGAATCAAGAACCAAATTACAAGAGAAAGCGGTCCAAACCAGTCAAAGATGCACATGTTATGGCGGGTATAGTTGGTTCAACGCCCAAAAACCACATGATCCAACTGTTTGGGAAATATTTATTCAAAAACTAACCTTAGAATCAATGGTTCAAATAGTTCTATGCCACAAAAAGCAAAAAAAAAAAAAAAAAAAAAAGGAAAAAAACAAAAGAAAAAAAATCTATAAATATGAAACAAATATTAAAAATATTCTATGTGAATAGTGAATATTTATTTTTAATTCATACAATGTGTTATTATTAATAACACAAGAAATATAAGTACTTGAAATCAAGTGTTGTTGGAGCGAGTTTATATATGCTTATAGCTAAAGTTAATTTTTCTTTCTTAACAATGAGACTTTTTTTAGTGTTCATGTGACTACTTTGTATCTTGAATATTTTTTAATCCCACATTCTTAGCATTACAATCAAAATTGAAAGTATTTTTAAATAAATGGACAACTCTAAAACTTTTTTAAATAATAGGCTAAAAACAATTATTGTTGGGTCTAATTCTATTTCAAATTAAAATTTTTTCATATTTTTTTACTTAAATTAATAATAATTGTGTAATTTATATATTTTAGATATTTTGATTCATGGTACCTAAACATCCAGAATTGAACCGTGAGAACTGACAGTTTGCAAGAACTAGGAACCTAATTGCCTCTCTCAGCTTCTATTCTAGTTCTTTTATTTTGGAACCAAAAAAAACGGTAGTTTTTGTTTAATTCTTGAATGGAACAGGACCGTATCGATGTCTAAACAATACTTTTTGTCAAACAAATCATGGATCCTCCTTTTTATCTGTTTCTTTTCATGCTAAATTAATCTCCTTGATTCTTGTAAGATACTTTTACATTTTTTGTATCACACGAAAACCCTTTTTTCAATAACCTAGTAAATAAATGATCTTATTAATGTAGAGAATCAATCCACAAACATTGCATACACTACTAGAAAACTAGCCTTTAGAGACAGAAAATTTGCGACGGAAAATTTCCGTCTCTAAAAAAATGAATTAGAGACAGATTTGCGACGGATTTGTGATGACATGAATTATGAATAATTTTCTAATTTTTATATGCTTTTGCGACGGAATTTGCGACAGATTACACATTGATTTGCGACGAAAATATTTCCGTTGCAAATTTGTCTCTGATTTTAGAGGGAAATAAATTATTTAGTGCCAATTTTTATTTTTTTTTAATTCTGTTGCAAATTTGTCTCTAAACTAAAAATTACATTATATGTATATAAAATAATTATGTTTAAAATTATTTTTAATTATACAATCTAATATAATATATATAAATTGCATATAATAAGGACATATATTATATTTGTAAATTAATTTTATTATATATATAACTATAATATGTATAATCATTTGTTATTACAACTAATTATATATAATATATATGTATTTTATCTATAAATATTTAATATTACATAACATATTTATATATTATAAAGTATAAATTAAAAATAGTACTTAGAACATAAATATTATATTTATATCTTATATATTATTCTTTTACATAATAACTTATATAAAAAATCAAATTATACAACTATAAAATAGTGTATAATAATAAAAATATAACATGTTATGCAAGTAATATCATAAAATACTACTTAAAAATAAAGTATATTTCAATAATAAATATGTAAAATAAATAATTAATGTAAAATGTAAACTTAGTATATTTAAACATCTACAAATATATAAAAAATATATTATATTTTAATAATAATTAATAAAAAATATATATTCATATTATTTATAATTTTTTATTATATTTATTATGACTATTCATATGTTTTTTAATATAAAAAAATTTATTATATATATCTTACATAATTTATATTTACATACTAATTTTATTTAAAAATATAATAACATATTTGGGGGAAAATAATATACTATGTAAAAATATGTAATTTAAGTAATAAAATATGTAATATATAATAATTAGTTAAATATATTAAATTGTATTATATATATTTTATTAATAAATAATGAAAATATATTTATATTTGTTTATATTATATCATAATTTATTAAGTGTAACAAAAATGAAATAAAAATAAACACATTAATTAAAAATATACAATTTATTAACTTAATATAAAATATTAAATAACTAATTTAAAAAGTATAATTAAATATATATATCAATAAATATATATAAATTTATATGTATAAGACATTATTATATTTACATAATATAATAATATTTTTTAATAATAATATCATATTTGGAAAAAAAATATAATATACTGCTGAAAATATTATATATTTATAATAATATATAATTTAAAATATTATTATAAAAAGTAAACATTGTATATATTAATATTATATATTATTTTAATAAATTAATGAAAAATCCGATAAAATATGTAAAGTGAAATTATAAAATAAAATAACTATAAAAGATATATAAGATGTTTTATAGTTATAATATTGTAAATTGTGGTATCTCTTAAATAAACAGTAGTGGAACTTTACTCATGAAGATATGAATTGTTTATCGATTTAGTGCTTGTAAAAACTTCAATGTTAAGTGTGCTTAGTATTAGCATTCTATATGGGTGACCTCCTGGAAGGATAAATAAGAGCAAAGTATTTTTTTTAAATTTGTCTTAGAATCAGAGATAAATTTGCGACGGAATTAATATTTAATATTTACTAATTGGAATTTAAAATAACTATATAAAACAGAGACAAATTTGCGACAGAAATTTCCGTACAAATTTGCGATGGAAAATAAATCTGTCTCTAAAGAATTAGCGACGATGATTTTTGAGACAGAAATTTGCGACGAAAATCTTCTCTGAAAGTCTTTAGAGAAGATTTTTCACTTTCAGAGACAGAATTTTTTGTCTCTAAAGCCAAAATTTCTTGTATGATAGAAACAAACCGAATGCCACTTAATTTCTAGCACTAATCACGGTATTTGGCCTCCAATTTCCAACTCTTTACCATCATCCTAGCTAAGTTTGTTTGGAGAGTCGATTTTATTAGTATGCATATGTACCAGATTGGGCATCCATAACAAATCGGCATCATATCTATATCGATTTTATTTGTTCAGTTTATAAGTAAATTTGTCAATGTCTCATCGATATTTGTTCCTTAATAAACATCTATTTAAAAAAATAAAAATATAATATCAAAATGATTAGAAAATGATGAAACAAATAGACCAAATTACGACGCAGCAGGACAATTTCTCCTAACACAAATTTACATTTCTTAAGCTAGGTACATTTGTAACAATTCTCAAATAATGTGCGTGCCTTTCTTTATCAAGAGCTTACTAAAATGTCAATTCATGTGACAATACCTATACTTAACTAGGAATATTGTACCATTTCGTCAATAATTTAACAATTTAAATTTATATTTAACCATGGTTGAACTACAAAAATATTTAATTTACTATTTACTATATTTATTTAATGAACAAGTTATTGACTATACCGTTAAAATAGTACGCAACATAGAACGTATTGTCGTCATGTCATTTTAATAAGTACCGTAGGAAGAACACTAAAACACAATGGAAACAAAGAGTATAACTCATGCAAACCCTTCACTCTCATGCCCGTCTACCATCTCCCCATTCTCTAATGGGAATGATAACGACCATCATATCTCTTATTTTTTAAGGCAACACATCAAGAGTTACGCAGCTGAGATTAGAAAATACGATAGCTTTATCAGCATTTTTTGTTTTCTTCCCCTATTAAACAACCATCATTTTCCAAAAGCGAATCGGCTTTATTTTACAACAGGAGGAGGATAAATTTACTTGTCTTCATTACACCTTCCATTAGTTAAAAAATTCTGAAGGACAAAAACTATCGATTGCATATACTTGCATACGTACATACATACATAAACATATATATATCCAATCCTTATTGTTTCAGTTGGACTAAAAAGGTGTTTATCACGTTGGATATGAACAAGACATCTTGGTATAAAATTTGGAGGAGGATTTAATGCGTGTAAGGAAATATTCAGATCGAATTATTAGAAGATTTTCGATGCAGTTATCAAAATAGACAAAGACTTTCACCGACGAAATTGAACGTCGACTTTCCGGTTTGGATTAAAAACCACATTATTTCTTGATGTACCCAATTTTTTGTGTCTCTTATTCTCTAATATAAAAATCAAAAACTGAGAAAATTTTTGAGAAAAGCCTTAAGAAAAAGAAAATAACCCAAAGATACAACTATAAAAAAAAAAAAAAAATGCCACATGTATTTCTAAGTTGAGAATATATATAATATATAAATGTATGTATATATGCAATTTGACAAATTGGAGTTTTTAGTGAAAAAAACACTAATTTTTTTCAAAAACTAAATTTCTCGACTTGACCCATTTTGCATATTCTTAATTGCATGGTGAATTATAGTTTTAAAACTGGACCCCAACCGGATCTAAATTGACCCTTTTATGTAAATCAAGATTAGTGGCGCTGGATCACAAATGAGCCAAAACTCAAGGTTTTGTTAAGTTGCATTATTTTTATAAATTATGTTTCATACACATTAAATACAAAGAGTGTAGAATCAATTTTTTGAGAAAAATAGGATGGGACTGATTATTGGCAATTTGGCATAAGGTTGCTCCGTGGCCTACATAACCCAAACATGTAGGCATTAAGTGCAATTTAGTTGAACTTATTGATGAAGTCCAAACTCATAAGCCCATTTGGTAAATCTTTTGTTTCTCTCCTTATTAGTCTCGGGTTCAAAACTTGAAGGGGATGCTTTGCTCCCCCTGTTAGTTTCCCAAGCTTCGAAATCAAAACCTTAAGTTAATTTTTACTAAACGTTACGACACTGTGTCTTCTCATGTTTGTGATCTATAGTTTAAAGTTCTTTTTTTAATAAATACTACAAGAAAAATTGGATTTTAGAAACAAGATTCTTATTGCAAAAATTATCATTGTTGATTTCATTTATAAAAATTGTCTTACTAATTTTCTATTATCGAATTTACATCTCTAAATGTTTATTTTCTTCTAGTGAAATTGGGTGTTTCAAATCAAAGCACTTCCAGGGTTTGCACTACAAAATTTATAGACGGTGTTCAAAGAGAATGACTCTAGGAATATGGAAGAGAATTGAGTTGTTTGAAAAGATATGTTATTTTGTGTTGATTGGTAGTTATACTCTTGGTTAAATTATTATGCTTTCTGGTTGAACCATTATGTCTTTTTGTTGAGCCATTATATCATTTGGTTCATTTGACTACTGAGTTTTCATAACAGATGATTTAGATCAGTTATAATGACTTTAAAGATGATTTAATAAATAAAATTAATAGTTTCAATAGTTATGATTCTTAGAAGAGTTAAACTCATGTAATTGATGAAAAGATTTTTTAAGCCTTTAAGTGTCCATGTTTCCCTTAATTTATTGAAATTTTCTAACAATTTTAAAGAGTTTAATGGCAAGTGAAGCAAGCATCATCTTAAGGTCATGGACCAAGAATTTGTCAAATTTGATAGGTTTGATGGAAACCAATAACACAAATAAAAGACAAAATAATGTTTATTTTATTAAATCTCAACATGGCATGTGTCTGATCGAAACACTCCACAAATTAAAGCAAAAGAGGAAACAAGTGTAGAAGAGAAACCTAAAATAATTGAAGCATTGAAGAAGAAGCAACCAAAGGATGAATTTGCATATCATGTTTCATACTAAACACATTATCTAATAATTTGTACAATTTGTATGCCCATCAAATCACCTTTGGAAATCTTGAGAGCATTTGAAGACAAGTATAACACCGAGTGTCAAGGAATAGATAAGTTTTTAAAAATTAAATATTTTGATTTCAAAATGATTCATAATATTCCTATCATGGAACAAGTGCACTTCATGATTTAACAGCAATGATTCTGAAGTCCTTTCTAGTGGAAGCAATAATTTCTAAATTACCATCTACTTGGAATGACTATCACAAGATACTTGTGCATGTGGCATAAGATTTCACTATAGAGAGGATTCTTAGACATATCTGCATTGAAGAGGAGTATAGGAAGTGTGATTTGACTATCAACCTAAGCAATGTTAACCATGTTAACAACGTCGAAAAAGAAAGAATAAAAGAAAACTTCAAAATTGAATCCAATAAGAAATCTTGAAAGTTCTATGATTTCAATAAGAAGGGACATTATGCACATGAATGTTGGCTTCCAAAAAACATAATAAAAAGACTTTGGGTCACATTGCAAATGTTAAGCAAACGATTTTATAGCAATGTTGATCTAGTAAATTGATAAAATGCATATTAGAATGGTTACCAACATTCACATGGCTATAACGATTACACCGTCC
The DNA here is from genome assembly GCA_024138025.1 of Combretum micranthum. Classification (NCBI taxonomy): domain Eukaryota; kingdom Viridiplantae; phylum Streptophyta; class Magnoliopsida; order Myrtales; family Combretaceae; genus Combretum; species Combretum micranthum. The sequence goes on along the minus strand of JAMXBD010000450.1, from coordinate 366,181 downwards.
ATGTGGTGATTGAATTCCAGTGCAACATTGTATATGTGCAACAATTGTCAACAATTTAAGAGTTATGAGGATGTTGAAATAAAAGATCTTGACGGGTTATGGAAATTCAACAAAAGTTTAAGGAATTGGTTTAGTGGATCTTTATTTTACCTCCCGGAATAAGTTATGTCTAGTTAATGTTTTTTTTTTTTTTGTTCTTGATATGAAGAAAAAATTGGTGTCTATTAATTTACTATGTAAGAGAGGTTTTAAAATTGTTTTAGAGTCTAATAAGTTCGCAATTATCAAGGGTAATATTTGTGTTGGGATAGGGTATTGTTGTGATGGCATGTTTATGTAACATTGATGGTAATAATGTTGCAAGTTTTTTTGTTTATTGCTGCAATATTTGGTATACCAGAATAGAAAATTCAAATCATAATTCTATGTTGTGTATGCATAATCATGGTTATATCTCTATAAGTGGAAATAAACTAGAAAAAAATATGAAATATGTGTTCAATCTAAATTTTTAAAGAAAACATTTCCTAAAATAGAGAGAAAAACTGAATTGGTTGATTTAGTGTATATGAACATATGTGAAATTAGATGTTTTTTGACCTGGAAAGGAAAACAATATTTTGTTACATTTATTTATTACAATGCAAGAATATATGTATATTTGCTTAGAAAAAAAGATGAGGCCTTTAGTGTTTTTAAATTATATAAAGTAGAAGCAGAAAACTTACATAATAAAAGGATAAAAACTCTAAGATGTGATGGGGCAAAGAGTATCCACCTAGTGATTTTAATTCTTTTTGTGAAGAGAATGGTATAATGCATAATGACATCTTATACACCACAACAAAATAGTTTAACTGAAAAAAAGACTTAAATTTTGGTTGATATGATAAATTCTTTAATATTAAATGTAAAACAATCGTTTAGTTTATAAATTGTTAGGTTATATATCCAACTCATATGAGTTTATAACTAAAGAGATCTTAACTATATGTTGTATATATTTAGAAGACATTGAAATCAAATATACCCTAAGTATACGGCATATACTTAGAAGAGGACTTGGAATAAGAAATTTTTTTGCAAACAAAGAAGTTGAATTTGCTGTACACTGGCTGAAGAGACTGTACATTGTCAGCCTACTTCACAATATTAGCTAGCATTGAAATTGAAGATATTTTCGATAACTTAGATTAGTCTAGGCCAGCTTTAACGTCACCGACCACCCACCAGTATAGGAATCCGAAGTCAACACTTGTTTTGAACGCCACCAGCCTTCTTTTTCCCTTGCCAGCTTATGTGTGTCTATTGGTTTCCCCTTATTGTTGCATATAGATTCTTCTTATTTATCCTAAGGTTTGTATGAGAAGTGTGAGAAGCAGTTCCTAAAGCCTAAAGAGAGACTCTAGAGAGAGAGAGGCTTATTGTTGAGTGAAATCCACCATTTGTGGTAAAGATCTATGAGATCCACTAGTATTATCTAGTGAAGAATAATCTGTACATCCCATTATTGTTGATAGTGGAGGAAATTTATGTTGTGGTCCCATGGTTTTTCCCTAAATTGAGATTTTCCACGTAAATCCTAATGTTGTTTGTTTTTATTTTGTTATTTTAGTGTTTGATAATTGTTATCACATTGGCAAGAGGAAAGATCCATTTTTTATTACAGGTTTTTTGAGAGACTTTTCCTAATAATGAGGAGAGGCATTAATCAGTATGTATGAAAAGGAAAGAAACCAAACTTAATGTATCTGAAATTGTGAGGGTATCTTGTCTTATAAAGGATCATTGCTCCTAAGAGGAGTAAATTAGGGCCAACAAGACCTAAATTATCTTTATAGGATATGTGATGAGCTCTAAGGCTCATTGTATATTAGATATAGAATCTAATGTGATTGTCAAAATAAGAGATGTTGAATTTATTGAAAATAAATTTTAACACAACTACATTTTAGAGCATGTACCTACTGATGAGATAATCCATGGAGAAAACCCAAGAAAACAACATAGTAATGTATTGGATGTAGAACCTAGAAGAAGTAAAAAAGTTAGGAAAGAAAGGACACTACGTTAGATTTCAAGCTCTGCATTTCTTTTAGAAGAAAGTAGGGAAATTTTAATAAATAATTCCTATGATTTTGCATGTGAATAACGATCATGTAAATTATAGTGAAGGCATGTCATCTAGAGATGCAGTCTTTTGGAAAGAGGTAATTAATGATGAAAAGGAATCTTATGTTAAATAATACAGGGACTCTTGTTGATTTGCCCATAAGATAGAAGGCGATAAGTTGTAAGTGGGTACTTAAAAGAAAATATAATACAAATGGATAATTACAAACTTTCAAGCTTAGGTTAGTTGTAAAAGAATATAAGCAATGTAAAGGTATTGATTATTTTGCTAACTATACTCTTGTTACATGAATGACCTCAATTAGGATTCCCATAGCATTGGCAATTATATGTAAATTTTATGTAAATCAAATAAATGTTAGGACAACATTTCTAAATGGAGATTTTGAAAAAGATGTTTATATAGAAAAATTGAAAAAAAAAATTGTTTAACGCAATAATGAGGAAAAATTTATCAACTAATCAAATCCTTGTATGGTTTAAAAAAAGTTTCTAAGCAATGGCATGAGATATTTGATAAGGTAATTTTATCCAATGGTTTAAGCACAATAATGTTGATAAGTTCATTTATTCTAAGTTTACATACATATGGAATGATTGTTTGTCTATATGGAGATGACTTACTTAGATTTGGAATAAACTTAGAAGGTATTAAAGAAAACAAAGATTACCTATCATCTAAATCCAAGATAAAGGATCTATGTGAAATGGATACAATATTAGGTATTATGGTGCTTAGATATAATGGAGGAATAATCTTAAGTCAATCTCATAATGTTGAAAAATATCTCAATGACTTCAAATATTTAGGATTTAAGGAATATAGTAACCCCATATGACCCAAATGAGAAGTTGGTTATGAATATATAGCAATCACAATTGAAATATGTTAGTACAATTGGAAGCTTAAAATATGCATCTCATTGATATTGCATTTGTTGTGTGTTAGTTATCTAGATATACTAGTAAACTTAAAACAAACATTGGAAAGTAATATTGTGGACTTTTGGATATTGAAAAACCCGAGAAACTTGATTTGCACTATGGTGAATTTCATGTTGTACTAGAAGGATTTCCTTATGCAAGTTGGATCACTAATGTAGGTGATCATGCTTCTACAACAGGATGGGTATTCACCTTTAGTGGAAGTGCAACAAGTTGGAGTTCCAAGAAACAAACTTGTTTCACGCAGTCAACAATGGAGGATGAGTTTATAACCTTAGCATCTATGAGAAAAGAAATGGAATATCTTAGAAACTTGTTATTGGAAATAGAGTTATGGTCACAACCAATGTCAACCATTTGATCTTATGAGATAACCAAATTGACTGTATCACGTACCTATAGTAAAATATATAATGAAAAGTCTAAACATATTGGGTTAAGAAATGAGTATATTATGTAACTCTTCATATAAAATATTGTATATTAGGCCACAATTTCTTATATTGTAAACCTATTTTAGCAGATGTTTCTATGAATGGATCCACTAAATTACATTTGGTGTCTTGATAAAAGACATCTCTTACTATTTTGTGAAGAGCTATGGTCCTCTTCTTGACATTATATATATGTACACGAGTTGGTATTAATCTAGTAGTTTTCACTCTTGTCTTCACTTTAAAATCTATCATAACAAATTAATGAAGTAGAAGAGAAATCATTCCTTTTGGTGAAATAAGATTTGATTGGAGAGATAATACATCTCTTAAGGAAATCAAGTGATCTTATTCTTCAGGATTAAAAAAAATAGCATGACTATGGATAACAGTATGTTGATATATCCACTTAAATATGTGAAAATTATGCAGCTCCAAAATTCTGGAAATGAATTCATGAAATTACGAAATCATCTTGCATAAAATCTAACCGGTTAATTGTTATGGGAACCCAACTTCTTTTTCAGTAGACTACCTGTATAGAGGTTCAATGGGTAACAACAAGTTATAGTTAATTGTGAATTAATAACTCAATAATTTAGAGGTTGTGGTATTGGAATTTCTCTTAATGGATCAATTGTGAATTGGCTTCAAATTACTTATGAATATAATATGCCTAATTGAATATAAAAGTGTTATCGCTTCTACGAAGAGTTTATGTGTGTATTTTGTAAATATTCAGTGAATCTGGATGAGAGCAAGGCCATAAAAGCATTATAGAGATATCCACTTAATTTTTTAGAATAATGAGAATATGTACGATTTTTCTAGTTGCAGTGCAAAGCATGTAGGTTCAAACAAAAGTCACCTAACACCTTGTTTGCAACCTTAGAGACTTACATTAAAGAATGGGTCATGCTTAAGGATACCATTCTTTATACGTTTTCACCATTTGGAAGAGATTTGCATAATTTGTAATATAGTGTAGGAATGTTGAGTAGAATATCAATTATGTAAATAAAATTTTATAATATAATCGATAAATTAAGATAATTAAAAACGAACTAAAATGTGAAATTTCCAAATTAATTCTAACGAAATACGGAAGAGAATTGAGTTATTTGAAAAAATGTATTGTTTTGTGTTAAATCATAGTTATATTTTTTTGTCGAATCATTATATCTCTTAGTTGAACTATTGTGTCTCTTAATTGAATCATTGTGTCTCTTGGTAAAACCATTATGATTTTGATTCATTTGACTTTTGATTTTTCATAATTTGTGGTTTAGGTCAATAGATCGTCCAGTCAACCATCTAATCGTTAAAATAAATATAGTAATTAGAATATTAATTTAGTGGTTCGATCATAGTTGGGTATAGTGTGAGTCGTTTGATAATGATAGACCGGTCCCATTAAATTTAATGACAGAACTATAGAATTTTCCTTGTGGTTTTTATCAAACTTATAACCATTTTAAAGTTGATGTAACCTTTTCAATATGATTATGACCCTTAAAAGAGTTATAACTCATGAAATTGATGAAAAGCATTAACTATATATATTTAATTTAAGGCAAAATTAGTATTTCCTTAGCAAACTTTATGTAGGGCTCAAAAAACTCTTTAAAAAAACCATTCCTCATATGCCTCTAATTGCCTTTGTTTCCCTAATTAAACTAAAATTTTTCTAACAATTGATTCAGTCTTTTATGAACTTGGAACTTCTACAGTCCCATCAAGGAATTGTACCACTACTAATACAAATTAAATTAATTATAAGTAAAATAAGTGTAAAAAATTTAAAGGGTTCAATCACGGTTGAAAAAAAATCTAAACCGTTTATTCATGTGACGAGAATGATCCTGTTGTAACTATCACGGGGCCGTAGAATTGTCTTTATGAACCACCATAAGACCAAGGTGCACTACTAATCAAAGCCACGAAAGGTGGTACAGGATTATATTGTTTTTTTTTTCTTTTTCCATCTATATATAAAACTGATAAAAAACATATAAAGTATGTATAAAATTGAAAAAATCATTTTTTTTCCTATAACGTGTTTATTATATGATTTATTGGTGATTTATTATTAGTTGGTGCTATTTTAACATTGCATTTTCCTAAATATGCCATTCATGTTATAACACCACCTAAAAAAGTATAAAAATTGGAGGATTTTCTAATAATGCAAAAAGTTTCAAAATTTAGTGTTTATTAATGTTTTGTATAAAAATTGGTCTTTATGTAAACAAGGGTGACCACAATCATATTTTGATGAGAAAATATATTCCACAAATGCTTTACAAGTTAATTAAGCTACATTTGATAAGCAAAACTTGTTTTTGATATGTTTAAGCTTTAATGTGCATATATGTATTTATGTCTGTATATGTGTTGTTCTCTGCAAATTATGCAGGACGAATTGTCATTTCCTAATCTTGATCGTGGACTTTGTCGATGGCTCAATTAATCCATTCAAAGTGTAAATCTAAGGTGCGTCGAGTGGAACAAAACAAAATGCATGAACTTGAACGCGAGTCACTGTAAGGGCTCGACAATTTTAACTTCAGAGCCCGACAAGTTTAAATCTAAGGCTCGACAAGCGTAGACTTGGTCAATGGGTAAATCGAGGCATGACAAGTTTAGGGCACAACAAGTTTAGGGTGCAACAAATTTAAGGCAGGATAAGTCTAGGGGCACAACAATTTAAAAAATAGCCATTACAAACTTTCAAATTTGACCGTTTGATGTTCTTTTGGGGGAAAGCAGCTATGTTTTTAAAGTTGTTATATATAGAATGATTTGGTGTGTTTTTAGGAAGAGAGTAGAGCTTAACATGATGAGATTATGTAAAAATACTATTTCATTTTAAGTTTGCATTTGTTGAATGAATAGTACTATAAAGAGATATGTGTGATAATATTGTAGGGCACTATTTACACATTTGTTTGTGAGTATTTTAGTTAAGTCCTCTGGTATTTGAGGAAATAGGTGAAGCCCTCGTGTGTTGAGGCACTTGTGTAAAGTCCTACGTGTGTGTAGGCATTAAGTGAAGTCCTCTTGTATGGGCCAATGTTGTGAAGTCCTCTTTGTGAAACATTTATTTTGATTGAATGAAGTGTGAAGTCCTCCATGAGTGAGGCAAATTGTGGACCATAAAGACTGGGGGTAGGCCAAACTCTACGTTAAATCTGGTGTAATCTTCTCCTTTCCTTATCTCTTTATTATTATTGTTGTAATTGTGCATAAAAGAATTAAAGAGATAATGGTTGGTTAAGTGAGCTTAAAATTGGTTTTAAAAACTTGCCTCGTACCACAATACAATATAATGGTTGGTTAAGAGATAATGCATGGTTTCTTTTTCAACATAATTGGTATCAGAGCAGGTCTCTAAGGTTAACGATTAACTGCATCTTAGAGAAAGGTTTTTGTGGTTTTTTAAAACACTAGGCTTGCATGTTTTGTGTGCTTAAAAATGAGTTGTTTATTAAATGTAATTTAAGTCTTTTAGTTAAGCATCTTTACAAATGAGCTTTTATCCATGTAGACACCCCATTTTTACCCAATTAAGGCTTCAATTTATAGTAAAAATTAATATTATATTAAGCCTGCAAATTACAAAAAAGAAAGAAAAAAAAAAGAAAAAAGAAATAATTGCAAATGTATAAAAAAAGAAAAAAAGTAATAATAAATTTTTTAAAATATTTTTGAGCTTTATATAATACTAATTTTAATTATAGATTTATTCTGAACCCAATTAAATACCCCATGTAAATGGGCTTATTTAAATGAGCCCATTTTGAAAGCCTTAAATATAATTTTAATGCAAACTAAAACAAGGCATAGGCCAATAGCCTATATGGATAAGTCATAAGCATGCATAAGGGAGACCTGGGTTCAATCTTGTGATGAGGCAAATTACCCTTTTTCCCTTTATTTTTCCCATATGTTTCCACTAGCCAGATGAGGCAAACGCACGTGTCAGCGAGCTATTAGAAGAGGTAAACGCATATGTCAGCGCGAGTGGGTAGGTGAGCGGTAGGCCAGAGCGTCCAAATACATTGTATCATGGTAGGTGAGCGGTATGCTAAAGTGTCCACATACATTGTATTATGGTAGGTGAGTAATAGGCCAAAGCGTCCAGATACATTGTATCGTGGTAAGCCAGAGCGTCCAAATACATTGTATCATGGCAGGTGAGCGGTAGGCTAAGGCATCTAAATACATTGTATCATGGTAGGTGAGCGGTAGGTGAGCATGCTAATGCCTATAAATACCGACATACCACAACCCACAAAACACAACATAGAAGAAAAACACAAAATAGAGAGAAAAAAAAAAAAACATAAGAAAGAGTCTAATTCTTAGTTAGAGGCAACTCAAAGATGTCGGCAACCACTTCGGCAACCACCACCCGACCCAACTCCGGCAGCTTCGACCCGATCCAGGTAAGATTATTATTATTATTATTATTAGCTAAAAAAATGAGAAAAATAAAAAATATATATAGTATATGTATGGGTATATAAATATATATGTATAACATATATGTATTAATACTTATAACTACATAAAATGCAAAAAAAAAATACGTATAACTAAACAAAAAAAAATTCTTTTAAGACTTAGAAAAATTTATTTTCTAAAATAAGAAAAATGAACTTGGTAGTTTATAAGGTTTAACACTTCATACTCTATCTTTACCAAATTGATTAAAATTTATTGAACTTAAAATGAAAAGAATTCAAAAATTATAAAATCCAACAACAAATTAAAGTTTAAAAAAAAAAAGAACTATGTGTCTGTCTGATCCCGATTAGCGGGTACGTAGACACCTCCAAAGCAACATAAAAAATGAAAAAAAAACCTTTTTTGGTTTATTATTTCTATTTTGAATTAATTCATTATTCATTATAAATATTGTAAGCTTTTAATGAAAAACTGTAAATATCATAGTATGTACATAGCTATTTTTTTTTAGCATTAAAAGGATAAATTTTAAATTATGAATTTTAAGTGGCACCTATATGGTTTTAATAGGTTAGCCCCCGAATCCAAAATTTCTGGTTTATAAAGTTTGGCTTCTAAATCAAATTTATCGTAGATTAGTAGCTAAGCTAGGATCATCCAACCCATTGATCCTAACTTATAATTTTTTCCAATTCCAATTAGGTGGCAACTCCAAACTGTCTAATAAATTAAAATTTCTTTTAATTCTTAGTCGATGGTTCATATTAAATGGGTTTGCGTTTAATACGAATCGAATTAAAAAAATTAAACCAGAATTGAAAAATCCAGACTCGACAACTTGGTGGGTTTGGGTTTAATACAAATCGAATTAAAAGAAATTAAACCAGAATTGAAAAATCCAGGCTCGACAGCTTGGCAACTCCACTAGGGACACATGGTTTAAAAGGGCTAGCCGCTTGAAATTCTTAAATTTAAAGTTTATCCTTTCTATACTCATTCTTGTATATTATTAGTATAGTTATTAATTTGTAAATAGTTGTACTAATCTTTTTCTTCAAGTGATGCAGATAAAAAAGAAAATTCTGTAGATGGCCCTAACTGGGCAAATGTTAACTATAAAGGGGAATTTATAAAAAATGTGTGCTAGATACGATCAGAACCAGGTCGTGTTACGACCATAGGTAGGGAGATCGCTAGTAAGATCCGAGGGCTGTAGCTTTTCCACCCCCTAGTTCATGAAAATGACCTTCTGCCCTGGTTTAGTATTAATCTGTGATCCACTAAACTGAGGAACCTGTATAGCCTACTTGATTGCATCATAAACACGGGTTGGCAATTAAATAGTAGTGGGGCACACCTTAAGGAGTCACAGTTTCAAATCCTTTTAAAATCCTCTCCTTGAAAATTATTTACCTCATTTAAAAAAAAAGATTGTGATGAAAATGAAAATCTCAAAATTGCCCCATTATTAATTAGTTGTCAACCCATAAATCTGCATCCGTGTGAATTACATGTATAATATGTGATGTGAGTAATTTATTATACTTTGTAAATATTAGCTTGTTGTTTGTATCGTAGTCATTTATATGTAGTTCAAAAATATATAAAAAATAATAAAATGCTTGTAAATTATCTTAAATAAAAAAAAAGATAAAATGATTTTTTTTACTCATGTAAAGTAGTGTACATCATTATGATATAAAAAAATCTATAAAAAAAATTTCCATTTTTTGTAAATAGAGAAATTCTTAAAAAAAAAAAACTTGTAAATACTCTTTAGATTATGTAGATCATAATAAAGTAAATACAAAACTTATATATAAAAGTTGTTAAAAAATGTATAGTAAGCTTGTAAATATCCGTAGATTGTACATAATTTGATCATCCATTAGATTAATTCTTCTTCTAAATAGTTATAGGTTATTTTCAACTAGAATCTCTTTGTCATAGGTGTTTTACTCCTTTAAACATAAGTCTATTATTCTATAAATGTTTGTCTTCATTTGTGAATATTTAAGAAAAAGAAAAAAAGTCGTCATTACTCTTTACAAATTATTTTGAAAAAGAAAAAAAATGCTAATTTATAAAATAGGTCTTAGTTTGAATTTATTTTTTTAAAAAAGAAGAATTATCTCTGTAAATAAATTTCCACTTAGGATTGTAAACAATTATTGTAAAATGCAATTTCCTAGAATATAGTTTTCTAATAAATTAAAAAAAAAGGATTTTAAAAAATGATTTTTTTTCAAAAAAAGCAAGAAAAAGAGAAATTTACTAACAATCAAGGATCTTTTAAATTTTGAGACCAATGATCACTCGCTTTAGGCTAAAGATGAACTACCGATGAAAAGAGATCAAAAATAAGGGGCAACCAAAAGGACTTGATAATTTAATAACTAGGGACATTTGTTGGGTTAAATTTCTAAAATCTAAAACCAATATAAAAGGGGCATTTAGTAAATTATCTTCAGACAATTGAAAAATTGATGATTAATAACCAAGAAAAATATCTTATAAAAAAAAGTCTAGAATAAGAGGCAAGACAAATCCTAAATACTAATCCTAAACACTTGAGAACAAAGCGACATTAAAGGGAGCAAATAGACTTATTCCTTAAAGGAGGTCCGCCTTGAATTTGATACTTGGGTCAAAATGACATTAGGCATTCATTTCAATATTCCAAACACACTTATCCCTTGCCAACCCAGTTGAGCCTATTAAGAAAGTATTTTAAAAGGTAAATCTTGTCAAGAACCATCCCACAATAGGGCAATTTGGAGGTTAGGGTCATTAAAAAGGATGAAGAAAAGGATTAACTTATATGTGTTTGCCTTAGTCGTATCAATTCAAGGGTAAGCAATTGATATAAATAATCCATCTCTTTTGATAGGAAGAAGAGTCTCTACTTCAATACCATACACAAGCCATACACTTTGAGCTATAAGCCATTCAATGAAAGATAAAGAAGCATAAATCGCCTTGGATTCATGTCCCAAAAAAAAAAAAACAAGAATAAAAAAAAGGGAAGAAAAAGGGATTAGAAAGAAGGAAAAAAAAAAGAAGAAAGAAGGAAAAGGTACAAGAATAAAGTAAAAAAAAAAAATGAAGAATAATCAAGCAAGGTGATTATGCCTAAAAACTGCAAACGTATGCTCAAAGCTTAAAACCACCAAAACCCATCAAAACACAAAGTCCAAATCTACATTAATTTTATATCATAGGCCCACCATCATCACCACCCCTTTTAGAGACTCTTCAGATCATAGGAGTTGATTTATTAATGCTCTTGAAACTAAGCACAAGCGCATTATTAGTTTTCCTTCATGGTATCCCATTTGATTAAAGCTAAAAACCAAAAGCCTATATTACGATCCGGAAAAGACCTAATAGATTGACCATGTATCACTTACAAGCCGAACCATAATTTTGGAATCCAAGTCCAATGTGTGAAATTAAGCCTAAGAGAGTGTAAGGAAGTCTCCTTTGACTAGACAATTCAAAATGAAATAACTAACCTTGGTATGAAAATCATCCATAGGGGCATGAAAATCATTTGCCCAATTTGAAAGGTATCTGTCTCAAGTTTAAGAGTTATTTGCCCCAAAGTTGAAAAACAATGCCCTAATATTAAATCAAAGCCCTAAAAAAGAGTTTTGCCCCAAATTTTAAAAGTTTTTCAATGAGAAATCTTAAGTGGTTTAGTAGTCAAGCCTAAGGCTGAACTAAAATAAGTGATTAACGAGACAAACCTAATATGTAATTGATCTCAAAGGATTCTCACTTGTTGGCAATTTTTCTAAATACAAAAAAAAAAAAAGACTTTTCAAAGGTTTTTAAAAAGAGAATTTTCGGAAAAAGAAAAAAAGAGTAAGAAAGTAAGAAGAATTTTTCAAAAATAATTTCCATCGAACTTTTCCATAAAAAAATTTTCAAAAAAAATAGAGAAAGTTTTAACTCAAAAGGTTTTCAAAAAAAAAAAAGAAAAGAAAATTAAGAGAAGAAAAAAAAATTGAAATGAAGACATTAGTCCAAGAGAAAGAAAAAATTATTTTTATCCAAAATGTTTTAGTCTGGTAGATTTCATCAAGTCAATTATTTCTCATTAATCCTTATGATCACTTGCTCAAAGGAGCGTTGTCCTACTTTTAAGGTCAAGTGCCAGCTCAAGGAGCGTACCTGTACTGTATTCGAGTCTCCTTAAAAAAGAAGGACCTGAAGCCCATTCGACTCCCTTTAAAAAATAAAAGACCCAAAGCCCATTTGAGTCTCCTTAAAAAGAAAAGACTAAAAGCCCATCTGAGTCTTGTTAAGAAGAAAAGACTCGAAGCCCATCCGAGTCTCTTTAAAAAAAAAAAAAAGACCAAAAGCCCATCCAAGTCTCTTTAAAAAGAAAAGACCTAAAACCCATCCGAATCTTATTAAAAAAAAGACTCGAAGCCCATCCGAGTCTCCTGTTAAAAAAAAAAGGACTCGAAGCCCATCCAAATCTCATTGAAAGAAAAGACCCGAAGTCCATCCGAGTCTTGTTAAAAAGAAAAAACCTGAAACCCATTTGAGTCTTCCTTAAAAAAAAAAAAAAAGACCCGAAGCCTACCCGAGTCTCGTTGAAAAGAAAAGACCTGAAGCCAATCCGAGTCTTGTTAAAACGAAAAGACCCGAAGCCTATCCGGGTCTCCTTAAAAAGAAAAGACTCGAAGCCCATGCGAGTTTCCTTAAAAAAAAGACCCGAAGCCCATCCAAGTCTCTTTAAAAAGAAAAGACTCGAAGCCCATCCAATTTTCTTTAAAAGAAAAGATCCGAAGCCCATCCAAGTTTTGTTAAAAAGAAAAGACCCGAAACCCTTCCGAGTCTCGTTAAAAGAAAAGGCCTAAAGCCCATCCGAGTCTTTTGTTGAAAAGAAAAGACTCGAAGCCCATCCGAGTCTTCCTTAAAAAAGAAAAGACCCGAAGCCCATTCAAGTCTCGTTGAAAAGAACAGATCCGAAGCCCATCCGAGTCTTCCTTAAAAAAGAAAAGTCCCGAAGCCCATCCGAGTCACCTTAAAAGAAAAGACCCAAAGCCCATATGAGTCTCCTTAAAAAGAAAACCTAAAAACCATCCGAGTCTTCCTTAAAAAAGAAAAGACTGAAGCCCATCCAAGTCTTCTTAAAAGAAAAGACCCAAAGCAGCGAAGCCTATCCGAGTCTCCTTTAAAGAAAAGACCCGTAGCCCATCCGAGTCTTCCTTAAAAAAGAAAAGACCCAAAGCCCATCTGAGTCTCTTTAAAAGAAAAGACCCGAAGCCATCCGAGTCTCTTTAAAAAAGAAAAGACCCGAAGCCCATCCAAGTCTCCTTAAAAAGAAAATACCCGAAGCCCATCCGAGCCTCCTTAAAAAGAAAAGACCCGAAGCCTATCCAAGTCTCTTTAAAAGAAAAGACTCGAAGCCCATCCGAGTCTCCTTAAAAAGAAAAAGACCTGAAGCCTATTCGAGTGTCCTTAAAAAGAAAAGACCCGAAGCCTATCCGAGCCTCTTTAAAAGAAAAGACCCGAAGCCTATCCGAGTCTCCCTTAAAAAGAAGAAGACTCGAAGCCCATCTAAGTTTTCCTTAAAAGAGAAAGACTCAAACCCCATCCGAGTCTCCATGAGAAGAAAAGACCCGAAACCCATCCGAGTCTCTTTAAAAAGAAAGGACTTGAAGCCCATCTAAGCCAAATGCCAGTTCAAGGAGTGCATTTGAGAAAACACATAGGCCAGCTCAAGGAGCACCTCTTCAGGTCAAGTGCCAGCTCAAGGAGCGCACTTGTACTATATCTAAGCCAAATGCCAACTCTAGGAGCGCGTTTGAGACAAAACATCAGCCAGCTCAAGGACCACCTCTCCAGGTCAAGTGCCAGCTTAAGGAGTGCACATGTATCGCATCTAAGCCAAATGCCAGCTCAAGGAGCACCTCTCCAGGTCAAGTACCAGCTCAAGGAGTGCACCTCTACCGCATCTAAGCAAATAGCAACTCAAAGAGCGTATTTGAGATAAAACATAGGCCAACTCAAGGAGCGCACTTGTACCGCATCTAAGCCAAATACTAGCTCAAGGAGCACATTTGAGACAAAACATAGGCCAGCTCAAGGAGCACCTCTTCAGGTCAAGTACCAGCTCCAGGAGCACACCTGTATAGCATCTAAGCCAAATGCTAGCTCAAGGAGCACGTTGGAGACAAAACATAGGCCAGCTCAAGGAGCACCTCTTCAGGTCAAGTACCAGCTCCAGGAGTGCACCTGTATAGCATCTAAGCCAAATGCTAGCTCAAGGAGCACGTTGGAGATAAAACATAGGCCAGCTCAAAAAGCACCTACCCAAACCAAGTGCTAGCTCAAGACGCCCACATGACAGCTCAAGGACCGCATTTGTATCATATCACAGGCCAGTTCATGGAGCGCTCGTCCCAAGTCATTAAGAAAGCATGGTTAAAGGACTTTCATCATCTGATTATAATCTCTAGTGGATCAAATGCAGGAGCCCATTATCCGTCTTTAGTTTGCCTTGAGCTTTTAAAAGCCAAAAATGTGGTATCTCTTTTTATCTTTGTGATGAAGTTTTATCAAACATTACCACAAAGAGGGGCAGCTGTAGACACCTCATTTTTACCAATTAAGGCTTCAATTTATAGTAAAATTAATATTATATTAAGCATGCAAATTACAAAAAAGAAAGAAAAAAAAAGAAAAAATAAATCATTACAAATGTATAAAAAAAAGAAAAAAAGTAATAATAAATTTTTAAAAATGCTTTTGAGCTTGATATAATACTAATTTTAATTATAGATTTATTTTGGACCCAATTAAATACCTCATGTAAATGGGTTTATTTAATTGGGCCCATTTTGAAAGCCTTAAATACAATTTTTCGTGCAAAGTAGAACAAGGCATAGGCCACCAGCCTGTATGGATAAGTCACAAGCATGCATAAGAGAGACTTGGGTTCGATCCTGTAAGGAGTCAAATTACCCTTTTTCTCTTTATTTTTTCCCATATGTTTTCCATTGGCCAGATGAGGCAAGCGCACGTGTCAGCGAGCTGTTAGAAGAGGTAAGCGCATGTGTTAGTGAGTGGGTAGGTAAGCGATAGGCCAGAGCGTCCAAATATATTGTATCATGGTAGGTGAGTGGTATGTCGAAGTGTCCAGATACATTGTATTGTGGTAGGTGAGCGATAAGCCAAAGCGTCCAAATACATTGTATCGTGGTAGGCTAGAGCGTCCAAATACATTATATCATGGTAGGTGAGCTGTAGGCCAAAGCGTCCAAATATATTGTATCGTGGTAAGCTAGAGCGTCCAAATACATTGTATTGTGGTAGGTGAACGGTAGGCCAAAGCGTCCAAACACATTGTATCGTGATAGGTGAGGTAGGTGAGTATGCTAATGCCTATAAATATTGGTATACCAACACACAACAACACAACACAGAAGAAAAACACAAAACAGAGAGAAAAAAAAAACACAAGAAAGAGTCTGAATCTAAGTTAGAGGCAGCTCAATGACGTCAGCAACCACTTCAGCGACCACAATCAGACCTGACTCGGGCAGCTTCGACCCGATCCAGGTATTATTATTATTATTATTAGCTAAAAAATGAAAAAAAAAATAAAAATATAGATATAGTATGTGTATGGGTATATAAATATATATGTATAAGATATATGTATTAATACTTATAAATACATAAAAATGCAAAAAAATAAAGCGTATAACTAAACAAAAAAAAAATTCTTTAAGACTTAGAAAAATCTATTTTCTAAAATAAGAAAAATGAAATTGGTAGTTTATAGGGTTTAACACCTCATACTCTATTTTTACCAAATTGATTAAAATTTAATGAACTTAAAATGAAAAGAATTCAAAATTATAAATCCAACAACAAATTAAAGTTTAAAAAAAAAAAAAAAGAACTACGTGTTGTCTGATCTTGATTAGCAGGTACGTAGACACCTCCGGAGCGATAAAAAAATGAAAAAAATCCTTTTTTGGTTTATTATTTCTATTTTGAGTTTATTCATTATTCATTATAAATATTGTAAGCTTTTAATGATAAACTATAAATATCATAGTATGTACATTAGCATTTTTTTTTTTTTTTACAATTAAAAGGATAAATTTTAAATTATGAATTTTAAGTGGCAACCATATGGTTTTAAGAGGTTAGCCCCGAATCCAAAATTTCTAGTTTATAAAGTTTGATTTCTAAATCAAATTTTCGCAGACTAGTAGCTAGGCTAAGATTATCCAACACATTGATCCTAACTTATAATTTTTCTTGATTCCAATCGGGTAGCGACTCCAAATTGTCTAATAAATTAAAATTTCTTTTAATTCTTAGTCGATGGTTCATATTAAATGGGTTTGGGTTTAATACGGATCAGATTAAAAGAAATTAAACCAGAATTGAAAAATCCAGGCTCGACAATCCAGAATACTTGACTGATGGAGTTAAGTTATATTTAATAAGTCGTTTATGAGAGTTGGAACCTTTAATTAAGCATTACATTTTTTATAAACGAGTTTTTATCCGAATGCTTAATTAAGGGAAGTGTTAAGTTAAGAAGGAGCAATATTGTGCAATAACTGCTCTCACCGAAAAAAGGGGGAGATTGATGAATAAAGGGTGGTTACAATCTTATTTTGATACGAAAATGTATTGCACAAATGCTATAACTTAGTTAAACTACATTCAATAAGCAAAACTTGTTTTTGATATGTTTGAGCTTTAATGTGCATATATGTGTTTATGTTTGTATGTGTATTATTCTTTGCAGATTGTGTAAGAACAAATTGTCATACCCCAATCTTGATTGCAGCCTTGATCGTGGACTTCATCGAGGGCTCAATTGGTCCAATCGAAGTGCAAATCCAAAGCGCGATGATTGGAAGAAAACAAGATGCAAAGACTTGGTTGTAGGTCACATCAATTGAATTCCAATTCAACAGGAATATAATAGGGTTGTAATAGTTATAACAATGTTCACTTGGTGTAAAAAATTAAAAAAGTAATTATTGAAGTAAAAAGTAAAATATCTATAATACCATTGTCTTTATTACAGAGAGAAAATAATTGTTCATATAATATTTTCAAGATATGGGTATTTGTGACAAAATTAAAAAATAAACCATTGAATAGCAATTCATGGGTGTGGGGATATAAATTACTATTCATCATTTTACATAATAGCAATTCATTATGAATTGCCATTCCCTTCAAGTGACTACCACAATAGCAATTTACATAGAATGAGGAGAGAACAAATAGTAATTCATGTCAAGTGAATAGATTGATTGCGATAGATTTGGCCTTTCACAGAAACTTAAGGCCTTTAAAATGCTGATAAGCTCAGCCTCTAAGGGAGAAGCAATTGCAATCCTTTTCACGAAGAAGCATAGAGATCTTCCTTGGTGGTTTCTATTGTAAATGTGCACAATGTGCCAAGGCATCTTTTAATGTATTTATGAATATTATTAATAAAAGGCAAGTATTTATTGTATTTATATACTTTTCTGCTTGTATATATTTTACAATAAAGTTCCATAGATAATTAAAAAATATCTGGAATAGTGATGGGGTATATTATTAGTGAGAATTCCAAGACATGGTATTATCTAAAATTCGTCCTTGGTCAGATAAATATCTAGAGGTGACATAGATATTTAAACCAACACGTTATATGGCTAAAGGTCATTCTCACTAGACCAAGGGAAATATATCCAAGTTATGCAAGTAAGTGCCCAGAGGTTTAATGGGTACACTAGACACGATCAGCAAATAGAGGATACCACATGTTTAATGTCATTGGTCCCTCCTCTATATGAACAAATGTAGATAATCCCCAAACTTAAGACCTTTATATATCCTAGATATGGAAT
Organism: Combretum micranthum; assembly: GCA_024138025.1. Classification (NCBI taxonomy): domain Eukaryota; kingdom Viridiplantae; phylum Streptophyta; class Magnoliopsida; order Myrtales; family Combretaceae; genus Combretum; species Combretum micranthum. The sequence continues at coordinate 348,309 of JAMXBD010000450.1, read as the reverse complement.
GTTGCACTTTGATACCGTTAAATGCGATCTTAATATAAATCGCAAATAATACGATTATTGGGTGCGATGTGAAATATAGAGAGGATAATAATGAGTCAAGATCGAATTTATCACTCTCTTGGATTAGGGAGATAATATCCATTGGCTGCTTGGTTGAGATAAGAGTAACTCATAGCCGCTAGCCACGATAAGTTTTATTGAGTCTAATTTATCTTAAGAACCAAGTAAAATGATTAAACACTGATGACATTACATGCAATGGTTTAATTAGGATATTTTGATAAAGAGATTTAATTACACAATAATCGGTTCATAGTAATTAAAGTTCACAGTCATTTTATCACATATGATGACCAATAACTATTGCTAGATAGTTACTTTGGTTTATGTATAAATACATTACCTATGTGTATAGAAACTTACAGGGTCACACACAATAACACAATTAATAGGAACAACATTTATTTCATAATTAGAATAAATTGGATTATTTAATTATTCTAAATAAATCAAATAATATGAAGAGTATATTATTGTCAAGTGAATATTTATGAAATATCTTTTAATATATTACTTGCCATTTTAAAATATTTGATTTCAAATCTAATCTTTTTCATAAGAGAAAGATTCTCCCATATATATTACTTGCGATTTTAAAAGATTTGATTTCAAACCTAATCTTTTTCCATAAGGGAAAGATTCTCTCTTATCCATATATAGATATGTATGTGTGTGTGTGTGGTAAATATGGGAGAAGAAAAAAGAAAAAGACTACTAGAAAGAAAATTCTTTTCACTAAAAATAATATAGAAATTATAATCCAAGTTACCCAGTAGTATAGGGATTAGAAATGGTTCCTATTTTTGTTTGTGTGGATATTGCTAGAGGGACAACACTTGGTGTCCTTGTGGTGAACAGAATGAAGATTTTGTAATAAGCTCTATAAGTTTTATATCTCATGTGAATTCTATCCCCAGGAAGAAAAGGCTCTATGGGTTTTACAACTCACTTGAACTCCATCCGCAGGAGAAAAAGGTATATTTTCTGCAAGAGAAGGTATAATTCCTATAAATTGTGCCAATAATTAATTTTTTTATATGTATTATTTACATGCTACACATGGAACTTGCAAGATAGATTTTGTAATTAAAAAAATTTTCGCTACGTTTTATGAGATTACAAAACCTAATCATTTCTACAAATTCCTTTTATGGCTACTTTTCCTTCATCATTAATCGCAGCATCACAATTAATTTTTTATCAAGGGCTCTTCCAGTACCTTCCATGTACATTTCTTTAGGTTATTATCCAGGGGGTTCTTCTTCAAATTCTTTGTCCACTATTCATAAGCCACGGCTCATGCCTGAGGAATCCAATCCGAAGATTTGTGGGTTTTGAGTGATTTTGGTAAAGATTTTGAAAATAAATCCGAAAAAATGTTCATGCCAAAACATATTACAGAAATAGGTTACTGAAAGCGTTGTTTGTAACTGCACCTTCTTTAGAAAATTTTATTTCCCTTGAAGGCGTTGTTTGTAGCAGCGCCTTCAGTACAAACTTAAAACAAAAATTATTTCCCTTGAAGGCACTTTTATAAACAGGGCCTTAAGTACAAACTTAAAAAAAAAAATTGATTGACAAGGGTAATGTGACCCAATATAACCAAAACAAATAATAAATCTAGATTTAATTTCAAAATTCCTAAAGTGAGCACAACTTTAACTAATCTTTTTTACGTTGCAGTATCAAGTAAATAAAAGTAAGATCAAGCATGTCATTTAAGAACTTAAAAAGCTTCAATGTGACATAATATAATCAAAACAAATAATAAACATAGATTCAATTTCAAAATTGCTAAAGTGAATACAACTTTAACTAATCTTTTTAATGTTGTAGTATCAAGTAAATAAAAGTAAGATCAAGCATGTCATTTAAAAACTTAAAAATCTTCAGTTATAAAATTGAAAAAAAAAATCTAAAGCATTTTTATGTAATCCATTAAAATTAAAACAAATAATATTTTTGATTTAATTTCAAAATTCGTAAAGTTGAACACAAGTTCAATTTTTAGTGCCTTCTTTATATAATTTTCCACAGCCATTGTCTTTGTTGACCTCGTAATTTTAATTTGAAAATTTTACATGGGACAAAATTATGGTCAACTTTTGACCCACAGATTTATTTCGGTTGGTAAATAATTTGCGATATGTTTGTCCTTAATTAAATATATATTCAAATATAGTTTATAAATAATTGAATCCAATTTGAGATTGATATATTCTAGTAATTTTTAACCTAAATTTGAACTTTGTAATGTTTAACTCGCACAATTTTCAAGTATAATTGAATTTGGATTGAATATGGATATTAATATTATTAACTTATTATAAATAGAATAGAATTTTTTTTTTCAATAAATTGAGTATAGATGATTTAAACTCGATTTTGTATGATAACAATTTGAATTGATTACATACCTAGAATTCTATTATGCCCAATGAGGGCTTTCTATTCTTGTGAATCTTGTAACAGTTTAATCCTCTTAATCATCGGCATTGGTTTCAAGCTAAAAGAGGGAAACTTTTGAAATGCCCGTCCCACTATTCTTTTCCTTCATCTATGTAAGTCTTTTTTTCAATTTGAGTGATTTATTCAGTAATTAACGTTTTTTTTCTGATGTGATAAATTTATTTATTCTTCTTTTTGTTTGTGTTGGTGTTAGAGAAGCTCTTATCAAGATCCCCGAACTGCCAGTATTGCCATATTTTAAACCTCATAGACTGTGTAGAAGTTTTAGCTCAGATTCATCAAGAACTCGAAACATGTGCTCCTCATGAGAAGTCTCAGGTTTTTAGGGGCTTACGGGAAGTTAAATTGATGCGAAAGAGTCTTCATGCTGCCTGGTAGAAGGCTAGTACCATTCATGAGAAACTTGTTTTAAGGGCATGGTTAAAATATGAGAAACAAGGTGAAGAACATATTGCTAACCTACTTGCCACTTGTGGTAAATGTGCTCAAGAGTTTGGGCATATGGATATTGCATCAATGCTACCAATTGAAATTGCATGTGTACAAGAAGACATTATCAATTGTGATAGGCAGAAAATTTGCATCGCTTTCAACTCCACTTCATACGATGCTTAATGGTGGTTTCACATAATCTTTCTTAGAGAATATAGATTGGTCTGAGAACAACATATCTACTGATGGTATTAGAAGTTTTAGCATGACATGCAATTTGGGTGATATTCCCCTAAACCTTTTATTAGAAATATTAACTTTTGCTAATAGTTTCTAATGAGAAAGGCTGAAACTGTTTGTGATAGGAAACTTGCATCATTTATTACATCAAGAGATGACGCTGTGGAACTCATGGAATATGCTCTTAAAGAGAATTGTTATATACTTGTTCCATCTTGTTTGCAGGTATTTTTGAATGCTCATCCTGATTGTTTGAATGATGACCACGTGATCTGAATTTTTATGCACACTAGCAGACAACAGAGGTTAATTATGGCAAGATCAGCTTCATTTGCGTTATATTGTTTGCTAAATGAGGTTGTAATGACTTCAATATTCAATCTGATAAAGTTGTTAGTTTCCTATAACGATTGGTGGGCCGACAAAAATTATTGGCATATCATCGGTTAGGATGTGTCAGACTCCTAAAGAAGGAGTTTGATGAGGTGGAGCGTCTTTTTGAGACAGCTTTAAATACAGGTCATACATACTCTATTGTAGGTTTGACAAGAATGTCCTAGAGAAGAGGTTAGAAATCATGGTCATATGAGAAACTTAGCGCCGTAATTTCTTCTGTGACCTCTCTTGATACATCCATCCAAGTAGAGTAATAGAAGAAATTACGGAGCTAAGTTTCTCATATGACCATAATTTCTGACCTCTTCTTTGGGACACTCTTGCTAAACCTACAACAGAGTATATATGACTTGTATTCGAAGCTGCCTCAAAAAGACACTCCGCCTCATTACACTCCTTCCTTAGGAGTCTGACACATGCCAACTGATGATATGCCAACAATTTATATCGGTCAGTCTTGACAAACTCCACCAACCATTCTAGGAAACTAACAACTTTATCATATTGAATATTAAGGTTCATTGCAATCTCACTCAGCAAACATTATTGCACAAATGAAGCTGATCCTGCCATAATTAAGCTATGTTGTCTTCTAGTGTGCATAAAAATTCAGACCACATGGTCATCATTCAAACAATCAGGAAGAGCATGCAAAAATACTTGCAAACAAGATGCAACAAGTACATAACAGTTCTCTTCAAGAGCATATTTCATGAGTTCCACAGCATCATCTCTTGATGTAACAAATGATGCGAGTTTCCTATCATAAACATGTTTCAGCCTTTCACTTCAGAATCTATTAGCAAAAGTTAATATTTCTAATAAAAGATTTAGGGGAATATCACCCAAATTGCATGTCATGCTAAAATTTCTAATAGCCCTCATACCATCCACAAATAGGTTGTTCTTAAACAAATCTTTATCCTCTAAGAAAGATTCCGTGAAACCACCATTAAGCATTGTATGAAGTGGAGTTGAAAGCGATGCAATTTTCTTGCTATCACAAAGTATTTTCTCTTCTCTGATTTTACAACTCGAGAAAAGTGCTTATCATTGAATAAAATGTCTTCCTGTACACATGCAATTTCAACTTGTAACATTGATGCAATATCCATTTGCCCAAACTCTTAAGCACATTTACCACAAGTGGCAAGTAGGTCAGTAATATGTTCTTCACCTTGTTTCTCATATTTTAACCATGCCCCTAAAACAAGTTTCTCATGAACAGTAGTAGCCTTCTGCCAGGCACCACGAAGACTCCTTCACATCAATTTAACTACCCCCAAGCCCCTAAAAGCCTGAAACTTTAATAAATACAGGTATGACCCCTCATGAGGAGCACATGTTTCGAGTCCTTCATGAATATGAGCTAAAACTTCTACATAGCCAAGGGGTTTAAAATGTGGCAATACTGGCGGTTCGGGGACCTTGATAAGAGATTCTCTACACCAACACAAACCAAAAGAAGAATAAACAAATCTATCACATCAGAAACAACACTAATTACTGAATAAATCATTCAAACTGAAACAAAGGACTTACATAAATGAAGGAAAAGAATAGTTGGACGGGCATTTCAAAAGTTTCCCTCTTTCAACTTGAAGCCAATGCCAGAGATTAAGAGCATTAAACTATGATCTTTACAAGATTCACAGGAATAGAAAGCCCTCATTGAGCATAATAGAATTCTAGGTATGTAATCAATTGAAACTATTATCATACAAAATCAAGTTTAAATCATCTAGAATTAATTTATTGAAAAAAAAAATTCTATTATATTTATAATAAGTTAATAATATTAATATCCATATTCAATCCAAATTCAATTATGCTTGAAAATTGTAAAAATTAAACATTACAAAGTTCAAATTTAGCTTAAATAAATACTAGAATTTATCAATCTCAAATTGGATTTATTATTTATAAAATATATTTGAATTATATTTAATTAAGGACAAACATGTTGCAAATTATGTACCGACCGAAATAAATCTGCGGGTCAAAAGTTAATCATAATTTTGTCCCATGTAAAATTTTCAAATTAAAATTACTAGGTCAACAAAGACAATGGCCGTATGGAACATTATATAATGAAGACATGAAAAATTGAACTTGTGTTCAACTTTACGAATTTTGAAATTAAATCAAAATTTTTTTTTTTTTAATTTTAATGGGTTACATAAAAACGCTTTATTTTTTTTTCCAATTTTATAATTGAAGCTTTTTAGGTTTTTAAATGACATGCTTGATCTTACTTTTATTTACTTGATATTGCAACGTTAAAAAAATTAGTTAAAGTAATTTTGAAATTGGATCTAGGTTTATTATTTGTTTTAATTATATTGGGCACATTACCCTCATCAGTCAAAATATTTTTATTTTAAGTTTGTACAAATGGCATTGTTACAAGGGAAATAATTTTTTTCTTTTAAGTTTGTGCTGAAGTAACAGTGCCTTTAAGGGAAATAAATTTTTATAAAGAAGCCGTTGTTCAAACAATGCCTTCAGTACAAAATCAAAGGCGTCAGCGCTTTTGATAGTCTATTTTATAACATGTTTTGATATGAACTTTTTTCCGGATTTATTTTTAAAATCCGTACCAAAACCACCAAAAAAACCGAAGATTTGTTCTCGAAAATCCTGCTATTCCTTTCACGCCATATGCCTCATAACATAAAGGCTAAGAGACAATGCCATGGACAGAAAACAGAACGGCTCTGCATCATGCTCATTCTCAAGTTCTTCTTCATCCATTCATAAAACTTCAGTTGGAAAGAACTAAGAAAATCACCCTTCTCTTAATAGCTTGCCACCAACTCCTTGTAATCTGACATTCCAAGAACAAATGTTGAATCGACTCCCCAATCTGAAAACACAAAGGGCACGATTTATTTACAACCATGCCCTTTTGGCTAAATTATCCCTCGTGGCTAAGCCATTTTCAGAGCTCTCCAAATAGAAGTTCTAACTTTTGGTAAAAGTCGCACCTTCCAAACCCACTCCCACGACCTTATCATGGTTCGCTCTTCATTTTCCCCAAAATCAAGTCATATATAGCTCGGTGAGAATAATCCCTCACGCTTCCTTCCTCCAGACCATCCTTTTTGTATCACTTCCATTTCTGTCCAGATGGAGGTTCCCCATCAGATCTTTAAGACTGCCATCTAGGGGATACTCTAAAACTTCTTTATTCCATTCATTAACAGCAATCCAAACATCACTTTAGTCTCCCTTATTAAGAAAATTACTATTGTCTAAAAAATATCCTGAATTATAAAACAAAATAAATCAAGTAATTATTACTCTTTTCCGGTGAAGCAAATGTAATATTGGTGTTCAATTTGATATTACTGTCTTCTTTTTTTTTTTTTTCTTTTATTAGACCACCTAGGATCAAGCACCATATTGGGTACCAGTTAATCCGGATTCGAGCCAAGTAGGACCACATGGATAGCAAAACTCTCCTAGTCCCAACCGAGTTTTAATGCAGCTGTATTTTTAGGACTTGAACTCGAGACCTTTGATTAAGTTAGAACAGTCCCATACCAGCTAATCTATGTGCTCGGTGGTTTTATTAATAAACTATGATCACCCATCGAAATAAAATAGTTAATATATTAATTATTATGTTTATAATTATTTAATATTTTATGTATATAACAAGTAATATCCAATAAATTTTTCCTGCATCTTTTCTGTTTGCTATATTTGTTATCATTATGAAGGTGCGTCACAGAAAACCAAAAAATATCAGATTGTGTAGACGATCCAAACTCTTTTGATGGAAATTGGTTGCTAAATTCCAAACCACAACACTCCAAGCTTATAGCAACTGTAGGGACAAAATTTAAGTGCATAACATCTATAAATAGCTACCCTCAACCTCAACACGACACAAGTCTAAATTTATGTATAAACACTGCTTCCTCATAGGTCATATTCACCTCCATAAATAAGCATTTGCAATAATTCCAGCATTATTATGGAAACTCGCCACATTTTCTTATTAGGGCTACTTATTTTTTGCTTCTATCCAATTGGGATACTTTCAGACCTTGGGACTGCAACCTTTTACACTCCACCATATGTTCGTAAGTATCTATGAATCGATTCCTCGTGTTTCATCATCAATAATATCAAATAAATAAGAATGTACTTATACTATTTTTTATCTTCCCGACTTTATTTTTCTTAGGGTCAAGGGAGTGGAGATTTTGTATCAAATCAGATCTATTACTTATTTGTATTATATATATATATCATATCTGTATTGGTTTTGTTTAATTAGTTTATGAGTAAGACTGTCAGTTTTTTATTGGTATCTGTTTCTTAACAGATATCTATTTGAAAATTATAAAAATATGATGCCAAAATATATTATATTTGTATTATATCTGTATCAGTTCTATTTAGTTATTATAAGTAAAACTATTAGATTTTTATTGGTATCTATTTTTGACAAATATCTATTTAAAAACAATAAAAATATAAGCTAAAATGACCAAAGTACGATAAAACAAACATACCCACATATTGGAGTATATATATTAATAAGATTTTGAGATATATATATATATATATATAGATTGTGTTAATAGCAAGTGGTATTTATTTTAAAAATTACTTACGTTACTACTTCAAAATATTTTTAGTAATTGCACTCCATGTTGATACATAACTCATGTATATAATAAACACCAAGAGGAGGTCTAACCTAATTTCATACTGGTGAGAAAAAAAGAAACATTACTAATATGCCGGTTAAGTCGATGATTCAATAGTTAAAATAGATATAATATTGAATACATATATATTTTAATGGTACAATCGAAATTGAATATAAATTCAAGTCGTTAAATAATTTACTTGTAAGAAAAAAAAAAACGAGAATACAGAATTTTCCTAGCAACTAATATTGCAAAGGATGCCATTTTTCATTTTGGATTATGTATAACTTACTATCAAATTTTAACCGTAATTTATAACTTCACTCAGATATATGCCCTAGGAAACATTTATTGTATAATTGTTGTTAACATCATCAGTACATATATATAACTAACTCCTACACCATGTTTTGCAACTTTATTTAAAGTAGAAATGAGTGAAAAAAAAAAGGGTGAAAGTGGAAATGAGTGCAAAGTCTTTTATATATTTGGTAGAATATAAAGGAAATGGGAGGAAAAAAGGAAAAATAGAGTTAGTGATTAATAAAACCCCTATACAATATTTTATAAAATATTAGGAAAAAGAAAATTTGGAAATTTAATTTATTTTCTGCCACTTTCTCTCCAATTTTAGAGAGAAAAAATGGTTTAAACAATGGAAAACTTTTTGCTCGTTTCTTTTTTTTTTTCTACAGTTTTTCATTTTCACTTAAATTACCAAACACAATTTTTCTTTCCCTTTCCATTAAGTTTCCATCCGTTTCCACTTTTCAAAGTGGATCCAAACATAGCATTAATTTAGGATGGTAAAATTTCAATCATTTCTACAGTTATCATACATATATTATTGAGAAAAAGAAAATTAATTAAGGTATTACAAATTAAATCAATTCCCCATCGTACCAAAATATTTGTAAATCCAAGCACCAATTCAAGAATCAAAATTTTAAGCCACTGATATTGTATAACAATGAAATGAGCTTTAATTAAAAGAGAGATTAGTCCAGCTGGGGATTTTTTTTTTTTTTTTTTGCCACATGAGTTCAATCCAACAAAATTTTATTTTGTTGAATAATTATATTTAATATAAAAGTCTACGAGTAGGATGAGAAATAGACGATTTAGCACTTAACTTGCATGTTGAAATAAATATTTGAAAAAAAAAAGTATTATATAAAAGAAATGAACTAAGTTATCTCTTTACTGCGTCCACTCTTTATTAATTTATTTAATCTTTTCCGAGATAAAACTATAAATGCATTATTATTGCGCAGCATCTGCTTGTTATGGAAACCAAGATCATGGAGTAATGATAGCAGCAGCAAGCGATGCAATATGGGACCATGGTGGTGCATGTGGAAGAACGTACACCGTCAAGTGCCTTGGCCCCACCAATGCCGGTGTCCCTCATCCTTGCCGGGGCGGCTCAGTGACCGTGAAGATCATCGACTACTGCCCACCTGGTTGCCATGGCACCGTTGACTTATCTCAAGAAGCTTTCTCAACCATTGCTGACCCGGACGCAGGAAAAATTAGAATATCTTTTGACCGGTACGTGTAATGGTTGTTACCTCTATTTGTATTTGATTATAAAGGTTTTGAGCCTAATTATCACTAGAATTTAACTTTTTGGGCTAAGGTAATAAGGTTTAAAAGGTTAAGCAATTAAACACATGTTTTGATGAAAACACTTATCGATTCATCATATATAGTGAGGTTCTTCTCTCTCACTTGTGACACATACGTTAGAACCTATTTAGACTACATGCTCCTCCTTCCTATACAATTCTCTCTTGATTGCCTTCGTGTGTGTTGTTTTTCCAGATCATATGTAGCGCGATAATCATACGATACACACGCACATGTGATTGTTTCATACAAAGTCAACCACAAAAACTCAAAACTACATAGTCATGCACATGTCCAAGGACAACACAAATAATTCATAAATTTAATAATTTTTACTTTTTAATAATTGACATATTGTCACAAAAACTACAACTAATTCCCCTAAACTGTGATAATGCCATAAAAGAATTAAGATTGTCTAAATTGATATTTCTTTTAAGTTTTTTAATTTATAGATCAATAATTAAGATTGTCTAAATTTTCAAATATCTTATGGCATCATTGTGACATTATCTTCAGTATATATTATAACAATTATATGGAATTTGCAATAAGATAAATTGAGAGGAGCTATTTCCCTTAACTTTACTTTAAGTGTATTTTCCTATCTAAAGGAAAGAAAAAAAAATATTCTTCATATTGTCATTTTATCATAAGAGAAGGACTATTTGCAATATTTAAAAAAGAGAAAATTAATATATATATATATTATTATTATGTGTGCACCTTTCTACTGAAGTGTTATTAGTTAACTGAAGTTAATTAAATAAAGGGTTAATTACAAAAACTTGATTTATATTTTGACCAATTTACAAACACATGATTTTTGTTATCTTTTTTTATAATTAGGTGACCCTAGTTTCATTCAGAAGTGTCAATATTATTAATTACTATTAAAGAGAATGTGTTAGACTATTATTGGTCTAAAAAAAATTAATGTAATAAGAAATTAAATAAATAAAATATTAAAATTTATTTTTAAAAAATTAGAAAATTGAAAAAATGTAAAATTAATTTTATGAACAATAAAATATTGACATGTGTTATTCTAAATTTATCAAATAATATTGATACTTTTGAATGAAACTCAAGTCATCTAATTATCAAAAAAAAATAATATAGGTTATCTATTTGCAAATTGGTCAAAACACACGTCATGTTTTTATAATTAACCCTAAAATAAATAAATAAAAACATTAATACTACAGAAATTTAAGGAAAAAATAGAAAGCAAAACACGTACTCTTCTTCATATAGTTACTTTCATCGATATAAATAAGTTACAAATGTTATTTGATACTGATACGATATAAATAAAAATCTTATAATCCAATTAGACCCTAGTTTCTAAATGATGGGTAAGACCAATTTTACTCATAGCAAGTGAAGAAAGGAATGAGCTCATGAGTAATTAAGGAAGAAAGGTTGTTTAATTTACCCATTCTATTAACTTAAGTTAATTAATGAAAATATTAACCATCAAAAAGGCCTCTTGTTCCCTTTTTATAATTAAGATGAAATTATTAAACTTAGATCATATGTTTGGGAGAAGTAAAACTTATGTCACCTTTTTGTAAGTTACCTAAAATACAAGTTTGTTTTGACAATTTAACTTTAAAAAGTTTAAGATATATCTAAGTTGAGATTAAAATTTAGGGGATTATCTATAATTAAAGAAAGTCATTCTTTTTCAACCGATTATGTTCTTTCCACAAAATGCGAATGCATAAAAACAAAATTCTTAGATTTTATTTCCGAACAATTTCCTTTATATTACATTATATTTCCTTATTCGTGAGAAATGGGTATTAAACTTGTATTTACTTCTTTTGCTCTAATGATTTATACAGGGTCTAAAGTGTGAAGCAGGAGACTACGACCTTCTGAAGACCGGGTGTGATGATATCGTTTAGATATATGTGAAATACCTTTTACTTTCTTTAAGTTACCAAAGGTGGTCCAATTTCACTAATTCAAAATCGATAAATATGTATAATGTATAATACAATGGATGCTAATACTATGTGTTAAAATAATGTGAATATCGATGTCCCGGTCGTTCAATTAAAATTCCTTTCATAAGAATTTACATGTATTTCTCATTTTTTTTTAAATCTCACCGTAATTTATTCCATCCGTATAACGCTATTTATGTGCATAATTATTATATGCCCCATGATCTTTGTCATTTCTAGATTTTTGTTTGGCAATACCAATACACCAATTTTTCTTCTTTTTTTTTTTTTTTTCCTTTGGCCAGAAGTGAAATTCGTCATTGAAGAACATCATAATGTAAGTACATATAATACTAACAAAGTACATTAAAAGAAATGAGGATCCAAAAATCCAATATGAAAACGGACAAATTTCTTAGATAATAATGGGTTACAATGACCCAAAGGGAATACCAGCACAGCCATGGAATGAAATCCAGCACTTTAGCTAGGAAAGATACCGTAATGAGATGACAAACAAACATAAAAGAAAAGTAAATGAAAAAAAAAAAAAAAACCTAAACCTGAAAATGGCTCAATAACTTTTTATTCGTTGACGGGTAACTAATTGCAAACCTTGATATCTAAATCAAGACGTCCTCTTTGTCGATAGAGAACTGATTGCAAACCTTTAAATATGAATCATTTGTCCTCTTATTGAAGAATTACATGGTGAAAATTATGGTAGCATCAAAAGATTTAGAGCGGATAGCCAAAAAGTGATGACCGCTTACCTTAAATTTTCTTAAAGAAGAAAACCTGAGAGAGAGAGAGCGCAATACATCAACTCAAGTTATGTAGTTTTATAAAGTAAACCCAAATCCTTTAAAACTCTTTCAAGAGATAGAAGAAAAATTGTGAAAATTGAATTTGGTAAATGAATTTTCAGTTATTTTTTTTATATTCAATCAAATTTTTTATTGTTATTTTTACTATCTCCTAATATTGTGCTCTATTTACCAACATGGAAGAAACGGTTTATCCATAATAGATAGCGTTGGAAAATGTAGTAAAAATTTAATTATAGACGATCTTTTCCATACCAACAAATAGTGCAAACGATCTTATAAAAATAAGTAGTAGTAGAAGTAGTAGTAGTAGCTGCTACTAATAATAATAATAATAGTGACCATCATCATCATCATCATCTTGAAAATTTGATTAGATACACATTAAAGTTCATATATCAAATTAAACCATCGTGCAAAGTTTAAGTATCAAATTTAACCTTTACTAAAAAAAAAATCCTTTAAATTTAATATATAAGTTTTTCTCTTACAAAAAAAAAAAATAAAAAAGAAAGGTTTAAGTTAGTTCAAGGATCAAGACCTACGAATCGAAATCCACCTTAAACTAATTTATCACAGTCTCCCCATTTGGGGAGTCATAAAATTGTATTTTAGGTTGATTGGGGTGTGATCAAGAGCTATGTCAAGTTAAGTATTATGAAATTTGTGATTGACTCAAAGTTTAATTTAACTCTTTTTAAGTCAAAATCCAGTAACTTGCAAAGAGTGTCACTTAGTTATATCCTATCAATTGTTTAACCATATTATTCTTCGATGAATGATCCTTATGAATTTAAATTAAGATGTAATGTGTAGTTTTTTTTTTTTTTTTTTTGCTATTATAATTGAGAGGGGGGATTTAAACCCGATACCCCTCACAAGAGATTAGAGAATATACCACAAAGTTACAAGGCTATTGGAAGATACAATGTGTAATTTTAGATATGAGTATTGGCATATGATGAATTGTAAAACAACCAAATCACACGTTTTTTGCTAAGTTAGGACATATGGATTTTAGGTGATAAAATCACACTACTTACCTTTGTTCTTAAGTATTGGCAAATGAATTGGTATATGATTTTAACTTGGAAAACCTCACAAGAGAAGATGTATAAAGCTATGGACAAGAATTGAAAGCTATTCCCTTTAATGGACTCCCTAAAATTTTACTACTCTCTTATATAGTCCATTCTCTTGATAGAATCATATATGTAGTACTTACAAAAGCCAAAACTATATAACACATAAAAAGCAATGATATATACAGCAAAAAAAGGAAAAGGAAAAAAAAAAGGAAATTGTGATGGACCAAACCATATCGGTAGTCAACTATGAACCTTAATTGTTAATCATGCCCAAGTCCCTTAACATAACCTTGTTTTGATTGTTATGTCTTGTCAACTTCAAATCTAAGATTGAAAACATTGCCACATTGATATTTTATATGATTTGGTTTTGAACATAATGTCTGAATAACTAATCTTTAGGAAAAATCATAGAAATATGATTCATGATTAGTCATTCTATAAACTTGTGACCTATGTTTTTTTCTCTTTAACACCAACTCAAGTAGATGCTAGCATTGGTTAAAGGAAAAGTATTGGCTTAAAATTGATTGACAATAATTAATGTAATAAAATAATATTATAAGTCCACTTAAATAAATAGTAACAAATATTATGAATTATAGGGGAAAAAATCAATTGAAACCCCAAGGAATGTGGTTAATATCCTTCAGACAAGTGGGTAATTAGCTACCAACATAAGTAAAGCACAATGCAGGTAAGAAATAGCTAAAGTTAAACCCCACAAGTTGGTTCATATGTCCATAAATCAAGACTTGAGATGAGATTAAACCCATTTTCTGCATCTAAAATTTATTTTGTTGTTGCCATCCTTTGTGATTTTGAACTACTTTGTCCTTACAATCTTTTTAAGAGATGGATATATTTGCTTATACAATAATATCATTTGATGTCCATAATCTCAAATTATATTATAAATTATATTAAACACAAGCAATAATGTATTTAGTTATACAATTATATCATCTCACAAACCTTAATCATGAATTATATTATATATTATATTAAACATAACATAATTATGAATTATTGTTATATTAATGGTCACCCCAAAAGTGTCTATATATTTACTAATTAGAACCTAAGGGTACATCCATATTTATGGTTGGTTTGATGCTTTTTAGGATGTCATTGTTGTTAACTATCACGTGTTGTTGGCGTGATGATTGTAATGTAAATTTCTTCTTTCACATGATGATTATAATATAGACTTCTCCTTGAGTTTTGTAAGGCCTTAAATACAGGGTTTTCATAACCTGATCATTTTTATGTGAGATATACATACGTAAAGGTTCAACACTTGTTAATTATCTCCAAACATAATATATATATATTTCAAATACATACTTGACACCTCGTTATATTAATAAATACTAAATTTATAACATCTCTACATGAATAGCAAGTATCATCTACACTAATGACTTAACAGGTCTAATGATAATAACATATATTGAGGTACGTATTTGATCAATCCTAAGAGGTAAAACTCAATTGGTAACATGATGTCAAAACAACAAGCAAACTCCCTTCACTTTATGTCTCATAGTAATAGGTAACAATACCACTACTCTTCTTAGAAATTACTACCTCCAACATTGTTATCGCTCTTATATTCCATTAGTAAGTTGTTGATGCTATACTTGTAAATGGAAACAAAACACCTATACCAAAGATGACAAAAGAATAAGTTGAAACCTAGTATATATATGATACAAACACAAATACATCATCAAAACAATACATTCACATGCAAACATATAATTAATGTGATAACTATGATTTTTTTATCTTTAGTTTGATCCGAGAAAACAGTATAGGAATAACTCAATATCCTAAACACACTTACACATATACATATATAACATACATGAGTTAAAGAGTCACCTAAATTTGTTTGTAATCATCTTCAAGCACAACTTAACCTGTTGATAACATTACACGAGATGATGGAGATATCGTGTTAGCATCATCAGTAATTTTGGTCCATTAAACATACCTAGGGACAAGTAATAAATCAATTAACTTATCCAAGGTTGATTAAGTTAAATTAGTTCTCTATCCTCAGGTGAGTTTGTGAAAAGTCTAAAATATAAGTTATGTTTATGCAATTTTCCAATGCACTACATGAAAGTTGGGTTTTAGAGATAAAATTTTTATCTTTAAGTGTAAATTTTTATCTCCAAAACCATCATCATTGATTTATAAACATAACTTCTTTTACTAATTTTTCATTGCAGAGTTTCTCTGTCTAAATATCAATTTAGTCATACTTTTTCACATCTTATCATAATTATGTGAAAATGATTATTAGGGAATGAGATATGAATGTTTAAGTGAGTTTTGAGAGTAAAAAATTTAAAGTTATAATTTATTCAATAGAAAATTAAAAAAAGGAATTTTATTTTTTTAAAAAAAACTAAATAAAAGGTAAATGAGTTTTGTTACTAGGTAAATTTAGAATTAGGCTCCTTAAGCTTAACTTGTCTTGCTTAGAATTTAGGTCAATCCAATAGCTTACAAGCCAATGTCTAGGCTAGACTCAATCTTTCCTAAGCAAACTAAAAGAGTATTAAGTCTACTCAGATATGATCATTCTACTCAGAACATAGTCTCTTGCCTTAACTCGTTCACCCCTTCTAATAATCTCAAGAAGTAGTTCAGTGGCTTGGCACCCACATCTTCACTAATTGGCATGCACTCCATGAACTTCATAGATATTCATCCACTTTTGGCAAGCACCGATAACCCTTCTTCTTTGAATATCCTTTAGGATTTCTTTAACGAATCATGTTGTAACAATGAGCTAAAAACACACTTTCTCATTTTACTTATTAATTTCCTATACTCTATTGACTTGATCAACACAATAATCATATTAGATAACCTAGCAATGCTCACTGGCCCATCCTATTTAGCAAAATTAAGGCCATAATTGATTTGAAATTATAAAGACTTATGAGGGATTTTATTTTATATGTGAGGCACATATATACTTACACTTTTGTTTTTTTTGTATTTTATTTATTATATATATGATATGGAAACATTTCTAATTAATAAAAGAAAAGTAAAAGTCCCATAAAGTAAAGGTGATAGGTTTAAGACTTATATGGACCATGATCAAACAAGTAAATGCAACACATATATGTGGTCGTTTAATCACGACAGACAAAATGGATTTATGCCTTACATATTAAGGGTTGGGAAGTCAATCACAATTACCATTAGCATCTAGGCACTTTTATCTCAGGATTACAACATGCTAACTATCTCATCAAATAGTACCAATCACAAGTTAACTATCTCAAAGGAAAGCATCAAGAGAACAACGTAAGATCTAGCTAAATGTGGCATGAGTAGGTTTTCAAAAAAGGCTAAAGTGCCATGAAGATCTAGCTTAACGTGACACAAGCAAGTTTCCAAAAAAGGCTCAGGTGTCATGAAGATCTAGCTTAACATGACACAAGCAAGCTTTATAAAAACCATTTCATTAAAAATTTTTAGAATCATTTTTCATAAACCACTTATCCAAGTCAAGCAAGTAGGTACTTCCCTTGCCCTCACTTTTTTGAACATAGATCACTCATTCTGGTTTAGTTGAGTAGGTACATCGCATGCCCTTAGCAATGAGTCTCCGCTCTCTAGGTTGTACTTCCAGACGGAGTAGTTCCCAATACAAAAAGCAAGGCCCATGGTACCATAATACCCCCAATCGTAGCCTACCTAAACTATTGCATAATGGTGATGGCTTTTTGGCAATGCAATTTACACAATGCATGATTCGTTAATTAATTTGGTCTAAATAATCATTAGATTCATTTAGGATAATAAAGAAATAATAACATTTGCTAAGCTACATGCATCGACCATCAAGTATTCATATAATTAAGGTAGCTTCAAATGGCTACATCAATTCAAGCATATGCATGGGTTCATTCATTAATCACATATAATTAATTCCACTAATCTACATGCACAAGCAAATATAGCAATCATAGATTAGATATTCACTTTGTCATATCTACTACTAGTCAAAGTAGTTGCCTGGTATATTGGAGTTCGACTCAAAATCATCTAAATGTAGTAGAAATGATGAAGATTGAATAAGAAACTAATCATATAAACTATTTTCTAAGCTTATACTACAACGTAGTTTATTCTACTGCAGTTTTCGGTATCTAAACTTAAATCACGTGGAATTTGTTCATTCTAAATCCATTTTTTATAAACTTACAGTCAATTTCATAAGATTTTTTTGCAATGGTGGTGTTAGTTTTGGCGTGTGAGTTATGGATCAATGCAGTTTAATGCTTTTCTCAAAATGTGTCATTATTGTTCCTTAGCACATTATGTGTTGTCTTTCTAATAACTTTCTTTATGAGAATAAGTTTACAAATATCTACATAATTAAATGCAGTTAAAATATAATCTTTTTGCATTTATATAGATATATTTACATATGTGTTATTACACAAGATTTCCATATTTATACTGGTTGATCTAAGATATTATGTAGAGGTTTTGCTTTAAAAAAAATTCTTTAACTAAACTCGATAGTGTAAGTTATTCTTTAGTCATTTCCTTAAAATATATATACATGTATATATTATTATTTTATTATTATGTTTTTTTTTTTCCATGTGGAATCCTATGTAACAACATGTTTAATAACTTTTGTGTTTTACTCCATATAACTCCCACTACAAAATAGCATCTATGATTTATTCCTTTATAAATATTGCTAGCTATATGATTTTAAACTTATCTACTAGTCTTTCTACCAGTAGCTTAGAATTTATTCATATGGATGCTTTTTAAGATTGTACTCTAGATATCATTATCGTATAACTTCTTAAAATTGTTATGTTATAACTTTATTTGATCATGTTGGTATCTAGGAATATATATGTTATAACTTTATTTGATCATGTTGGAATCTAGGAATATATACTAGTTATTTTTACAAGATAGGCTCTAGAGACTTACTTTGAAGGGGAAAAAACAAAAGGAAAAAAAAAAATTTTGCTTGACGACCTTATTTTCCGATGCTCCAATGGATTTGTTAGGACTCCAAGTTGAAAGTTGCGGCAGGAGCTTGTGGAGATCTAAGCTAGAAATGGAATATTGAGGTGGCTGCTTTGAGTTCCTTGGATATTGTTGGAATTCCTCATAGATGTTAGGAGAAGAGGAAGAGGAAGCCTTCGAAGGGAGATTTTTTTTAATCTCACACTTTCTTCAAATAAGCTTTTGTAGAAAAATACATAAATTGATTTGATACTATCTATAACCCAAAATCTTAAGGTATTAAGTTAAGAGGTCTTCTTTCTTATAAATCATTCACATAAGTCTCATATTTTTTATGTAAGATTTCTTTTAACTTCACACTTGCACCCTAATGATAGATATTGGCATGGGCCAGATCGAACTGTCGAAACCGCACTTGCACGTCATGCCCGGCTGTCTAATCTGGCCATGCAGGTTATAACCCGTGTGAGACCTAGCAGTTAGATAGGCTTACCCGCGAACCCGCCAGGTTGAAACAGTTCATGAAATATTTAAAAAAACAAAAGAAAGAAAAGAAAGAAAGCCAAAACCAGTAGAAAACAAGACATATAGATGTTAAGTTTACGTGGCTTGCCTGTTCGGGGAATGAAAAATGAATTCCCCTGGTCCGGCGTGCATGTCCAGTGTCCGTGACATGGGTCACGTTTTGTTTTTTTTTTTTTTTTTAATAGAGGTAAATCATTTATCGGGGAAGGAGGAAATTAATATTGCTTTTTAAAAAAAATTACAAAAATACTATTAAGATAAAAATAATCTTAATAATAGGCAAGTTAATCCCGTCTTTATCATTAGTGGCTGACCTCGTCTCTTCAAGAGACGAGATCAATGTATTTGCACTGACCTCGTCCCTTGAAGAGACAAGGTCAAAACAAGTCATCTTCAACTTTGTCTCATTAAGAAACGAGGTTAGTGCAAAATACACTTACCTCATCTCTTGAAGAGACAAGATCGATCACTTAAGACATCGTCTCTTGAAGAGACGAGATCAATTTATTTATTTTTTAGATTATTTTTTTATCTGGTGGATTTGCATAATTTAATAAAAAAAAATATCATTTTTTTCCTTAATCCGTTGTCGGGTATATGAAAACTAGCATGAATAGTGTGTGCCTCTGCCTTGCACAAAAGTAAATCACTCTGTGCGTGTTAGATGGAAAAATTTAAGAAATGTTAGAACAATTGCTAAAGTTCAAATGAGAACAAAATTTTTTACTTAAGATATAGGTGAAATTTTCCATAACGGTATTTGAGAAAAAATTATTTTAATATGTATGGTGCTTCAAAAATTAATATTTGCCTAAATTCATAAAAGTAACTATTGTCAACGTTAGCACCAGAATTTGACACTAGAGAAAGAGAAACCTGTCTATTGTACTATAATGGAATTTTTAACACCACCTCTAGGGACAAAGCCACACAAAAACCAACTCTTTTTATGAACCCAAGATGTCATACTGTATTTGGAATGAGCAAACGAATGCACTTTTTGATTGTGAAAACAGTTTGTCAATTATATAATTTATAATATAAATCTTGTACTTAAAATAAAAAAGAAAAATAAAGTAAAATTATGGTGTTCATAATAAGCACGGCTGTGATCAAGACAGTGGTGAATTTCTTGAGTCCGCGAAAATCACAGGTCGTATCACGATCATGATCAAGACAATTGTACAGATCACAGGTCATATCACTGCCATGATCAAGACAACAGAGGGTGATTGGGACAACTAAGGAGATCACGAGCCATATAACGGCTGTGATCATTGATCTGTACAAGCACAACAAATTTCATAGGCCTTATCACACCCATGATCTTCATTGTTGTACTCTTAATTTTAATTCAACGGTCATTTTTTAAAGATTGTAATTTTTGATAAATGTCTTAGAAAGTTTTATGTATTTGAGTTGTTTCTATTCGTGATAATGATTCATGTTAATTAATAACTAAATTGAAATCCAAAAATGCAACCCATGTCTAAATAATATGACTCTTGAAGAAAATTGTGATGGTTTAAATATTTAATCATTATATAAAACGTGTTGCATCTGATAGAAAAGATACCAATAATTATTAGAATTTTTCTCTTTATTTTTTACTTCTTTCTTAGCAAAATACTTATACAAATACATCTCAAATTTTCTCAAGTGTGGTTTGATGTTTGAATATTTGCCATTCAAGTATCAAGACTTAGTTGTATCTTAGAAAATTCCACAAAAAATATCTCTCATAGCAAGCTTTGTATGAAAAGCGTAAATTCTCTAAAAAACGTGATAACACTTGTGCCTCTAAGTCAATCCTAATTGAAATATGTTTCTTTAAACCTGTTTATTAGTTATAAATTCCAACACCGTTTAGCTGGTGTTTCAAGTCTATGAGTAGTCGGGAGAACTGGCATCTCCACCAAAATTAAAACAAGAAGAAAGAAAGGACAAAGGTCCTATCATCTGAAATGATTCCTTGGTTAAAGATGTATTTAGGTTCGGAAGTCAGCTGCAAGAAAGTTCCCGGGAAGAGAGACCTGCAAGTTATACATGTTGGCAAGCATTCAGTAATTACATCCATCACACACTTTGAGAATATCTAGCCACAAGACCAGCCCAGCAAATTACTGAAGATAAAGAGACAAACAAAGGCTTCCCACATCAATTACCTTGTCACCTAGCTTAAATGGTGGAAGGCCTCGATAGGGGCATCTACCACAGCGAAAAGCATCCCCCATACCACACTGCAAATCACCATAGGATAAACAGCAACAATGAGTGGATAGATATATCACCAAACCCATTCAGTAATCACTCAAAGCAATGTGCAATCCTCACTATCCTTCAATAGCAACATGAACGCTCGATGGAGATATAAAATATAGCATACTCATTTACCAAGACAGCCACAAATTACAACAAGAACTTACATTGCCACACGCTGATTGAGGATTGTCCAACTGTTCCATAGTGAGTCCCAATTTCTGCACTTTCTCCTCTGCCTCAGCCATTCCACATGTGCAGTTCTTGCAAGCCTTCCTTGTGCTTCCAAATTCACAGTCCCCAACTAAAAATAAAAATCCCCCCAATCAAGTCAATGCAATTGTGAAGTTTACTGAAACTCCAACCAGTGTTCTGAATAAGAAAAGTATACCGGGTAGATGTGGTTTCTTCAAATCATCTTCAGTAAGAAGGCTATCTTCATCTATAAAATCATCATCTTCGTCCGTTTGAACTTTAGGCAAGGTTTTAGTGACCTTCTTAATTGCAAAGGAAGAACCAACTTTCCAAGATGGCTTTTTTGCTCTTACCTATAAAAAAGAGAGAAGGGAGGCAAGGTCATCTCTCTATTGCTGTAATGCAAAACTAAAGAAAGATATTGATCTTTCATCTCATAAGGCATGAAAGATCAACCAGGAAAAGGGGTTAAAAGGCAAACTCAGTTCAAGTGACCTTAATATATTGATGTAGGGAAGTCCAGCAAAATCAATTGCTACAAAAGAGAAAGCTTCTTTGTCTTGCTACTTTCTAAATTTTCTAAATTTAATTACTAAAAAGTGCGGAGAAAAGGTGGATAAAAATAATAATGGTATAAGAGGTACTCACTGTCAAACTCTGAGTGGCTTCGGTGCTGGCCGGCAACTTTAATTGGGTTGGCTCTGTATATCCAGCCAACAGCAACATGCGCTCGATGATAGAAGATGCCTGAAAAATCATCTTACATGTTAACAAACTAGATAAGAGGAACTCATTGAACTTTTCAGGGTGGAAAGTAGAAATAAATCACTGGTCTGCCTAACCTTATGTATCAGAATGTTGCCCGCGGGCTTCAAAACTCTGGATACTTCTATTAGTTTAGTAGTAGGGAATTCAAGTGACTTACAGATTACGATAACAAGGTCCAAGGTGGAAGATTCCATAGGCAATTGACCTGTTGCCATAAAGCAAAATTTCAAACAAAATATCTCAATACTGTTGCATCAACACATAATTGCACAACCAAAATAGCAATTAGTACATAAAAACCATAGAGATTGCAAAGTTTCGCACTTCAACACAAATGAGGACCTTCTCCCCTGGATTATCCCTCTTCAAATAAATGTGAAGCAGAATCAAACCAACCCCATGGGGTTGGTCTGGGGGATAAGCCTAGAGCTCTTATAACAACTGTTATGGGGACCAAGGTTCAATTTGAAACTAGCTACACAACACAAGCTATTCTTGACAGGTTCGTAGATCTTTAAGGAGTGCTTGGAGGTAGCAGATCTGATTGCAATAATACCCTCGTTATTATTTAAAAGAAGAGGTGAAGTGCCCACAAGTCATCACCAAAATAAGTAAATTAAAGAAGGTAGAAACTTTCCCATGTACCAAATGACTGATAAATACTCAAAACATAAAGCATTAAGCATTTTCCAAATGGCCACAAGTGCAGAAATCATTTTTCAGACTTTGGGATACAACAAGTATACAATTGCCAATGTAGACATGGCTTGCAGATCTTACCAATAAGGAACAATTTATAAAGATGAAGTAAATCAGAAAAGAATCAGCAGTGAATTGAAAACATATGCTTAAAGACAAGCGCACTGAATCAGGGGAATAACTTGTCTTTTTTTCCATTTTTTTTTTTTCAAAACCAAAGTTTAAATGAGGATAAGCAATTTAATGGAGGGCAAGAAAATACTGGGGAGCAGAAAATCATACTTAAAGATGAAGCTTGGGTGATGATCTGAGCATTGCATTTCTCCGAACTCTCATTATCGATCTCCTTTATCAAATTAAAAACTACACTTGTCTCAAGAACCGCATCATCGGTCAAAGCCAGCACAGCACTGTTCATAGCCATAGTCCTGCAAAAGCAACAACCAATTTATCATGAACTAGAAGTTATTGACAATATCAACTTCTTATCCAATGAACACTTGCCCAGGGTAACATAAAAGATAATAGTTCATGTTCTACACCCTCAGTTAGAAACAGTGTAAAAGGATAATATTGAAATCATAATTAGATAATATCCACGGTCTTTAACACAAACTAGCTCCTCTAATTCATCCACATACTTTGGACATACATATCACCCCCAATAACAGCTTAATTACTAAAAACAATTTCAGTAATTAAGTCATCATTCAAGTCTTTGAATCATTCGTTTTCTATTTCAACACAACAAAGCAAAACTATATAAGTTTTTCATTCGACAAACATTTATTTGAAAATAATAAAAATATAATACTAAAATGATCAGAATATCATAGAACAAACATTCATAAACAAAATGCAATCTTCATAACAATCTAGCGCACGATTTTCACATTTATGTTTGAAGACTCCATCGTTGCTATTACAAAGCCTTTTGGATACTATATTATAGTACCTACAGCGAAAAAAACCTTGAGATTTAATGGCACTCAGTGGGCTACCATGGCTTTGGTTAAACAACCAGGGCAAGCTGCTTTGCAGCTATCGTCTACTGGTTATTTTATAATCGTTTAAACAGTATTTAAATAATTGATCATTCTAAGTAACAGATTACAACAAAAATGAAACCTAAAAAAGAGAAAAGGAAGGAAGGAAAGAAATTGAATTCGATAAAAACAACACACTTACAATGAACTATGATTTATTCCTTCGTAAATATTGCTAGCTATACGATTTTAAACTTACCGAATAATCTTTGTGCCAGTAGCTTAGAATTTATATATGGATGCTTTTTAAGATTACACTGTAGATATCATTGTCGTATAAGTTCTTAAAATTGTCATGTTATAACTTTATTTGATCATGTTGGAATCTAGGAATATATACTGGTTATTTTTACAAGATAGGCTCTAGAGACTTACTTTGAAGGGGGGGGGGAAAAAAAAATAATTTGTTAGGACTCCAAGTTGAAAGTTGGAATACTGAGGTGGCTGCTTTTGTGTTCCTTGGATGGATGAATGTTGAACAAATAAATAAATAAATTAAAAGAAAGAAGGAGAGCTAAAGGAGAATGTGAGATGTTAAGTCAGCATAAGATAGAAATTAGGAGGTGGAAGTACAGAAAAGAAAGAAAGAAAAAAATAATAATAATATAATATCAAGGACAGGTTTTAGGTATTTTGCTCATCGGCATATCCATGATTTGCCATGTCTTTAGGTAACGAAAGTATAGATAGATGATAATTGTACTTGTAAGTACAATTGCTAAAGTTCAAATATGATTATTTTTGTTAAGATATTAAGCGTGGTTTTAGTCTTTGATTTCATTTGGTTCAAATAAAATTATTTAGTTAAGATATAGTTCATAGTTTTAATAATGATAATTGAGAAAAATGTATTTTGATATCTATGGATGCTTCATGTTATCGCCTAGTCAACATAACACTCCAATTGATCTCTGTTAGTTCTATGAGGTTTTAGTGCTTATATAGTTGATTTGAGATTCTATAATTACCTCTACGGTTTGATATCTTGAGTTATATAGGCATGCATATATGAAATTTATACTATTCAATTTAGGATAGTCTTATTATATTTTGGATATATCAAGTTAATTTATTTAAGGTTCTCAGTGTCACGAGTTAAAATTTTTAGGATTTCGGACTTATCCATTGAAGTTCAGTGTCTAAAATTGAATTTTACGATCAAGTCAACTTACCAAATGGATGATAAAAATTTTTGTGGGGCTCGCATTATACCCCTTTTAACTTTACAATTATGTCGCTTTTATGTGTATTTATATATATATATATATTAACATGAAGATATGTATTAAATATAATTACAAAAAATAATTGTCACAAAAATAATAATATCCCCATATGAATTTTTCCGCAAATTAATATATATAATTTCACAGATCTAATATAGATCGATTTATCAATTTGATTAGAATAATTGAGTAAGATTGTATCTTACATATATACGAGGTCATGGGACCAAAAAAATAGAAGAGCTCCAGGTAGAACCTTATTGGCTATATCTAGGAATGGAACGTGGGTTATCAAATTATTTTATTTATTTACTTATTTTTGTGTATACAAGTATTGTTTAATGTATGGGCCAATAATATTGCATATATATCTATTTTATGCGTTGCTAACCATCAAATACTAACGGTTTGCTATCGTTTTTAAGTTTGTGAGAAATTCAGAGTGCCCTTTAAGGTCTTTATCCCATTCGAATTTTACAATTTATCATTATATTTGGTACTTGTGCCATAAAAAAATATTTCGAAATTGTATGAACTTCGTTACTATTACCTAACATACGTGGAAAGTGTATATTTGATAATTTGGTATTACATTTTATGACATTTCGAATGTTCTCTCTACTTAATATTAGTATAATTATATTTTTTTATATTATCAATTTATTTATTTATAAGGTTTATAGATGTATGATAACGATACATGGAACTGGGAATTTAATTTATAATTTTTGCGATAATAAAATCAACTTTGAGATAAGAATTAAATCTTATAGGTAATTTAAATTTAGTCCGTGCATGAAGACTGATGATCAATATAATATACCTCATAGTTGTTGATTGTTGAAGATATAAATGTACTACGCAATTTCGATATGACAAAATATTAATATTGTTGTATATTCCCCTTCAATAATTTATTTTTTGCTAAAATTGCATTTGCTATTAACTTTAATAGGTCAAGTAGCATCGTTTCTCCACAGTACGCATTTTGTTGGCTTCACTTGGTCGAATGGCTCGTATATAATGTTACGAAATCCTTTCTATTATATTGGATTTTGTTAACATACATATACATTAGTTATGATGTTAGTTATAATACATAATTAATGATAACATAATTTTAGTAATATAGTAATTATGATTTTATAGATAACCTATCATAAGTGTTTTAACATATGGATATGTTAGGTCATGTAATATTGAGCATATAGTAATCATCGTATCAATATTTACAAAATAATCGTATTAATATGATATATCATATTTAAACATCGAAATTAGCTCATTTGAGGATTTAGATATTGGATTTATTTCTAGCTAAAACTTAATCTTATATGAAATCATATTTAAACATCGAAATTAGCTCATTTGAGGATTTAGGTATTGGATGTATTTTCTAGCTAATACTTAGTTATTATTCAAATTGTAACAGTGGTCCCAATAGTTTGCTTTTCAAAACTTAAAGGTCGCAATTTACCGATTTGGCACATGATTTTTTTGCTATGGGTTTTGTGAATTGATATACATGTTGATTATTTTATTCCATAGTTTAGGGTCATTATTGAATTTTATTTGACTATATTCAAACTATTCCTTGAGATTTTTCAATATTTATCAAACTTAGCAATTAAAGGCTTCTTCCTTACAAGTCATTGATCATCTGCTTTTATCTTAGGTTTATTGATGTGCATTCCAAAGCTGATAATTATTTGATTATGTATCCAAATATTATTTAGCTTCGAAAATAAAGATTGTATTCAAAATTCTGTGAAATACATGAACAGCTTATCAAGTTACAGACAGGGTTCGCTGCATATTGTTGTCTTTCTACTTGTAACTGATTTTGAACTGTACTCTAGGGTCCTTTAATTTCTCCAATATCATGTTTTCAGTGTTTGAATAAAGAATTCATTAAATATTTTATCAAATGTCAGATTGTTAGATATAGTCATTTTAAAGTTGGAAGATTTTAATGTTCGTCTTAG
The DNA here is from genome assembly GCA_024138025.1 of Combretum micranthum. Classification (NCBI taxonomy): domain Eukaryota; kingdom Viridiplantae; phylum Streptophyta; class Magnoliopsida; order Myrtales; family Combretaceae; genus Combretum; species Combretum micranthum. The sequence goes on along the minus strand of JAMXBD010000450.1, from coordinate 320,815 downwards.
AGCTATGGCACCTACATTGTCGTAATTTGATTTGTTTAAAGTATTTAAACTATTTAAATTCCTACTGAGTACTTTGATAATTTAAAAAAAAAAAATAGATTAGAAAAAAAATTAGAAGTGATTTTTCTAGCATTTTCTTTAAAGCTTCTTAAGATTTTAGTACCTGTTTTGTCAATTATCAAAAATATGGTTTGCATTAAATTAGGGGATTACATCTTTCCTCCATATATGAAAAGTTTCATCTCTTAAGCTTGTTTAGTTAGGGATTATATTTTGCACATATTGAGGCATTATATGTTTATATTCTACTATGATATATATACATATAGGGGTCTGCTTAGCAAGCTTCTTTGAACATATTCAAACACTGTTATTTTTTCTAATAAATTGTTTATCAAAAAATAGATAATGATAAAAAAAAGTTGACAGTTCTCATGAAAAAATCAAATAGATTAAATATAGATGCAAAGTAAACATATTTACATATATTGTTTCGATACAAATGCAGATACAGATGAAAAACAAACCACCGAAACATACCCATAATATAATCCTAAAGTCTGTCTTTAAAATTTATACTCAGTCTTGACTGTCCAGAATCTACCACATCTCACCATTTGGTAGGTTTGTCCCATCTCTAACAACCAATCGCTTTGATATCACTTATGTTACAACCTTAGAGGGGCCTAGTAGGAATTGCACTAAAGTAGTCATATCATGTGTGCACCCGCAATATAAACACCACCTAGCAAGTTAGAGCTTACAAGACTCTAATTAATTAGTCATTCTTTATGGTATACATATGTTTAATTATAAAAATAGCTATAGAGATTGTTATTCCACAAGTCCACTAGGATTGTAGAGAGTCAAATATCTTACCAAAGGATAAGATAAAATAAACATGGATGTAACAAAATCATTGGTGACTATCTAAAATATCTTAATTTACATTCTTAATTAAACTTCATGTGCATACACACACACACACTGGCTGCTATATGAAATTGTGGTAAATATATGGTTAATAAAAATTGAATGTGTTAGTACGATTTAGTAATTGTATTGCATTATTTGTTGAGATAATTTATCTATTTGTTTGTTTTTGAAATTTTCAAACCCAAATAATTCTTCAATCCAAGCCTCAACCCATAAGCCAAGTCCAAGCCCATTCTTGCAAAAACAAAGCTCATGTTTTGAACCTTTTAACAAAGTTTTCTAATGCCCCAAAAGTCAAAGCAGAACTTAGATAACTGCAAAGCAAATATTTTATAAAATCAATGCAAAACAAGCCCCCAAAAATCGATCCCAAACTAGTACCCTATTCAAACACAAATTCCTTTACTTTCTTGATAAAATTTTCTTATAAAACTTATCAAAAATCCTTTCTGGTTTTCATCTCCAAATTGAGATCAAATAAGTAAGGTTCTACATGCTTAGATGATCGTTTATTTATATGTTCACTTCATGAAGATGAAATCTCTATTTTAATAAATTCTTAGTGAGTTGAATGTGATATTGATGAGTTGAGTTAATTTGTAGAATTAGATTAATCATTGATATCATGATAGATGAGTGGTTAAAAGTGTTGAAGTTGTTTTGGAAGATGAATGAGTGGGTGACGTTGGTGTGCTACTTTATTAAGGAAGATGAAGTTGTGAAAATTGTTTTGATGACGTAAAAGTGAAGTTTATGTATATTTGGTATTGTTAAGTGTATGTATTGATTTTGTATAAACTACTGAAGTAAAAAATATGAAGTTTAAGTATCAAAATTGTGTGTTCTATTTTCAAAACGAAACACAGGTAATGTTGCAGTTGTGTACCTTATTGAGTTTGAAAATAAAGCTTCTTGAAGAGAAACATAAGGGAAACACGGCCACTTGTATCCCATAGTGCTTTTCACTGTGTTGGACAAAGTAGAAAAATGTAACAGCATGGTTGGAACATAGCCACATATATTTCACCGTGCTTCTCTTTAATCTCTTCAAGGATTTGTATTTTAAAGAAACGCGACCAAAACACAGCTAAACCTATTACATCATGCGTCTCACTAATCTTCGAAGGGTTTTGTGTACAAATGAAATACGACAAGATACACATCGACTCATTTGAACGTGTTTCTTCTTTAAAGGGAACTTAGGGGGAATACAGCCATGTACCTTAAAAAATTTTAGTTTTCAAAATTAAAGTAATGGGATGTATTTTTGTGTGTGTGTGTGTGTGTGTGTTAATATATGATTTAATATGAGTTTTTATTTAGGTTTTATATCAGATATAGAACTTAGTTTTAGTTGTTATTAATATTGAAGATTATATGAATTGAATTTATTTATTTTACAGATTCCCTTATCGATTTGAATTTGTCTGTTGATCATTTGCTTGGTATATCAACTAGTACAGGTAGTAACTTAGTTGTTGGTTGATAAGGTAGGCTCATTTGCTTGGTATATCAACTGGAACAGGTATGTAGTGACTTAGTTGTTGGTTGATAAGGTAGGCATAACTAAATTGACTTTAAGCAAAGATGGCTTAAAATTGTTTAAATTTTGTGTGTGTCATTAAATCCGATCCGGGAAGCAACAACCTTGTTAATGATGTTAACATGGTAGTTAAGCGCTTAGGCCACCCCTCGTCGTGATGCAATGACACTTTATCAGTGGCTTAGCGAGTAGTTGATTAGGTAACAATACTGGTATAACGTTTACTTATTCTTAAATGGAAGTGATATGATTTAGTTTATGTTTATGGGACCAGTTGAACTAACTGATATTATGGATAAGTTAAGTAAATATGAGAAACGGCTGTGAACCCTAGATAACGCTATTTTTTTTCAATTAGATATAAAAGATATAGCAATTCAGGCTACCTATATCAATCCCTGAGCAGCTGCCATTACTGAGGACCCCTACGTTTCTAAGGATTGTAATTGGAGTTTGAACACTCAAATGTTGATTTGTTTACTTAATTAAAGATAATTAATCTATGGGTTTCTACATTGCAGTAGTTTAAGAATGTATGTCACTCTGTATTTGCTTGTGTTACTGTACACTAGGCCTTTGGCTCACGTTGCTTCTTTGTAGGTATTGTTAATGATGAGGATTATGATGATTTTGGGTATGTGACTGATTGGGAAGCTTTTATGGATGAATGGGATGACTAGAGACCTTAGCTTTAAGCAAAGATGTTTTAGAAAAGATTTCTTAAAGACTTTTGAAGTTGGATGTAAATTTTTGTTAAAGGCTTATTAGTTAAGCCTTTGGTTTGTAATATAAGATTTTAAGTTTTCTTTTTATGTTTTTATTTTGAACAAGCTTGATATCCTTTGAAGTGTCAATTTGTTGGCACCAATGTTATGCAAATAAACATAATGATGATCTACACATATGTAGTAGTTTTCGGAAAAGTTTTGTGAAATGAAGACAGGTTAAACAAATAGTCAACATAAACATTTTTTTATGAACAGTCTTACATATAACACTCAAGTATTATACATAGCTGGAGGACTAGGCATGCACTATCTTAAGATTGTGCAGGTCGAATCCTTACGGAGTAGTATTCGAGTTTATGTTTATATGATTGTTTGTTTAAATATGATAGCCTACGAGTTGACTTGACCTTAGATATTGTGAGTTTAGTATAGGAAGAGCTTAGGTTTTGTTTGAATGAAGTGTTTTGTTTGATTGTTTGCCTTGTCGTTAATTAAAATGAATCTAATTAAAATTGCATTGTTTAATATGTGTCATGAATGTATTGTATGTTGTATCAAAGATGGATATGTCATGGTGATAGACCTAACAATAACCAGAAAGAGAAAATATGCCACCATCACCTCCTCATGCAGCATCTGTTTATCATGAAAACCAAGGCTACGGGGTAATGATAACAGCAGCAAGCGATGCAATATGGGACCATGGTGGTGCATGTGGAAGAGCATACACCATCAATTGCCTCGACCCTACCAAACTGGTGTCCCTCATACATGTCGGGGCGGCTCAGTGACCGTGAAGATCATCAACTACTGTCCACTTGTTGCCGTGGCACCATTGATTGATCTCAAGAAGCCTTCTCAACCATTGTCGACTCCAACACAGAAAAAATCAGAATATCTTTTAACGGTACGTGTAATAGTTGTTAACTCAAAACCACGTAGTCATGCAAGAGGAGATTTAGGGTACCTGTCTAAGGACAACACAAATTATTGATAAATTTAATAATTTTTACTTTTTAATAATCGACATATTGTCGCAAAAATTACAACTAATTCCCCTAAATTGTGATAATGTTTTAAAATTAATTGACTAAATTGATATTTCTTCTAAGTTTTTTTTTCCTAATTTATGGATCAATAATTAAGATTATTTAAATTTTTCAAATAGCTTATGACATTATTGTGATTTTATCTTCTTGCATGCAGAATTAACCATTAGGTTGTAACAATTATATGGGATTTGAGATAAGATAAATTGAGAGGACCTATTTCCCCTGAAATTTAATCTAAGAGTGCTTTTTATCTAAAAGAAAAAAAAAATTCTTTATATTTCCATTTTATCATAAGAGAAGGATTATTTGCAATATTAAAAAAAAAGCAAATTACAAAAAAAAAAATTACCAATGTTTTACATCATCTGTCCTTTGTTTTTTTTTTTTTTTGACAAATTACACCTTTCTATTGAACAATGTTATTATTAGTTAACTCAAGTTAATAAAATAAATAAATAAATCATTAATGTTGCAGAAATTTTGGAAGAAAAATTAAAATCAAAACAAACACTCTTCTTCATGTAGTCACTTCATTTTCTTATTATTATTTGATTCACTTGGCATGTCTAATTCCATTTTCTTCAAGGACTTCTCTCCTTTTTTACTTTTGTTTTTTTAGTGCTTTTCTTTGCGGTAAATGTTTGGAGCCACAAAACAAAATGGGACAATCCTGATCTCTAATACTTTCTTTTTTAACTTCATTTTGGATTCTCGATTTGTTTGGTTATTATTATTATTATTATTATTATTATTATTATTATTAGTTTTTTAGTTTGCAGCATCCATTTCAATGCTGTTTTAGTTTCCAAGTGATAGGTAAGACAAATTTTGCTTATAGCAAGTGGAGAAAGGAATGAGCTCATGATTAATTAAGGAAGAAAAATTGTTTAATTTACCCATTCTATTGACTTAAGTAATAAAAAGATTAACCAGTGAAAAGATGTCTTGTCCCTCCTTATAATTAAGATGACATTATTAAACTTAGATCATATGTTTATGAGAAGTAAAACTTAAGTTACCTTTTTGCAAGTTGCCAAAAATACAAGTTTGTTTTTACAATACCTTTAGAAAAGTTTAAGATATATCTAAGTTGAGATTAAAATTTAGGAGATTATTTATAATTAAAAAAAAAAGTCATTCTTTTTCAACCGATTGTGTTCTTTCCACAAAAAGCAAGTGCATGAAAAAAATTCTTTTATTTTATTTCTTGACAATTTCCTTATTATTACATTATATTACTTCCTTAGTTGTGAGAATGGGTACTAAACTCGTATTTGTTTCTTTAGCTCTAATGATTTATACAGGGTCTAAATTCTAAAGCAAACAGGAGATTATGACCTTAAGAAAAGCCAAAATTAGAAAATTCTTGGGTTCTATTTTTTTTTTTTTTTAATATAAGTTTTTCTCTTAGGAAAAAGGAAAAAAATGTTTAGGCTAGTTGAAGGATCAAGACCCACAAACCAAAATCAACCTTAGACGGATTGATCAATTTCCCCATTTAAGGAGTCATGAATTGGTGTTTTAGGTTGATTTGAGTGTGATCAAAAACATGTTAAGTATTATGAAATTCGTGTTTGACCTAAAGTTCAATATAACTCTTTTTATGTCAAGCTCTGAGGATAATCTAGATGGGACAGCTCCACCATACACGACATTAAAGTCTAAGATTGACTCCTAAGTCTCTCAAAAGCTTTGAATATTATGCAAGAGCATACCATGACCAGGTAACTAATGAGGCACAATAGTATGCAATTAATAATTCTATAAAATAACAACTAACAAAATAAATAGCAAATAGATCTAGGATAATAAGTATCATTCAAAAGCATTGGTGAGCACATTCATGTATTAGGTTAGGTTTTTACCCTACAAAATATTACATATATCTCTAGTTTAACAAAACTAATCTTCAGAGATTCATTAGAGAAGAAAGAACTCTCTCAACCTTCGATTCCTTCCTACAGAGTCCCATCTCCCAAAAGAAAGCTAACATGTGAGTAACCTCGTCTAAGCTAATAATAGAGATAATCCAGTAACAACAAACTATATGGGAGTGAGCAACCATAAGCTTAGTGAGATATAATCCTTCCTCCATTTCATTAAACAAGTGACAAACAAGTTATATTAAATAAACATACGTAATACAATCAAGCAAGTGAGTAGATATATACGAGCAACCGATAGCCATATATAGATCTTTTTTTTGTCCTTTGAATCAAGAGTTTGGGAATATCCACTAATATCAGCACCAAGAGACCCTACTACTTCGAGATTCAAAACAATTTTTATCAAACACAATTTATTTCCATATATAGGAAATAATGTTTTACATATATCTTCACTCCTAAAGTAAGATCCTTCGAAACAAGGATACCGATGTAACCTTAGAAGATGGGTCGTCTTTCCTAAGATGACTTAGTTTCCATCCCCCAAAATAGGACCCATGATACACGCGCAACCCTCCATAATTATAGCCCACCAAGCCATTGTGTGGTGGTGAATGGTGATGACCTTCAATAATGTAATCATGTAATGCATGCTTACATTTAATTATCATGCCAATATATTTTAAGTCCATTTAATTTTTAGTGTGCCAGCAAGTATCAGACACTTACAAAACTATCACAAAGTACCCCAAAATCCTTAAAGTGAAGTATAATTATTGTATTTTCACATTCAAAGCCAAACACAAACAATCACAAACAAAATTTCCCATCCCTACACGCAGCTCATTTAGTAACTAATAAATTATCATGTTCTATCCTACAAACACAAAGAAGTATAATGTTTATAGGAGTATACTTACGGGTCCATGTCGCTTATCAATTGTAGTAATGAACAAGTAATTCAGTATTAGAGTCAAAATCACCTGAATACAGTAAGAAATAAGAATATAAAATAAGATTCTACTATAAGTGTCAAATAAGAAGTTTACACTACAGTAGTTCTAGAATTCTCGTAGTTTCGACATTAAATTTTTAATCATCTATAACTATTTTGTTTTAACTCTGTTTTTTGACATAAAAATAATCGATTTGATATAGTTTTCCAAGTACTTTTCAAATGTAAAAGCATTTCTATTGAATGAAAATTGTAACATATTGAACTCACCAAAATCAGCTTGAGAAATTCATTTTAATTTGATAATTGAATTTAAAAGCTTTTTTTTGCAATATCTCACTCCTTTTAAATCAAATTTTGACGTAGAAATAGTCAATTTCATAATACTCTCCGAGTACTTTGTAGTGGTGGTGGTGTTTTTGAGAAAAGAAATGCATAAGATGCTCAAATTATTAAAATAGGTTTGCAATTTTCAAGCAATAAAATACAACTTTATATGAAATTTGTTTTTGTGATATCTAACTTGCTTTGTAGTGCCCTAAATTTAATTAAGGCATTACTGTCATGTGTAATACTTTATGCATTATATGCTCAAGCTTCCTTCAATATGTTTATTTTGAACATTTCTAATCGATTTTAATTAATGAAATCATTTGTTTAAATTTATAAAACAACTGGATTTAGTTATAAAAAAATCAAACCTTATAAAACATAACAAAGGTCTCCACTCCCAACAGAGCAAACTACTCTCAAGAGTAGCTCAACTTTCCCAAAAACAAAACTTTAAAGATATTATAAAACATATGGGCTTCTCAACTAAGCCCTTAAAAGAATATTACAAACTTAAAATATAAATCTAGCCATTAAACAAAACAGAAAATAAATACAAATGAAAATTTACAATCCTGACCCACTTCACTCATCTAACATCACCCTAGAACTTGAGCCAAGCATCATCTTCATCAATACCAACATCAACTGTCACGCCCCGAGGGTATTCTAATAATGATAATCAAGAACCATTCAATCACCATTATTAGTTTACCTTCTAGGAATGACATGATTTTCAAAAACAGGATCTTTTAGTTGCTTGGATAGAATGAACAAACATATATAAGTTGTAAATTAGTAAACAACTATTACAAACTACTATATTACAGATCATATGCTTCAGAATTCCTTACAACCTTAACTGATGATTCTAATGCACATTAAATGCATCACAAGACTACTACAGATATAGATATTCTAATCCTATACTAAACTTTAAACTTCTGGCTTCTACTCTCTTACCAGGACCATGCTCCTGCTAGTAATGAGCCAGGGGCGCAAGGTAAACCTGAAAGGACTGTGGGAGTGTGAGCTAAAACACAAGCTCAGTGAATAACCAGAACTTATTACACATATCATACAAGTTATTTAACAATCATATGAAATGCAACAATCACACAAATGAACATTACAAGCTTGGATAACCCGGAATCCAAACAGGATGAAAATTTACGCCCTCCCATCGGGGTTGAAGGATCACAATCTATGGTCCACCTACCCATGAGAGACTTAAGCTTTTAGGAAATAATAATCTCAAATTTAGTTATCTCTTTAAACTTATCATGTTTCATTATTTATTTCCTGTTAGCTTTAGAAACTCCACTAAGTGTTAGTTATTCCCATGTAATACCATAAGCGGCGTCATTCGTTTACCATGTAGTTCCTATGGTATTAACAGAACAAAAGTAATCTTGCAATTAACTACTAGCTCTCTGGCTTAGATAATTTAAGCATTACCAGAGATCCGAGAAACTAACACGTAGTAGGCTACCACTTACTCAATGCTTTTTATGCATAGTATGTAATGCATGATTATTTTCCATTATGGTACCAGTAGTTTTTAGTCAATTTGGGGATGATCAAGCAATACAGACACTCAATTAGATACTACTTATATTATCAAGATACACGCAATTGTGTTATCATTTATTTTAGAGTGACATGTCAATCAATGGAATACAATACACAACTTTCATATTTCAAACAGATCACCAATTTTCATTATCTTTTTATTTAAGGTTCACTACTAGTACAAGCACAACCAATGTAATAAGACTGAGTCACTCACCTGCCCATCCTATTCAATCGTAGTAATCTTCAGGTAGGTCCTCCCCAATACCCGAGTCACCTATTAAGATAAATAATATAATCATTAAAATTTCCTAGACTATATAATCTAGTTTCTATGAATATTTAAGTATTCTACTGGGTTGTTGGGTTTCTGTTTTATTTTTAGCTAATTCTTTTGAAATAGCTTTAAGTTCTAAATCCTTGTACTCGTAGTTTTATTGTATTGGTTCTGGTTGGATATATGAATCTATCAATTGGGTATTTAGAAAGTTAATAACTTCGTTAAATCATTTTTATTGTCCAAAAATATCAGTTTTCTTTTAAATTACTTAATAAATTTTTCTTATAGAGTATAGATGTTCCTATACTCATAAATTTGGATTATTTAAATTTCCATTATTATCTATTTATATACAAATATTCTAGTATATACTTAGTATTTACTAATTCATAATTTATACATATATATATCTTTCTATGAAAACATACTCACTAATAAAAGAATTTATTAACTTAATTATAACTATTTTCGAAATTATTTTTCTCTTTTTGTAATTCATAAGAACATTAATAATTATCATCAATAATACTAATAACAATAATGATAACAATAATATAACAACAATTATAATATAATAATAATAATAATAATAATAATAATAATAATAATAATAATAATAATAATAAAATTTCCGAAAATGGCTTAGCGGGAATAATTATATTCCATCACCTTAAGAGTTATACTAATTGTCTTATACTTTAATTAATATTATTACTAAAGTAATTTTAGTCTTATATTCATATTATTTTAGAAATAATATTTTCGAAAATTTTAACAAAATTCTTTTAATAATATTAAGATTATTAATGATTATAATTAAAACTTATTATATGGACATTACTTAATAAAGTAATTTATATTTCTAAAAATTCTTTTTAGATTAATAATAATAGATTAAATAATTAAACATCCTATATCAGAAAAATAATTTTATTTTTAAATTTAAATAAATAAATAAATAAATTTCGGATTTACTATTATTATACTATAATATTATTATTACTACTCCAGAAAAATAAACAAATGCAGGAAAAATAATAAACATTCTAAAATTATTTAAATTATTATTTATTATATAATTATATATACTTAGTTTCGTTTTTCTTTCTTTTCTTTTTTTTTTTTCTGGCCGAGGGGTACACGGGGTTAAGTACGCCCGTGCACCCAGCCCGTGCTCATCGGGGAGCACTGTTCATCGTCTTCCCCGATGAGCCGCGGCCATTTCCGGTGAATCCCGACGTCAAAACGTCGGGATTTTGGATCCAAACAACTCCTAATAACCTAATAAACCTAAATATCCAAGATTAATAACATAATAACAACATGTTATCCATGATTTCGAATCATCAAACTCGGCTAGGATTTAGGAAAATTACCTTCGTTGTGACCTCTCGATGAAATTCGAAGTTCCTAGTTGCCTTGGTTAGCTTCCTAAGATGTCTAAGAGTCAGTATCAATCTTTAAAACTAGAAGAAAATCGCGGAATGAGTTTGACTTACCTCAAGCTTGTTTTTGAACTTTTTTCCCAGTTTTTGCTCAAATTTTCGAACGGGGTGAATATGAGCGTTTAAAAATTGGTTTCTGGGTTTGTTCTACTCCAAATAAGATGTAGATGAATTCTGGAAAGTTTGGAAGAGTTTGGAGTTCGTTTGCTTAGCCGTTCGAGTTCGTTTGCTTATATATATATATATATATAACGAAGTGAAATTTTCGGCCGCGTTTCTCCCTCAAATCTGAAACGAATTGCTTTCGTTTGTTGTCCATTCCATTCCTTGTTTGATTGTCATTAATACAAGGGTGATCTGTCATGTTTCCATTGGCTTAGGAGAGGATTGGGATTGACTTTTAGGTAAATTATTGAAGAAATTCGGCTCACAACCTCAAGAGAATCACAGCCCTTCAATTCATGTAAACCGTCTCCAGCAAGTTGCAAATACATATATATTAGTTATATATTAGTTAGATTTTGTTTAGTTAAGTTTTCGGGTAGTTTAATACACTATTAGGGTATATTTTAGCTTATATATGTAAATGTATATGTACAAAGGTCTTTAATGGATCCTACAAGATGTTTAGTTTATCAAAAAGTACAAATTTAAGTTGTAATAGTACGTATCTAATTGTTTAAGAAAAATTTATCTTACGCGATTTGGGTTTTATAAACTTTTCGGGTCAATTTTCGTTTCAAGCTCTAAGGGCTTTAGAAAACCCTAATTTGGTTTTTGGTATGATTCAATTCTGTATTTGAGGTCTAGATCTCAAGATATACATCAGTTTATGTTTTTATTGGGTATTTATAATCCTAACAGTTTATCTTAAGATCACAATTTCCTAACTAAAACCCTATTGAGTCATTTATGTAATATTACTACTAATATATAGGCTATACTAGTTATATATATTAGATTTGGATACTCACTATGAAATCTTATCAATATAGTTTATTACTGACCAAAACTCTCAAATTTTAGGGTTCCAATGCAAATATAGGTTCATTACTATACCTTGTTTTAATTCCCGGTCTCTATTGAATACTAAGGTAATCACTTAATATCCATATTTAGGTTTTCCTATATATTCTGTCTGTTTGACAAGGATTCGGGTTTAGGATTTGAAGTTTCCTTTGATCACAACCTGAATTATTAACTCGGAATATGAAATCTTGTTTTTGGAATCAATTAGGGTCAAAGAAGTCCTTTTATAAAGTTTATGAGTCCCAAACCGATCAAATTTAAAGTATCTATCTAAACTAGGGTTTCTAATTAACTCCTAGGTTTACTAGTCAACCCATAATTTCTAATCTAGGGTCGTATCGTATGATGGAAGTTTTCGGGGTTTACATCAACATCATCCAATCATCAACATATCATCATCATCACCATCAATCATCATCAACAACAACAATATCATCAACATAATCTTTTTCATCAATGCAACACTTGGAAAAAAAACAACAACAACAATGAGTCGAAGCACAGTACACCGTAGCGCAGGAACACACGGCTAACACACAAGTTTAACTAAATGCAATGCAACAAACAACAAGTTATTATCTTAAAGTAAACAAATCAACATTGGAGCACTCATACTCTAGAACAATCCATAAAATGATTTACCATCCCTAGCCCACCACTGCAACAGCGGGGGAGTGCACCAATAGCCTTCGTAGGCGACTACCTTAGGATAGGAATTTGGGCATCCTATGTAACCGTAACTACTTAGGGGGTTGATATAAGCAGCCCAAATATTTATATCTCCGATATAACCACAAAAGAAAAAGTAATCTTATCTAGGGTTTCAGTCATTAGTCAACTTTACTTAACTTAATCCATAATATCACCAAGTTCAATCATCCCCAAAAAACATGAATTAAATCATATTACATCAATTTAAGAATAAGTAAATGTTATACATATATCATACACCCTATCAATTACTTACTAAGCCACCTATTAGAAGTCATTGCATCATGACGAGTAGCCTAAGCACCTAAACTACTGTGTCCACTCGAACAAGGTTGTCACTTCTTGGACCAAATTCAACAGCACACACACAACCATCACTTATCAATTATTCAATCGAGTTTAAGTTTTAATTTGTTTTAGGATGCCTATCCTAATAACCACCAAGCAAGTTACTGCGTACCTTTTTAATTCAGAATCCAAACAGAAATAGAAAATAGGCCAGAATTCATCTTAGTAGATAAATTAGGTATCCATATATGTAGATTCAAGAAATAAACTCATATAAGAATTTATATTGATTATCTTATATTAAACTTGATTTATAATCCGATTTGATCAGATACTAAATAGGAACCCTGCTATGGCTGCGAAGATCGCCCCACTAAAATATAAACAGTTCTCCTTTGTCTATCAAAGTATTTTTTTTCACTTTGATTATAGTATTTTATTACAAAAGCATCAACAGAGCATTCATATTAAAAAACATTCATTTTCTAAGCAATCATGCATTTGAAACAACGTATTCCCCATATTATCTATGGTTTATCCTAACTCATTAACTTAATCCAATTATTATCTATTATCTCATTTTAACTTAATCCTAACCAATTTGATTAAAGTTAATCATTTAATCCAATTACTAAGTCATCTTGATTAAAATTAGTCAATCTAGCTCATTTTAACTTATCAAAGTCAATTTAGTCAAGTTGAACTAGGATTGATTAACTAAGTTTATATTATATGTAAGATTCATATTAACTTAAGTTTAGATTAACTTAATCTTAGCGAAGTTGATTAATCTTAATCAATCTAATTCACTTTAGTTCACTTAAGTTTATTAAGTCAAGTTGAACTTAGATTATTAACTAAATTCATTTTATATCTAACTTTATATTTAATCAAATTATTATTTATTAAATCTATAAATTCACTAAACTTATGCTTAATTATATCATTTAACAAATATAATAGATTAACTATCATTTATCTATATCATTTTAGCCCAAAAAGATTCATTTTATACTTAACTATATACACTTAACTAGTAAAACAAATTTTTAACATTGTTTAACAAATGTAGCAGTTGGAATCAATCAAAATTTAGGCCTTTATGCATTTATAATTTACAAAAACTTAAAACATAAGAGTTGTAGATCTTTTTTTATTATTTTCATAGCCTTTTGAATTATCTAAATCTAAGTTTATATGAAAAAGTTATGATTAAAATACAAAATAACATCGTAGTAGAAGAAACCAAACGAGTCGTTTCAAGGGTCTTTTAAACCCAGGGTTTTGTTAAAAAATGATCTGAGAGTGAAACACTCATCCAAACTGGTCGTTTCTAAGGCTATTTGCTCCACACATCTGCTCAAATGGGCCATTTTAAGGGTTGTTTCAATCCACAAACTTTACATAGAAATTTAAATACACCTCTAAATGCCCTTGTTTGAGACCTCTTGCTGCACACGAATTTTTCTTTATTTCTTGTACATATTTTTATCAATTTTTCCACATTTTACTTCCATCAAAATATCATCTAAACATCACATAAGCTAATTTCCATACTTTTAACACTTCTATATTCATCCAATAACATCAATACCATCAAACTATTTCATCAAACCCCATATATAACATTCATCATCTTCTTCACAAATCCAACATATATATAACATCAACTCACCATATAAACAAGTAAACAACAAGTTAAGCAAAGAAAAAGTAAAACTCATCTTTGTAAATAACATGATCTTCTTGGTTATTACTCTTCCCAAGCTTGATTTCCACCTTTGATCTTATTTTTCATGTTTGTTTTCTTCAAAAAACTTGTTTAAACTTGAGATTTAGAGTAGAAATTTAAAAGAAAATAAGAGGGGAAATGGAGAAAGAAGAAGAAGAAGGATCAATAGAGAGAGAGGAGAAAAAGAAAGAAATAAGGTAGCCTAAAAGGAAATCAAGAGGAAAAATGAAATAAAAGGATAAGGATAAAAAATATTTATTAATAAAGAATTAGAGCTTAAATATTTCATATCATTATCTTAAGATCATAAATAATTGGAAGATAATTTCAGAATTTATAACATTTAAATCAATATCTTGAAATGAAAATCTAGTATAGGAATTTAACTTTGTAAAAACTTGATATTTAGTTTGAGTTCGAGTTCGAGTTCAAAACTGATATTTTTAAACAAGTAGTTGAACTCAAAATTTGCAGAGATTGAGAAAATAAAATCTTTGATTCAAATGGCTAATTTAGGACATTTTATAAATTTAAGTCATTGAATTTAGGAATTTTTGGGTCATTTGTAAATAAAAAGAGAAAAGGTCTAGTTTGTTAATTGTAAGAAATTGAATAAATCAATATATCAAATAAACTAAGATTTGAAGTTTATTGATTTACTAAATATTGAAATTGAATTTTTCTAAGAATTTAGAGATTTTGAATCAAAAGAAAAAAGGTTTAGTTGAAGTTTATAAAAGATAATAGAGTTTGATTAGTTGAAAAGGATAGTTAAAGTAATTGGCTAAATGAAGGAGTTATTTGAAATCTCAAATCCAAATTTAACCTATTTACTAATTTAATTATATCACATTGTCTATTTCTTTCTCTATTGTTTACTCATTTTATTTATTTATTTACACTATCTAACTATGTTCAAAATTAACTATATATTATATTATTCAATTAAACCGTCTCTAAATTAACTAGGTGAAGATTTGGGGTATTTCACATTTCTAGTCCATTTTCAATGAATAAGTAGTCATTTTCATAGTATTTTTTAGTACAATCTATTAGCGATGTTGTTTTCATCACAGAAAGACACCAAGCTCATGAAAATACACCACACAAATCTTAAAATTTGTTAGTTCCTTAGAAAATTTTAATATCTTTGCTTAGAAGTCAACATATCTATCTATATTCTTTCTAGGTTAGCTATTAAATTCCTTAAATGTGTTTATGAATGTTTATATAAGTATTTTCATTATGAATCACTAGGATTTACTTATAAGCGTCATTTAATTTGAGTTTAGCTTTAGAGTCTTTGTATTATTGTTATGTGTGTCGTGTGCATTTGTCCTTTTTCTATGTTGTTGATGGATGGGAGAAGGAGTAAGGCACATATAGTTTATATTAATTTTGTGTTAAGTCTTGTGTGGATCAAGACAGTAGGGAAAAAGGAAGAAGTG
Source organism: Combretum micranthum (assembly GCA_024138025.1). Taxonomy (NCBI): domain Eukaryota; kingdom Viridiplantae; phylum Streptophyta; class Magnoliopsida; order Myrtales; family Combretaceae; genus Combretum; species Combretum micranthum. The sequence goes on along the minus strand of JAMXBD010000450.1, from coordinate 304,880 downwards.
GCTACATCGGTAGCTTAGTAGCCAAGCTATACACAAGGGTGTGAATTTGTGTTATTGGTTAATGAAGAGGGAAAGCAAAAGAAAACAAAAGAGGAGAAAAGAGCAGGGCATGTGATAGAGCAAAAACAATATCAATGATTTATAAATTAAAAGACAAGTAAAGGAACAAATTCAAATAATAATTTACATATACATTTATACATAGGTAGTCATAAAATGTGTGTTATTGCTTTGAATGAGCATAAGGGGGGTGCTTGCATTGTATGTCATGTGAGTGAGCATGTGCGAGTGGTCAAGTGTGGCTTCTGTCATGGACCCATGAGTGTAAGTATGCGTGTTATGCGAACTGTGAAGCGTGGAGTGCTCAGAGTAGAGCGCTTAGCTTGTTGCTGACACGTGTAAATGTTATGTGTGCAGGGCAGAGCGGGAGAGCTCTATTGTGTACGTAAAGTGAGCTATTATTTGTATCATCAGCTGTGAGTGGGCCATGTTATGAGTGCCGTAACAAGGTAAGCATGCGTATGTGAGTGGTACTATATGTGGAGCGCTCAAGGAGTGCTAGTGAAGCGCTCATGGAACATTTATGGAAATCTTGAGGCGACAGTGTGGAGCACCCAGTGTATGTGTGTGTGGAGCGCTCATTGTGAGCTCTTTTGTCTGTGTATGCGACAACATCTATGCTACACAGTGCATGTGTGCATGCTAGTGCTCGAATGGGATGTGTTGCTGCATGAGTGCTAATGAGTAGTCGCTATTGTGAGTGTTAAAAGTGGGCAAGCACGATTATTAGCAGCAATGGAGCGCTTAGTGGGTGCATGGGGGAAGAAGCAGCAATTAGTTGCTGGTGTTCTTGTTATGCGAATGCCGTGCTTATGCTACTGGAGCAACTAGCATATATGCGTGAGTGTTGCTGGTGCATGTGTGATGTGTAGATTAGTGAGTGTGTGTGTGTTTGTGTGTGGGAGTGACTTACTTGTGTGTGTGGTATAGAGCGCTCTGTTTGTGCACTGGTGTTACATGTGAAGTGTGCGCAAGTACATTATGGATCACCCTAGGAGTGCTCATGGTTTGCATGTGGGTCAGTGCCATGGATGCTCTATTCTCAAGCAATAGGGGATACTTATGATGCAGCGAGTAAGCAAAGACAAAACAAGACCACTCACTAAGTGATCTTAGTCGCACAATAATAGCAAAGACTATAATCTTAAGAGAAAACTCTCTCTCAATATAGGATTTCAAAAGTATAAGATACATTCTATCTAGAAAGACAAGTGAAATGATTATTTATACTATTACATGAAAAACCCTAAAAGATAAATAATAAATAAAAGTTGGTGGCCTAAAAGGTGAAACAAAACAATGTAGGCCAGCTCCAAAGCTGGTAGTGTAGATTTTCAAAGCTGGTAGCTAAAAGGGGCGACTTAGTGTTACTTCCTCCTCTCTTTATTCGACGACTCCCTCTTGTTCAAATAACCATATGCTATGTTGTTCGCATCATTCTCTCTTAGCTATAAAGAACTCGACCCTGAGTTCTCTTATGGATGTAAAGTTGTATTGTTTAGGCAAAAAGGAAATATATCAGCTACATCATTGCCAATTGATTTTGATGTCAGTGCAAATGAAATCTCAATCCCTGTAATTACTTTCAATGAGCCTTACAGCACTGCAACCAAATGAGCACTAATGCCTCTAATCACCCAAAATTACTCATTCCTTTACCATTCTTCCAGCTCAATCCCAAACCACTTGATCTCAAGCATTGCAAGAATGCATAGGGTTTTAGTTATAATAAAGAGATAAGTCAGGAAAGTGACATTAAGGGATTGTACAATGAACTGTCCAGAGGAAAGATATAATACTAGAAGAAAGCAGTAGACAACCAAGAAAATGGAAGTGAAAGGACAGAGTTCGATGCTGAGATAAGAAATCCTCTATAAAAACTTCATCTTAATGCTAGCAAGGAACATATTGTTCCTAGAAAAGAATATCTCAACAGAGCTAGGAGCCCAGTAAAGAATCTGATGGAGTTAATTAATCATATTAATGGGAGCAGTTCCTCGGAAAGCATCCCTCTTGGTAAAACAATAAATAGAGCTCAAACCCCAGTTATGCATCTTATATCCCATGACAATATCTGTAAACCCTGGGAATTTTCCACATTAGTACACGACCTTACAATAGATTATATAAACTAGATAATAGATTTAGATTCTATTCGAAGTCTAATAATAGATTAATATTTAGATTTTGGATAGATGAAGAATTTAGGAACCAAATAAAGAATTTCTTTAACCCTAGTTAATACCAAAAACGAGATCTTGAATCCTGATTAAATAATTCAAGATATGATCTAAAATTTAGACTCGAAACCTGATATACAAATAGATTTAAATAGAAAATATAAATATAGAGATTAAATGATTGTTTTTTATCTCGATAATGATTCAAGATTTGAATAACGAGTAGTAATGAGCTTAGATTTAAACTTAAACCCTAAATTCAAGATTCCTAGTTAAAAATTAATAGCCACTAATAAGAATTCATGTTTAGTATCAAAACTAAAGATATATATATATATATATATATAGTTTGGTTTTTGTATTAAGTCCAATACTACATAAACGATTATTTACGCGTATAAACAGGAAACGGTAATCTAAAAATGAACCGTTAAGATTTTAAATACACAACGAAAATATAAAATGTAGAATAACTCAAAATCTAAACCCCAAACAAATAATCGGATCACGCTATTGTTCTAAACCGAGTTTTCTTAAGCTATCGGAGCCTGAAACAAAAATTGACCTAACGAGCTTAAGAAATCCAAATCGCGGGAGATAAAATTGTACGAATAAATAACTACGTATATATGTAACCTAAATTTGTATTATTTGAAAATCTAAGTATTTTGTATAACTTTATACACATATTTTTGTACAAAAACTTCCAAACATTAGCTGATTTATACCCGTATAACTTGTTAAATGATCCTGAAATTAAATTAAATAAATAAACTAATATATATATATGATTTACGGCTACATTCAGTGCAATTTGAGGAAAGGAAGAAAGAAGCCGATTTTTGCTCAATAATCAACCCAAAATTGTCAACAAAAACAACTACCATACCAATCATTTGTTGACAACTCATGCTGGCATTTATTGGCTTGAAAATAACAGCCAAAGAGGAACAAATCCAAGGGAAGAATCGGAGGAGAAGCATCAGCCGAAGTCTTTCTTCCCTCTTCTATAAATATGTATGTTTAAAGCCATTAATGGAGAAACAAACAAACTCCATTAGCTCTCAAAATCCTCAGCACAAAAATACTCCCAAATAACAAACAAAACGAATCAAAAACAGAAAACAAACAGATCATAACACCTAAACTCGGATTAAAGGAAGAACAAAGCTAAAAACCCTCAAAAACGAGCTCAAAGGTAAGTTAATACAATTCAAAGGATTTTCGTTCAAATATAAGAGTTGTAACTAACTCATAATTATCTTAGGAACTTAATAAACACAAACACGAGCTTCAGATTGCATTAAACAAGATCCAACGAGGTAATACTCCAAAACCCTAGCTTTATGTTCTAAGAATCGAGATCTATATATAATATATATATATGTTTTTAAACGTGTTGAAAGTTGTTTTATGTCTTTATATATGATATATAAACACTTGGAAGTAGTTTAAGTATGTTTTTAACGTGTAAAAATCAAAGAACATGAGTTGAACCGAGGAGGAAGATGATGAACAGTACAGCACTGCCTCAAGGCCGGCAGTGTAAACGCTAAATGCCGGCGGCTTACATGGATAGGCCGGCGGCTTATAGGCGGCTTACACTGATCAGAGGATACATAAAATAATTTTTCACGTAAAAATTGAACGTAAGCCGGCTTCTTAGAGATCTACGTAGATGGCGTAGGGCCAGCGTACGATTAAAAGCCAACAGCTTTCAATACCGATGCACTCAATATGAAAATTTCTTCAAAAACAATTTACACCGGCACCTGGGGATGAAGGCCGGCGGCTTTGAGCCGGCGTACAGCCAAATTTTCTCTAACGCAAGTTTTTCTGACCTAAACAAAAACTATATATATATGTATATATAATATACTTATTGAATATATATATATGCTGTATGAGAATTTATTAAATAATTAAATAAATACAAGTATTCCAAACATATTTAAACTAATATCTAATATTTATTGCAATCCTAAGCTTAAGAAAGGATATTGAATATTAATTAAAGTTAGTATTAGTCTAATATTTGTTTTAACAAGATAAAATAGGTAAGAATGAAAATTGAAATAAGCTAATTTCTTGAGTAATGTGACTTCTAAAAATAATAAGACAATTATGCGAGATAAAATAAGAGAAACACGACAACACGAAGTATTAATAATTACCATAATATCGAATCTAGGATATAAAGCACATATAGGAATTTAGCTAGATTGTGTTAATGAATACTTTGTCTTAAATTGGTGACTTTGACTCACTAGAGGATCTACCAGTGGATTACTATGATTGAGGCAGTATGAGCAGGTGAGTAATTCAGTCATATTGTACTGGTTGTGATTGTAAATAGTCAAATATATAATGCAAGATAATCAAATGAATGTTTGCTGAAGGTATGAATTGATTTGAGTGTATGATTGTTAAAATATCTTTATAAAAGCGATAATGCAATGATTGATGTTGTGCAGTAGTATAATGATGATTGTGTGTAATGTATGGTCACTTTGAAATTGATTAAGACCTATTGACCTAACAAAATAATAAGAACATGCATTGCACAAATTGCATTATTGCATATATGGTTGTGACAGCCTGCTACGTGTTAATATTTCGGATCTCTGTTTTCGCTTGGTTGATCTAATGTGTAAGTTCTTCCAAGGTTCTCTTTAGTCTGGTGGTCCTATGAGGAGCTAAAAGGCACCGAAGAACGTCGCCCCTAGAATCGCTTTGAAACGATTAATACTTAGGGAGTTTCTAAGGGGATTGCAGAGATTGTTTGTTCAATCAACTATATTCAAAATGATAACCTTAAAACGAGAAATCGTTGATTCTCTTATGTACTTAGTCTCTCCTGGGCAGGTGGGTCATTAAGATTTGGTTCTTCAACCCATTAAAAAGAGGGCGTAAATCTTTTTTCCTATTTGGATTCTAGATCATCCAAACTTGTATCTGTGCATATGATTGAGTGCTTGCATTGCATATGATTGCTAATAACTAGTGTGATGTATGGTATGTCTGGTTATTCACTGAGCTGTGGTTTCGCTCATACTCCTACAATCTTTTCAGGTTCACTTTACGACCCTGGTTAGTTACATCCAAGAATATGGCTCCGGTAAGAGCTTTGAAGCTAGAAGTCTACATATACATTTTAGTTTGATGGTTATGTACTATTAGATTAGATTATTTAGTTGTGTACTACAAAGAAACTATATGGTTTGTAATAGTTTTGTAATGTTTATTCACTAAGTTATTTCTTTCATATATTTGTTATTTCTTATCAAGCAACTAAAAAGATCCTGTTGTTTTGAAAACCTGTCATTCTCTAAAGGTAATCTAGAGATAGTATTCAAGTGTAACTTATTTACTACTACTAGGGTACCCTCGGGGCGTGACAATATCCTCAGTAGTAGAGCCATAAATCCAACCTATTCATTACCCCCACTTGGTCTTGTCTTCATACTAGCATGAAATGACATTAATTGCCTTTTGTGACAGTAGTTGCATCAAGAAGCTATCGAGGGAATAGTAAGAGCACCAAAAGGCTGCACGTTTTTCACAGATGGATGATTAGCTAATGGACGGCCTTAGAATTCAGCAATAGGGATGGAATCAATAAAGAGAGTCGAGTTCCTAAATCTTTTGAGAAGAAGAGTGAGATTTACTTCATGTTCAAAATTTGGCATGTCAAATGATAAGTCATCATCTGGGAAAATTTTAAGGGGTAGAAGCAACAGTAGCAACTTTTTAGTGAAAAATGTTACTAAAGCAACCTCTTTTCCTTTCCTTAATTGAGGATGATCAAAACCATAAAGAGCAGCTTGATGAAAAAGATATCTACTTCTAACATAAACTAGACCTTGTAATCCATCAATTGCATGCATGTTGACATCAAAGAAAACAATGTTGTGATTGGCATAGCAATTAGATGAATCGATACCCTCAAATATAGTGAAACTGGACATGACAAATGTGATCACCACCACGATCCATCATGAAGCATATGCCTTCCCTCAAAACTTAAGAGTTGCACACATAGTGATCATAGTCCAAGTTAAGGATGAAGTGGCGATTAGACATTACGATAGAAGCTTAAACAAACACAGTCATTGCAACAGCTTTCTTGTTATGATGGCCAAGTTGCTTTTCACAAGATACATAGACTAACATGGGGAAGCAGATGTCAACACCACTGAAGTCAATTGAAGATGTATCTTAAGGTTTTCCTTTCAATGGGATATTACTTGGAGGTTTCAGCATCACTTGATTAATGACGTGCATGGAGGTGCTTGGTGCGTTGCTTAGGCTGATAGGCATGACCAGCTACTCATAAAACCCTTCTCTCTTTATGAATCTCTATATATTCTGTTGGGGTTATAGATCCAACTCATATGGGTCTACAACTAATAAATCCTAAATATATATTGTATATATTTAGAAGACACTGAAAATGGAAATCCTAAATATATGTGATGTATTTATATGGATATATATGGGAAAATGAGAAGACATGGAAGAGATAAATATGAGAAATTAATGCTGGTCAAATGAAATAAATACGACTAGCATTAAATGTGAGCCTTCCTTGTTTTTCTTATAAATTCTCTTTATTTTGTCTTTCAGTGTAGAGACACACTGTGAGGTGTGTGGATTATATACACCGGGGAGGTGTAGACACACACCGTGGGGTGTGTGGAGGGACAAGATGTTAATCCTTGTTCCGGTGTACCACCGGTTAGCGGTGATGAAAAGAGTTCCACCAGTCAGTGGTGATGAAGCAGTTATCCACCACGGTGATGCTAAGGAGAAATAGGAGAACAAGGTGGGTGTCTCTTCTCAAGCCTATATAGGATATATCTAGAGAGAGAAAGAGAGGGAATCCTAGAGAGAGAAACTCTAGAAGAATAGATCTTGTTTCTGGTTGTAATTCCACCAGCTAAAGGTGACGAATCAGTAATATACTAGAAAGATCCAGTGATGAACAACAATCTGTAATCCCATTATATTATTTATAGTGAATGAATCTGTGCGATGCTGATCCGTGGTTTTTCCCGCTTTAGGTTTTCCACGTTACATCTTGGTGTTTGTTATTTACTTTATGCAATTTTGTTTATTGCATGTTTTCGCCTTTTGGCAAAAGGAAAAAGATTGGATCTTTTTCCCTAACATATTCATAGATTCGCTCAATCTCAGCAATCAAATCAATAAAATTCTCAATCCCTAGATTTCCGCTAAAATACGAAATATCCATCTTTAACTTGTAATCATTCTTTTCATATTCATTCTTACCTTCATAATAATCATTAAAATTACTACTTCTACCTCTATATTGACATCTACCACCACTTTATGCTTTACCTCTTCTGTATCTACCAACAATACCTTAACTTCATGGCTATTCTTCCCCCAACAATTCATCTTCCTCCTCAGAATCATCTTTGTAAATTTGTAACCCATGATTCGTAGTAATAGGTCCGACAATAGAATCGATGTGTGCATACTCTGCCCATGGTTACATCCCATAACTGTTCCTATTCCTATTGGCATTGAATCCTATCACATCTAAATGCTCGATTAGGTCATCAAAGTGCTATTCAAAACATTGGAATCTCTTATCCATGTTATCCAACACCATCCTTCGAGCCTATGACTCGGTTCATAAGGCTTCCACATCCCGAACAACGTCTATGACATAACTGCCTCTTAAGCTGTCGTCTCTTGACATCTCCACAGGAACTTTTCTCACTCTAACGCAACAAGTAAGCAAAGACAAAACAAGACCACTCATTGAATGATCTTAGTCGCACAATAATTGCAAAGACTGTAATATCAAGAGAAAACTCTCGCTTAATATAGGATTTCAAAAGTATAAGATATACTTTATCTAAAAAGACAAGTTAAGGACTATTTATATTATTACATTAAAAACCCTAAAAGATAAGTAATAAATAAAAGCTGGAGGCCTAAAAGGTGAAACAAAACAATGTAGGTCGACTCCAAAGCTGATGATGTAGATTTTAGAGCCAATGGTGTAGATTTTCAAGGCTAATAGCTTAGAGGGGTGGCCCAGTGCTACTTCCTCCTCTCATTTTTCGACGACTCCCTCTTGTTCAAATAACTATACGCTATGTCGTTCGCATCATAGTTATTTAAACAAGAGAGAGTTGCTGAAGAAAGAAGAGGAAGTAGCATTAGGCTGTCCATCTAAGCTACTAGCCTTGAAATCTATACCGTTAGCTATGGAGCTGACCTCAATTGTTTTGTTTCGCCTTATAGGCCGTCAAATTTTATTTATTATTCATCTTTTATGGTTTTTTGTTTAGGCGTGTCTTTACGTTGTGACATACCTTGTTGTTGTTGGTTGATGATATGGACGGCAACAACAAGAAGCAACATGAAAAGAGAAGAAAAAGAAAAAAGAGGAAATAAAGAAGAAGAGGAAAAGAAAATGAGAAGAAAAATAAAGGAAAAAGAAGATAAGAGAGAGAAGAAGAAAAACTCCTTTTTCTTTTTGTAGTTGTGAGAAAATTTTGTCATGAGAAGTCAAAGAAGATATTGAATATTACTCTTCATAGTTGTTATATGAAGAAGAATAGAATTTATCCTATGATCTATAGTAGAATTAGGTATTGATAATTAATTTGATTTGTTAATTTGCCCATTAATTATTTTGTCCTATAGTGATTGGAGTTGAAATAAATAGAGTTAAAATAGTTTATGTTGGCACGTGTTAAATTTCCAAGTTTTCATACACAATAGGTTTTTTCTTTTTTTTTTTTTTACATGATCAATTTATCAGATGTGATTTGGGTTCAATTATTTTAAAATTAAATTTTTAAATATCTTTATTCGAGTGTGTAACAGAATTTTAAAATTATAATTAAGTCGCTGATTGGAATTTTCATGAATTTACATTTTAAGTCGAAATCGAGTAACTTATAAATAGTTTCATTAGTTATTCCCTATCAGTTGTTGAATCGGATTATTCTTCCATGAATGATCCTTATGAATTCAACTCAAGATGCAATGTATAATATTAGCAATGGGTATTCACATACGATGAATTGTAAAACAATCAAATCACATGTTTTTGGTTAAGTTATGATGGATATGGACTTTGGGTTATAAAATCACATGTTCTTTTATTATTTTTATTTTTTATCTCTGTTCTTGAGTATTGGCACCTGAATTGGTATATGATTTTAACTTGGAAAACCCCACAAGAATAGAGGTAAAAAGCTACAGACAAGAATTGAAAGCTATTCCCTCTAATTGACTTCCCTAAAATTTTACTACCCTCTCGCATAGTCCATACTTCTTAATAGCATCATATATATAGTGCTTACAAAAGCCAAAATTATATAACATACATAAAAAAGAAATGATATATATAACAAAAAGGGAAAAAGTGAAAAAAGGAAATTGCGATGCACCAAACCATATAGGTAGTCAACTATAGACTTAATAGTGGACCATGCCTATGTCTTTTAACATCGCCTTGTTCATCTATTATGTCTTCTCAACTTCAAATCCAGCGTTGAAAACATTATTGCAATTACATTTTATACAATTTGGTTATGAACATGATGTTCAAATGACTAATCTTTAGGAAAATCATATAAATATGATCCATGATTACTCATTTTATAAATTTGCGACCAATGTCTTTTTCTAACACCAACTCAAGTATACTCTAATATTGGTTAAAGGATAACTATTAACTTAACATCGATATACAATAATTAATTTAATAAAATAATGTTATAAATCCACTTAATTAAATAATAATAAACACTATAAGAAAACTAGTTTTGGAGATATAAATTCTGTGGTGAAAATTTTTTATCTCTAAACAATTTAATTAGTACTAGAACTGCCACCCATTTACAAGGATACAAAAAAAGAGATTATGGAATTTATCCATGTTTTGGCCATGAATTTGTGATGGATCGTCTATGGATTTACGATTAATTAATCGTCTCAAATACGCCCCTAATTCTGTGGCATGAAGGAGAACTAGTTTTGGCACTGTATTTTATTTCAAATTTCCGTCAAATTTATCTCTAAAATTAGAATAACATATACATGTATACATATGACTTTCAGTGAAAGATTAATCTGTTCTGTTCCTGATTAAACTATATGTAATATGTAGACATGATTTCATAAATATGTCTTTATATGATATGTAGATATGACTCCAGAGATAGATTAAATCTGTGTCTGATTGTTTTTAAAGTCTTTTTCAATAAAATATATTATTTAACAATTAAATACATAAATAAAAAAATCCATTCGCTACACTCTCTCTCTCTCTCTCTCTCTCTTCCTTGGCTTGCTTCGCCATTTGAGCTCCCCCAACAAACCCTAGCCCCTAAAAATCAGACCCCCAACATCTACCTCTTCTCTTTTCCCCCTCCTCCTCTTCCTTTTTCTTCTTCCCAAATTCTAAACCATTACCCGGGAACCGACTCAAACTCGAAGAGAATCAGGTGAGTGATCTGGTGTGTTTATTTTTCGTTTAGGATTGAAATCATTCAAGCTGTCTCGTTTATTTTTATTATTTTATTTTTCCGTTGATTTGTTACTGAATATCAATGTGTATTCTGCTGCCCAGGAGAAAATTTAAATCAACCACCAATTAGTTCAGTAAAATACAAAGTTTCAACATCATGAATTAGATGTTTATAAAGGGACCACCGGTAATTAGTTCTATAATGACACTTGAGAAGTAGCGAAGATAATATACAGACTATTCATTTATAATGTTTTACATTTTTCCAATCGCTACCAAGGTTACTTCCTAGGAAGAGAAGTGAATTTTAAGGATTAATCTTTAGTTTGTTGTGGCTGTAATGATTATTTTTATGTGATTTCACATCATGTTGTAAAGTAAGTAGCAAGTTAAAAGATGTTAGGTTGTCATATTAGTCGGTTTGTGGTCTTACAGCAAGTCTTTGATCAGACAAGAACCAGTGGAGACGGTGGAGAGAGGAGAAATTAGAATTTATTTATTTTAAATTTAATATAATTTGTTACTAGAATTTATTAAGATGGGCTCTATCGGTCATGGATTTGTGTGTATTGTACTGTTGTTTTATTTTGTATTTCTCAATAGATTGTGTAATGGGTTGACTATGAGGCTATACATTATTTAGCTTGTCAAATTATTATCTTCCACTTTAGAAGCTTGAGCTTATTTTAGTAATTTATCATTGTAGCTCTGGTCTGTTGTCAACATTATTGTTTCAGTAATTTTCTGGATGATAGTGATAGTGAATATTGAGTTAGATATGTGTTTGCAAGTTGCGGTGCTGAATTTTCAAAGCAATGGTATAGTTGTGACAAGCTGTTCATGCACTTTCCTTTTTCGTATCTTATTTTATTAAATTACTAGGTATTTCTGCACTTGCTTGTGAATGTTCTTTTAAGAAGCATTTGATTCCAGTATTCCACATCAATAAGTTTCCCTTTCTCATATTCATCACCATGTACCTTGTGCGCATGTAAGGGGTGTGTCTTGTGTACCATAAAATGTGGTTTTCACAATGTGGATTAGTGTCAGGATTAACAGCTAGTCAACTAAAACTCTGTGAAGGATAAATTGAACAATAAGAAGTGAATTTTTGGGTACATATTTTGTCATTCCTACGTGAAGGATCACCTTTTCTTAAACAATTTATCACACAATTCAAACGTTAGAGTGCTTTATGTAAAAGTACAAGTTTTTGTACTTTTAAAGTATTTAAAGTTTTTATACTTGGTAGGTTACATACATATGTATGTTAACTGTAAACAGTTTTAGAACAATTAACTAATTCTCTCTCATAGTGCATCTTTTATTTTTGGCAAAGCTAGAGCATTGTGCGTGAAACCACCTTTTATTCTCACAGATGTGTTGTTCTAAAGCTATGGTTGAAATGAGAATAGCATAATCTACCTTGCTATCATTTACAGAGTATAATCATCCAAGATGGTTTGTGTAACAACAAATAGAGAGGGCTCTAGTAAGATTACTTTTGTTTCATATGATTTGGAAAAAGAAGGAGCAAAAAATTAACTTGATAAAATCACAGGTTGTATTCTTTTTGGCATACATGTTTGAGTAGAATTTTTTGTTTGATATTAAACTTATCACACATAGTTTTAAGAGGGAGGAGGCTGTGAAAGAGAGTGAAAGAGAAGATATGTTTCTACATGATAGAATATTCCTTCTTCTCTTTATGTCTCTTACCAGGCTTCTATATAGTAAAGATACATAATGTTAACCACAAAATTGGAGGGCATCTTTTTCACAAGCTTTATCCTTAATGACTTTTTGTTCTTGTAAACAATCTGTTCATTCAGTTGGATTAATTGCTTTATCAAATTTCATTATTATCATTTAACCAAAAAAATTTCATTATTATCTGTGATTTAATGACTTCTTGTTCTTGTAAAAAATTTGTTCATTCAATTGGATTAATTACTTTATCAAATTTCTTTATTATCTATGAAACCTAAAAAACCAGTTAGTACCTGCTCACATGAGAAAATTTTCTAAGTCATTTATGCAAAGCCTATTGTAAAGATCCTGATCTTCCAAGTGATATGCAAGACGACATTGTTATAAGTTAGTCACTTTATTGATTTTTTTTCGATGTTCTATCTTGGCTCCTCATAAATAGTGGAATTAATAAAGGGTCCATGCAATGTTATATTACTATGATTAGAAGAATCGTTTTGACTTATTGAAATTATGTGCTTGTTTCTGATTGTCTCTTAATTTATATAGGTTCATTGATGATCTGTCTGAAAGGGATTTCTTGTTCTAATCAATGATTAGAAGTATGCATTGTTTTGCAAAGGGCTGATTGAAGTAATCTCTGAGTGCCTTCTATGATTAATGAGTTGTACATGATTTAGGCATTGTTTGGTTCCTATTAATTCCCGGGACAGGACAAGACTAAATCCATGGCCCCATGTTTGTTTGTTTTTTTTAAGGTGTAGGACTGGACAAAAGACTCTAAAGGACTACTCTTTAAAAAAATTGTCCCACAGAGGATAGGACAAGAGCTTGTTTCACAGGACAAGGAGCCCTTATTTTTCAAAAGCCCCAGTCCACCCTTTTCAAACAAGCCAATTTTCAAAAAATTACCTGGCTCATAGCTTCAATGCACATTCTCTTGAACCAAACCCTAATTCTGCTTCTCTGCTTCCTTGAGCCCTAACCCTTGCTCACTGAGTCATCTACTTGAATGCTAGCTTGTAAGTCCACCCCCCAATCTCTCTCTTATCCGCACGGCACTCGTAAAATGTGGATTTTCTTGCATATGAAATTATGGTTTGAATGTGGTTTGTAGGGCATGGTTATAATTGAAATTTAAAATTAGGATTATGTTTTGAATATAGTACTTCATTCAATTTGGGTTTATATGTGTTGGATTTTAACTGTGATTGTCAAACAACACGAGGGCAGCTATGTGATTTTGCTTTGCTTGTTGTACTTGCTGTTTCAGAAACATGTTTTCAATCCAAACCCCCTCTTCTTGATTCTGGCTTGGTGGTTTTGTTATGATTCGCAGCACTAAGGATCCTGACCAGAAACCTTTCACTTTCAAGATTAGCCAAGGTTCTCTCATAAAAGGTTGGTCTTGCACTCAGCTATTCAATGTGCTATCTTTTATTCATGTTGTGAACCTCATTCTACAGGTTGATTATTGGTTGGGATTTTGAGGATGATTATGCATAATGCTGTGAACTTAAGTTTTCTGTTCTTTTTTGCATACTGGGTTTATCCCAATTAGTATATTTGTGCAAATCTTGTGCCAATTCATTATGGTAGTTTTATTGCTAATAAACTAGTTAAGTAGTGTTGTTATACATAAAAAGATACTAGAAAAACAATGTCAAATCTTCAAATAAGATGCTGTCTCTGTAACTCTTGCTTTGCCCCAGTTTTTCAACTGTTGGTCCATTTGTGTTTCCAAAGTTCTGATATACCCCAATTCCTGGTGTGTACTCTGATGATCTAGTGCAAATTATGATCAGCAGGTTTTTACCAAAGCAAATTTAATCAATTCGAAAGTTACATATTTACAGACAACCCAAAGCATAGTTAGTAGCTCCATCCAATGGGACATAGAGACCTAATGATCATGGCTTTGACTCAACATGTTTGAGAAACTTACAATATAAGCAGAACTTCTGGGAAAAAACTGAAGATTGAATGTATGATATATCATACAGCAGAAGAGGTTCGAACACATCCACACCAAAAGGTCAGAAAGTCACAGAACGCATATGGTTATTGCATTACTCTCTTCATATAATTTTTTCTTTTCCCAGCTTAGCTATTATGAAGGGAGCTGCCGCCCTGTTCATACCTCCCTTTTCAACTCTTAATTGTACGAGGAGTTGTGCTATTTCTGTAACCTTTTTGACCATATTAAATATATTAGGAGCAGAAAAGGAAATTCTTAGCAGAGTTGCCTTATCATTGCATGCAACTTGATAATATTTCACTTTATTATGGTCTTAAATTGTTCATGAATTGGAATGCATTGAACAGGTGAATAAGAACAATTTGGGAAATAGTCTGACCACTAGCTATTTTCTGTCTTTCATCATATGTTCTACATTATATTCTGCACTGTGTGTGTTGGTTTTGGTTGCTGCTTTTTGTGTTTGTGGTGGTCTTTAAATTCCTCAACTCTTTTTATCCAATAAAGTGGTTTTGCAGATGAAGATGCAATATAGATATGACATTGAGGCTTTTCAACTTCAATTCTCTATTTTTAGATCTGGCTGCTATTTATAACAAAGCCACAGATAGACTAACAATTATAACCTTACTTTCTGTTTGGTCATTTGAATATGAGTCAATGATATTCTATGATTTGTCTAACCTTTCAATCTTTCTTTAATCAGTTGGCAGATGTATGGTCATTAAACTTAAACCCTTCGTATTTAATAACAGGTTATCATTGTCAGATGGTGTAACAGCATTTTCTTTGTTCAACCATATCCTCCTTTGTAGACATATATTTAAGAAATTGAGATAGGTTAGGTTGGTACTATATAGGGTATAATAATGTGGTGGAGTTCCATCTGATTCCAAGGATAGGGGGCTGAATATCCTGAATTTAAGATGTTATTTAATGGAAAGTCAAATTCTGAATGCTTGTATTGACAACCCTCTTTTTTAATTGTTATAGAGAGATGCTTTGGGATTTCGAAGAAATAGTGGGGTATTCTAAGGAGTCCATATTTTTATTCCATTAAAATACAATGTTGAATGATACTGGTATATTGTTTACTATACAGTTTCATTTGAATGTACATGCCACTATATCCATTAGAGGATGCTCCAATAGAATGTGATGAAGTTTCTATTGGGGAAGATGGTATCAATACAATTAGAACATTAGAGGCTAGAGCAGAATGGACTCAAATGAGAAATAATCTAGCATAAGAAATATACGACCAATGGAGGGCACATCGTAGAAACTAGAAAGTTGTTTTTTTGGTCAATTACTTGTACTTTTTTTACTTCTATAAAATTTAAGTGTTGAAAAGTTTCTTCCAATACAATGGTAAAGTGTTTAACATTGCATATCGTATTGTCATGATTATTTAAGTTGATTTAGGCATAATTAAAGTAAAGGTATATTATTTTTGACGATTTATTATTAATCTAATAATTAATTAAATATTGTTCAATATTAAAATTAATATTCACTACTAATGTAATTAATTAGCGTAATATTGATACTATTAATTTAATTAATTTTATATTTATTAAATATTAAGCTAATTAATTTATCATATGAATATTTAATATTTTAATTAGGTAGCAAATTTTTGTAAGAAAAAAAACATAGTTTGATATGACCTTTTATTTAATATAATATGTAATTAATTTTATTGTATATATAAATTAATCTTTTTAAATTATATTTATTAAATAATGTAATAAATTAGTTATATAAATATATAGCAATATAAGGTTATAACGGCCAAAATATGATGTCTTGTTCTGTATTTGTGTACACCAAACACATGACATCACAAAAATCTTTGTCCAGTTCTATATGTACTAAATATGGTACAAGTGAATTGTTCTATTCAGTATTACTTGTATTGTGCTGTCTAGTTTTTCTTGTCTTGTCCAGTCCTTGCAACCAAGCGCAACCTTCAAGTTGTACAAACCATAAACCTTAGCCCTCTCTCGCATGAAACCCTAAAATTCAATCGCACGACTATTGAGGTACTATGCTGCTCATCATTTTTCATTACGCAATTTGACCTATCTATCCAAACTTTATTCTTTCTACATCTATTTTTTGTGAAATCCTGTTAAATTTGATCAATTGCTTTTTACGATTTTATCAATTTGATTTGTATGTATGTAGTTGTTTTAGCTTATGCTATCAAAAGATTGGTGCTTTTAAATCAAAAGTTTTTAGTTATGACTTATAGGCTTTTATGGAATTAGGATATTCCATCAGCTGATTAGTATTATCTATGTAGCAGGAATTAATATGGTTCTTTTTTGGGTCAAATCACTGCCATTAAGAAGATTAGGCAATATACAAGGTATTTTTGTGGACAGTGAATTTGAGTTTTGTATTCCGCTTAGTAAAAATGAGAAGCTTTATTGAGAGTTAATTTTATGCCTGCACGTCCTTCCTCAAGATTCGCTAGGTGTTTTACAGTATACTCCTGGCTACCTTTTGGAGAGATAATATGTTTGTTTTGAAGTATACAATCTTTTACCTTGCTTTCTTCTATGATTGTTTTGTTTAAAATCTTATCATTTCGGTGCATGGTAAAAGTCCCTTGCTTGTTTGTGAATTGGTTGGTTAGTCCAGAAGTTTTATTTTTGGGGATTAATTTGGACCGGATAATTTCTTTAAGCTCTACTAGTGGAATCCAATATTTTTGATGGACTGAAAACTGAGAGTGGATTTTTCAGACCATTATGGAAATTTTCTCTGTTCTAGTTCCATTTAGTCTAAGTTGTGTTTTGATAATAAAGATTAGTGTATTCTTGTGAGAATGATTATTGGTGCATGAGGTCAAAAGTTTAGCCAAGAATTATATAATTGCTTGCATCTTTGTGGAGTAACTTTTTTATCTTGAAAATTGGAGAGATGTCTATTGCTGTAGGCAATGATATGATGGCTGGTAATGGAACTGCAATGACGCAGCCTGAGACAAAGATGACTGCAAAGATTGAGAAATCGTTTAAAAGATGGGGTAGGAAGCATCCTTTCATGAGATATGGGCTACCTATGATTTCGCTTACTGTCCTTGGTTCTTTTGGGCTTGGTCATCTCTTGCAAGGCAGGTTAGTAATATTCTCTCTTTGTCATGTTTGTTGAAATGTTCCAATCCAACATGCATATAAATAACATTGGGTCTGTTTGTTTATCTATTTTTAGTTATTTTGACATCTATTTTTATTATTTTCAAACAGATTTTTTTCCAAGAAATAGATACAGATGAAAAACAGGTGTTTTTAGTATGCTGTCCTTATCTATCTTTTGGACAGATTTTAGTATGATGGACCACAGTCCTCTTGCAAGGGGGGAAAAAAAATAATGGAGAAAATGATCAAATTGATTCCATTGCATTTAAATATTGGGCATCTATCTTTTGGACAAAACATGCCCTCATTCTTTTAGTTGTCTATCATCAGGATGCTGTCCTCATCATGTAACATGAACAAAAAATAACACCTTTGTATTTCCAAAGATCTCCAAGTATTCTTTAAGAAAATTTTGTTTGTTACTGTTGGCAAAGCACTATATAAAATTTAATTTGAATACTGTTGATTAGTTAGGTTTCATTGTGGTTTATTCAATGTTACTGATCTAAGCATGTGCCTATGCAAAAGACCAAATAACTCACATAATTATTCAAGTTCCTATTCCTACACATTTGTAATATATGAATGTCCTATGTTAACTAGATGATTGGGGAAGATGAGCTTTTGTGTTGGATTGCCTCAGTAAATACTGTGCACAGAGCAGTAAACCATAATGGAATAATTGCAATGTGAGTCTCCAACCTCCCAGTTTGTTTAGTACAAAAGGACATCTGTGCTGCAGTATATGGTGTCTGTGGTGAAAGGACCTGTGAATGGTAAACTCCCTTAATCCTCATCATAGTAATACAATTTTTATAAAAACCAATACTAAGGATCCATCATTATACGCATTACACAATCTATATTGAGATATATAATAAGATTATGCATGTAAACTTGGGGCCATATATCACTTGAAGATCACAATGGTACGGAATCATAAACAATGAGAACCAGAGAAGTGGGTGAAACACCAAAACCACTGCCAACGTTTCGGCAAACAACAACCCCACAGCTACCTGGCACTACCTGTTGGTTCACATGGTCTTCACCAAGGATCGAAGCACCAACGTTCTCCAACCATCGGTCACCTCAAAGAATAAGCTGACTCACAAATTTGGACCCAATTCACCTGATTTTGGATTGACCCAAACATAGAATGGAGTAGAATTCTATTTCTATTTGGTTAATGGAATAGGATAAGGTGGGAATGGAGGGCCTATTTTTATTCCATGGTTTGGTCAAACTAAACAAATAACAAGGGATAGATCGGGAAGAGGATTCTAGCTATTCTTTCCTAATCTTAACCTATATTATAGCCTTTTCTTTCATATTGGAACATGGTTTTTGCTTACCATCTTGACAGGAAGCTACAGCATATGAAGGAGGTGAACCAAGGTTTGCACCATGGCTGTATGCAAACCCAACTTGCCAAGAAGACCAACCCAAATTCATCTTGAGAGAGCTCAAGTGAGCCCATCGTGCCATAAATCAGCCTCGTGGCTTGACTTTGTGCAAACTCAGATGAGTCCATGAGCTTGCTTCCATGTTTACCTTAGTTAAACCATGTTTGCCTCTTGGGTTTATGCAATGAACCCATCTCATATGCCATTGCCGTTAATGTTCACTTTCAAGAACATGCTTTAAAAGATTGCACCTGTAAGCTCACTGTACATGTCCTTTAGATGAACCAGCATTCTAGTTTCTACCCGTAGTGAATCACAACCTCCATTAGAAGTAATGAATTTTTTAACATAAAAATACCTTTATCTATAGATGTTTAATATCTTAGTTTGTTCAGACTCACTTTACCCATAAAGGAATCTTAATTTGTTCACTGCATGCTAATAATGCAAAATAGAGATGATAATAGGTGCCATGTTGTGTAAGGTAATCTACTGAAGTTTTCACGAAAAAGCCCCTTCTAATAAGTCTCCATGGGGAAAGGACTTTCAAATTTTGGACAATAATATAGATTCCGTCTGGTCATATTTCAGCCAAGTATAGAATGCCTTACCGAGCAGCTTGTCCTATAATATGTCCCAAGTGAGTAGTGATGCAACTCATGGGGAGAAAGGGTGATTTAATTTTGTACCTTAGCCTTAGGATTACATCCTAGATAATCTCATTTGTTGTGCCATTATGATGGCTTCAAGACTCAATTGACACCACGTGCAACAAAGCATATAATTGCTTGTTCTCCTTCTTAAGTTTACATACTAAACTGCAACGCGAATACAAATTATATTTTGAAATAAGAATAGTTAACAACATGAATTGCATATAGGTTAATTAAATGCCTCTTCTGGTTTTGGCTTGATAGAACATAAACCAAAGGAAAAAGGAAATAAAATTGCTTATGAATACGATCTAAGTATGTTTGAAGATGATACTGAAAGACAAGTTGACTGTGAGTCCTTATGAAGGGGAGCAGGAATCTTGAGTAGAGATGAAAGAATCTGCTCTACCTTTGCCAGGATGAAGGTATTGACAACTGTGCTAGGGAATTATTTTTTGCTGACATTAGGCACCATCTCACAGTTTAATTTAGTTCTTTAAGCTACCTGAAGATCTGATAATTACAGCCTTCTTGACAGGTCCTTCATAACTGGGCAAGAGGCCTAGAAGGGACTAAAACTGGGCATGGTGGCTCATGAACTGTTTGATTCGATTGTAAATAAGCTGTGCTTGAGATTGTTAAGCATAGTTCAAAGTTCCAATTACTTGGCTTGATGAGCTGGAAAACTTACATAAAGCTTGAATTGAGCTTAAATTTTTATGGAGCGTAGTTGAAGACGAGTTAAATTTGTACTTTGATATAACATTGAATTAAAGGGGCTAAAATTGTTTTCTAAATGAAGAACTTTAAAAGCTTTGATTGAATTGAGCTCAAGCTCGTTAAGTGAGAGCTAGCTGAACTTGAATTGAAATTTAGGCTCAACTTTGACAATATGATTTGATTTTTTAGCGCCTCTCCTTTAACTTCTCAAAAATGTTTATCCTTTAGTAGGTTTGTTCGCCTATGATAGTGCTTCACCTCTTTTCTAGCTGAAAAGCTACTAAAAGCTGTAGGATACTTCCTTGCGTACATTTTAAGAAACTTCAAGTCTCAAAGAAATATGTTAGAAGATTCTTTAAAATAATTACATGGCCCACCTTGGAGGGTGAAATTCTAAACAGCTGCCACATTTGGATTTTTTATCATATTTTATCTTTTGAATGGGGTGTAAGGTAAGTAAAACACTTCTTGTGAGTTGGAGCGTTCACAGTAGAATATTTTAGAGGGTGGCATTGGATTTAATACAGTTTGTTCACATGTTTGGAGTTTGCTTTGCCATTTTATGATCGTTAAATGATTGTTAAGTGCATTCTTTCTTCATCAGTCAAGAAATGGAAAGGTATATTTTGCCAGTGGTAATGAACCTCCATTAGTGGAATACATCCATTCTTTTTTCATGCCGAGCAATAGTGATTATTGAGCATTAAGAGTCATTTCTCATCTACAGTATCACGTGCCATCCTCCAATTTTATCTTTGTTTGATAAGTGTTGCCTTTTTAGCTCAGCAAGGATATTGCCAAGGTGAAAGATGAGCAGGAATGGGAGATCATTGAGGAAAGAAAAGCCTTGTCCAAACTAGGACCTGTAGACGCATATAAGCCTAAAAATATTTCTTTGGAGGAGGAGTTGAAGGTATGTTACTTGCCTTCAAGAATATTGCTGGTAGGAATTGGTAAATTTTGCTGCCGATTTGGTTTGTTACCGATCTGGACATATCTCTGTATTGCAGGCTTTGAAACAGAAGGTTGATATAAACAATTATGAGTACAAGAAAATTCCTCGGCCAAATGATGAAGGCAAGTCTGGCTAGAATTGAGCTTGAAGCAAACTTGTTTGTAATTGACAGGCGATGCAGAAATCTGCACAATCATCTTTTAGAATTTGGTTGGACTTGTAGGTTATAAGTTTGTCACGTGCATGTCTGTTTTTTCTTTCATATAATTGCATGACATAACATGTAAAGGCAATGCAATTTTGGTCGATTAAATTGATATATGATGAGCCATCCAGATGTGCAAACATTTTTGCCGGTTTCTTGAGTTGACATGTATCAACATAGGTTTTGATTGTACCTAGATTAACCTGCTGGGTTCGTTTTCATCAGACACATCCTGCCTGCAAGTTTGCAAAATGACGTTACCTGTGTGATATCTACTCATGATGTGCTTGAAATATAAAAAATGAGCCAGCTAAGAGTGTAATACTTCCCTAATCGTATTTGAAACTTTGTAGTTTGTATACCATCTTTTCATTAGTTAATCTTATGGCGCCGCCCTTCTTGATTCTTTTCATGCCTGAGGCCAAATTGGAAAGTGGCACACTATGGTGGGTAAGTATAGTAATGGGGGTATATATGAGGTATTGAGACGAGACAGACAATACAATATTGAATTTAATTGGAATTTGGAAAATTTGAAGCTCAAGCTCGGTGGAGTTTTGAAATTCGATATTGTTCTCTTTAGGTGGTATTCTTCAAGTTTAAGCTTGATTTGATACGTATTCCAGTAGCTCAGATTCAGAGCCCATATTGGTTGTTGCCATCACCTTTTGCCTTGAAATTTTGTCCAATGTGATCACAACCATGGCTTTGAACACAAAGCAGAAACGCATGAAATGAAGCAAAATATATTTTTTCCTATCTTACGGCATAGGATGACTTAAACAAGTAATATTTGAAGAACACAAAGCAGAAACGTATGAAATGAAGCAAAATATATTTTTTCCTATCTTACGTCATAGGATGACTTAAACAAGTAATATTTGAAGAAATCAAAACCTTGGGGAGACATGAATATGAGCATGTGCGGCTAAAATTCATGAAAGGAAAACTATAACTGGGGTTTGCATTGGGATGTGATAGAATTTTTTTAATTTTATTCTTTTGGACGTTGGATTAATTTTAAGTGAGAATTGTTAATTAAAAAAGAATTATGCAAGTAATTATCATCTCACAAGTAACAAATTGTGAATTACTGTCAAGCTTCTGTTTTTAATATTTATCAATTAAATCATACACTCTCAAAAATTGAACCTTTGATTCAAGGTCCGAGGATGTCTCCGTAATTAGATGTTCATTTTCTAGCTGTCTTTTGAAGTTTATATTGCTTGGTGCAGGTTATTGTTATAGCCTCATTACATGTATTGGGTCGTAGCTGCTTCGTAACCCGTGTTTAAAATTGAATCCTTTGTGCTAGTCATAACAAGGATTGCTATGTAGTGGGTTTAAAGATGGTTTTTTGAGATATGAGGTTTCATGGTAGTACTAAGGGAAGATTGAGCAGATTGGCTTGCGCTCACACTGCTAATTCAAAACTAGCTGTTACGAGACCTTGGTTTGGATTTGAAGTCTCAAAATGTTTGGTTACCTTGCTTTGAGACACGAAAAATTTGAGCATGACCGTAGCTCGTCCCTTCAATTTCATGCTGTGGATTTGTTCTTTATGCAACATACCTTTTGTTTGGAATAAGTAATAATTGGACCAGACCCCTGGACTGGGAGATTCATTTTGGTCATGCTAATTGCTGACTTTAATTATACCGTTGTGGCATGCCCTTTTATGCGTGGCTCTACTTATTTCATAGACTTTTGATATTTTGCTTCCTCCCTTGTTGCTTTTTTTTTTTTTTTTTTAATAATTTTGTCACTTTTTTGGGGGGGTTTCTCAAAGTAATCGTTGAAATATTACTGTAAATCCATATGGGTATTATTGGGAGGGAAAAAAAGAAAAAAAAAAAAAGGTTTAGTAGCCATAGGGTGGTGGGTTGAGTGTCTGCGGCGGGCTGGAGTCCAAAGGGCTGTTCAATTCATTATTTTGTCATGTCTCATGATATGGATTGGAAGGTGAACTAGTAGATCTATTTGTTCAAACTTGTGTTTATCTGTATATCAAAATGTCTGTTTGGTATACCTTGTGCTGGTTTGGACTATGAAGACTTGATGTACAGCTAAGTGCTGCTAATTGATCATGTATAGCTAGTGGCCATATAATGGATTATTTTTCTGTGTAATGGATTATTAAAATTAGGTCGCCTAAACTTCCGTTGATGCATTGTGCTTTGCCAACTAATCTGCCACACCATTTGCTTTTCTTTGAAAAAGCTCCATTTTCATACTCATTTTGTGAATTAGGATGATTGCTTGGGAAATTGTCAAATTTATGGCTATTGTCGCAGCTTCATCAAAAGGATATCTGAGATTATAGACATTTGTCAATTGCTATTCCGATGCAGAGAAGTAACGTCCCTTTAAGATGCTCTAAAAAACTCCAGAAATCAGTCATAACACATATAAGAACACAGACACTTCAGGCCTTCTATCCACTGTCAGCTAAGCTCAAATGTGGCTCTTACTTCACTATAGCATCTTTTTTTTTTCCAGACGTAATTGATCTTTTTTATTTAAAGCCATATGGTTATTAATGAATTCTTTTGTCCTGGTTAATTCATATAAGCTGATTTTATAGTTTTTCAGATTTCTTTCTTTGTTCAACTGAGTCATGATGTCCTGCTGTCTTTATTTTGTGTGCATGACTCTTTCTAATGCTTTGATCATTAAAACATTGGTGAATTTACAGCATGGATGGTAAGGATGAGAAATGTAGGCATAATTGGAGCGAGATTAAAGAAGAAACATTACTTTCGGTGTTAGAGGATTTGGTTATTAATGTTTATGAGGGAGAGAATGGAACTTTCAAATGCGGTACTCACAAAGAAATATTGAAAAGGTTTAAACGATATATTCTGGAAATAAATCTTAATGTGAAGCAAATTGCTAACCAGATAAAGAGATGGTCAGTTAGATTCGGAGGTGGTTGATATAATAAATACTAGTGGATTTGGATGGGATGACACTAGAAAATGCATTGTAGTGGAGAGTGACCAAGTCGTTACTGAGTATATGGAAGTATGTTGAAGTTGTTTTTCATCAATGAAATCTGGTTTATCTGTTTTGTTATTCTGGTTGATCTGTTTTGTTATGTTTGTGCCGTTTATCTGTTTTTTTTTTTCAAGTATGCTTATGCCATGGCTCCTCATTTACTGTATTCTTTAATATAATATGAACAAAAGCCACTCTCTCTCGCGCCACCACCCCCCGGCGCCGCGTGTCTCCATAAGATGTGCTTCGGTTTTATGTTATCGGTCTTGTTTCTTATTTTGTGACTGACTCACGTCATCATCCTTCTCTTTTGATTTCATCTTCTACGTCTTCTTTCTTATTTCTGTCCTATTTGCAGGCTTTTCTTTTTGTACACTTTCTTCTTTTTCTCTTTAATCATTTGTTTTCTAATCCTTTAATGTGATTAACAAGGTGAATATATAACCCGCATTATTTCTTTATTAACCCAGAAGAAGCATTAGTTACATTATATCCCACATTAATCTTTAATTAATCCAGCAAAACCATTAGTTTGGCTTATAATCTAGCAAAAATTAACTCCGATCCCTAGTGGTATAATGATCAAAGTAGTCCTAGTAATTGGTCCTAATGTTGTCTCCAATGTGATTTTACTTTTGTGTCGATTTGGTTTATCTTACCATTTCTAATTTTCTTGTAGAAACTAATAAATGACAATAATATAGGTTAGGTTCTTGGAAAAACTTTTCTTCTTGTAATATCAGCATTGCTTATTGTGTAAAGGAATGTTGTCGTTGAATATTTATTTATTATATTTTTATATGTAGAAACATCTAAAAATTGGGAATCATGCTAATGAAGAATTCAAGGAATTTGAAAGATTACAAAGGATTTTCAGAAAGGATAAGGCTCATAATAAAGCAGCTAAAACACCGGCAGATGTAGTTAGAGAAATGCAAATTGATGGAGTAAATATAGAAGAAGATACAGATTCAGTTCGATCTTTTGAATCCTCAATCATGTCTCTAGCCATCCATCTAGAGCAACCTTGCAAGTGTCGCATGGTGGAATATGCAGCTGACTTTGTTTCTACATTTTAAAAGAATGTTAGAGATGTTAGAAATGATTTTGCCACACGCACAGAGAAAATAGCAAATACTCCGTGGGACGACATAGTAGAAGAATTAAAAACTCTGGGTTTGTCTGAAAATGAAGAGTTTGATGTACTTATGCAAATGGCTTCAAATTCACAATACGAAAAATTTTTCTGGAGGCTTCAAGGACAACAAAGAGTAGCATATATTAGGCAACTGATTGGATAAATTGGGCAGTTGATGAATTTTGAATAGGAAAAACTCTAGAAGAGGATTTGTTGATATTATTAGATGTAAGTGAAGCACGTGAAGAAACCTAGTAGATGAATTTTTTAACAGAGAAACTTTAGATGGCTAATTAATAGATTTCTAACATGTTACTTAAGTTTGCCCTTCTATATTCATTAATGTTAGTTGCTTATTATGTCAAGTCATATTATATATGGATTATGGCAGATTTTTTATGCAACAAGTATAATTTTATTTTAAGTTAGTACTTCAAAAGTTTGAAGTTTGAATCTTGTATTTTGGTATAACTTTAATTGGAAGTTTGTTGAATGACAATGAACTAGAAAAACTTCAATAACAATTGGATATTGATTTAAGTATAATTAAAATAAGGCTACATTATTTTTGATGATTAACTGTTAATTTAATAATTAATTAATATTATTCAATATTAATAATCACTACTAATGTAATTATTAATAAATATCTAAATATAATTAAATTGTTACTAGCAGATGACACACCTGCATTGCAGGTATAAATATGATTATCTATCTGGTGTTTTTAAAATGTTTATATTTAAAATATAATATGATATTTCTAAATTACACTATGAAAGTTGGTAAAATAAATAAATAAATTACACTATGGAACTATTTTTAATCATATGAAAAGAGAAAAATAATAGCATAAAATTGCATAATTTTAGCACAATAAAAAATTTATGTTCTTGGAAAACATTTTGTCTCTAATAATAAAAAAAGGAAAGGTAAGAACTTTACCTTTTCGCATACAAATCTTTCCATTATTGCACACTACTTAAAATAAGCAATATGGCATAGAATTGTATAAAAAGAAAAGAAAATATTATGCATTGAGAGCTCAAAAGGAAACATTGATAGAAGCATGATAAAAAAAAAATACATGAAAAAAAAATGATTTTTATAGATGCAGGGTCCTTGTTGATAGTGGTCACGTACGCGTCGTATGGATCTCGCGTCTGGCACATGGCTTGGAGTATCGCTGACGAAATGATACTTGATGATGGGATGACTTGAAGAGAATGACAGGGGAGGAGGAATAGACAGTCTCCGTATTTCAAATACACAAGTGACAGATAAGGGAGCTTGAGTAGATCTTGCGCGTCAACCTTACAGATCTTGAGCTGTTGAGATAGAAATCACTTGAAATGCCTTGTTTGATCTTTTTAAGCAGAGCCTCCTCTATAGAATGTTGTTTGTCTTCTCTCTGTAAAAGTTGCAAATGAGGAGGAATGACTGAGTATTTATAGTTACTTGGAGTGGATGATGACCGTCAGATCACCTGAGTGATTAATGAATGAGATGTAGTAAGCTCAATTCATGTTTATCCTGAATGAGCTTATCATGGGCCAACACCAACAGTCATCTCATGAGTTTATCTGAGAAAGGTTGGATACGGTAGATTAGCCCAACGATCCCTGTTCCAAGCTCACCAAGCCAAACCTCCCCAAGCCATTCCAATAATTGAACTAAATTCGTCAAGTCCTGTCATCTAACTCACGAGTTAAGCCCAAATAAATAAATAATATTTATATTTTAAGCCCATTTATATTTTGTCTCTTGACCAAAATTCTTTGGACGGGGCTCAAGTATTTTGAGTCTTACTTGATCCATATTTGGTGCATGATGCTGCCAAGTGCTCTTATAAAGTTGAAGACTTCATTTGTTGTTGATGAATCGTTAAGTAAAAAATCAAGCGCCAGCACCACAACTAACTCCATTGTATATATAGTTGTATTGTAATGCTTGAACTTGCTGCACCACTTCAATTGTGCGCATCGCCTTTCTTTTTACATGAACGATATTGCCCCATAAAATCATCCGATATCCATATATATCACACATAACTCTTCATATGTTCATTGGATCTCATCATGATAGTAGAATAGCCAATAGTAAGCAAAGTAATTGCAAATGATTCTTTCTTTTTTTAATGCTTGATAAATGGATAGAAGCATTAAATTAAGCTCAATATTATATTGGTAAATGGGGTAGTATGCTGTTACGTAGAAAGGAAATTATGTTAGGGGAAGTTGAGGTAGCGTGGGGGTGCGGGGGCGAAGCTCTGCAGTACGGACCAGGTGTGATTTATTATTATTATTTTTTTAACTTTCCTTTCCAATCATTTTTTTTTCCCTGATGGAATCTAACTCAACTTTTTTTTTTTTAGGTTCTTACCCATCAGAAGTCCAACATGATAAGGCCACCACATCCTATAAGTCACCAGAAAATTTGGTTTTATGTTACCGTTCTTATTTCTTGTTGCGACTGACCCACGTCATCATCCTTCTCTTTTGATTTCATCTTCTACGTCTTCTTTCTTATTTCTGTCCTACTTACAGGCTTTTCTTTTTGTACACTTTCTTCTTTTTCTCTTTAATAATTTGTTTTCTAATCATTTAATGTGATTAACAAGATAAATATATACCCCACATTATTTCTTTATTAACCCAGAAGAAGCATTAGTTACATAATATCCTACATTAATTTTTAATTAATCCATCAAAACCATTAGTTTGGCTTATAATCTAGTAGAATTAACTCTGATCCCTAGTGGTATGATGATCAAAGTAATCCTAGTAATTGTTTGTAATGTTGTTTCCCATGTGCTTTTATTTTTGTGTCTATTTGGTTTATCTTACCATTGCTAATTTTCTTGTAGAAACTAATAAATGACAATAATATGGGTTACGTTCTTGGAGAAACTTTCCTCCTTGTAAGATCAATATTGCTTATTGTATAAAGGAATGTTGTCATTGAAGTATTTAATTATTATTCTTTTTTATATGTAGAAACACCCAAAATTGACAATTATGCTAATAAAGAATTCAAAGAATTTGAAAGGTCACAAGGTATTTTTGGAAAGGATAGGGCTCATGGTAAAATAGCTAAGATACCAGTAAATGCATTTAGAGAAATGCAAATCGATGGAGTAAATATAGAAAAAGATATAGAATCGGTACAATCTCTTGAATCACACACTCACAAGCATCACATGGTGGAATATGCAGCTGGTTTTGTTTTTGCATTTGAAAAGAGCATTATAGATGTTAGAAATGATTTTGCCACTTGTAGAGAAAATAGCAAATTCTATAAAGGATGAAGAATTTAAAATTCTGGGTTTGTCTAAAAATGAAGAGCTGGATGTACTTATGCAAATGGTTTTAAATCCATAATACAAAAAAATTTTCTGCAGACTTCAAGGAGAACAAAGGGTAGCATTTGTTAGGTGACTAATTGGATGAGTTGGGTAGTTTAGTTGATGATTTTTGGATAGGAAAAGCTCCAGAAGAGGATATGCTGATATTATTAGATGTAAGTGAAGAACGTGAAAAAACTCTAGTAGATGAATTTTTTAACTAGAGAAACTTTAGAGGGCTAATTAATGAATTTATGACATGTTACTTAAGTTTGCCCTTTCATATTCATTAATGTTAGTTGCTTATTATGTCAAGTCATATTATATATGGATTATGGTAGATTTTTTATGCAACAAGTATAATTTTATTTTAAGTTAGTACTTCAAAGGTTTGAAGTTTGAATCTTGTACTTCGGTATAACTTTAATTTGAATTTTGCTGAATGACAATGAACTATAAAAACTTCAATAAAAATTGGATATTGATTTAGGTATAACTAAAGCAAAGGTAAATTATTTTTGATGATTAATTGTTAATTTAATAATTAATTAATATTGTTCAATATTAGTAATCACTACTACTGTAATAATTAATAAATATCTAAATATAATTAAATTGTTATGTAATTAATTAGCTTAATATTCATAGTTTTGGTTTAATGAATTTTCTAATTATTAAACAATAAGTTAATTAATTTACTATATGAATATTTAATATTTTAATTAGGTAGTGAATTTTTGAGAAAGAAAAGAAAACATAATTTAGTTATGGATTTTATTTAATATAATATATAACTAATTTAATTATAGGGGTGAGCTGGTACATAATGGATAGGGTATGAAGCATTACCCGTATCTTATTTTGTAAGATACAGGGTATCGAATTTCTTACTCCAAACCTAGCCTGTGGCTTTTTATACTCATCATGTACCCTGTAAAATCTATAGGGTATAGGTTACCCTAAAAAATCTCTATTTTTTTTCTTTCTTTTTAAAACTTAAAGTTTATAGTCTTTGATATGTTTTCATATAATATGCAACATTATCTTATTTTCATACATTCAATATAAACAACATGTAGAAAAAAATTTAAAAAGTAATTTGTTATTACCACAAGTTCTATAATATATAGAATTTATTCATGTCTGAAAGTTGAAGCCTATAATAAATCGTGATGAACCTATTTATGTGATATTAAACAAAATTATAAAATTTGCACAAAATTTCAAAATAAAAAACTTTGGAACTACTTTTATATATTAATTAGTGTTATAATATAAACAACATTTCTATATAATTTGGAAGTTGAAGTACGTACATACAAACGTAGTTATTTTAAAATAAAAATAATAAGTCATTCTAAAATAACATAGTACAAATCATTCTATAATAAAACTTTCTGAAATGTAATCTACAAATATAATTTTGAATATAAGTGATTGTAAAATAAAATATGGAATATCATTATTTTGTTATATATTGATATTATTGTATAATATTTAAAAGGGTGGATACATGATACCTTGGAACTTGTATCTTTTACAGTAAAATACAGGTTCCAAGGTAGGTACATGATTTGAATACTTTATATCTGTATCCTACCCTATGAGAGCAGGTTCCAAAAAATTGATACTCGTACCCTACCTTGTGACCTTTAATATCTATTCGGACCCTACTCGATCAAGCAGGATTTGGGTGGGTGCTCTATATGACAGGGTTACCCACACACCCCTAATTGTATATATAGATTAATTTGTTTTAAATTGTATTTATTAAATAATATAATAAAATTAATTAAATAAATATATTATAATACAAGGGTATAATGGTTAAAAGATAATGTCTTGTCTTGTCTTGTACTTGTATATACCAAACACTAGACATGACAAAAATTCTTGTCCAGTCCTATACGATCTAAACGAAGGACAAGGGAATTGTTCTATCCAGTACTTTTTGTACTGTGCTGTTCAGTTCCTCTTGCTTTGTCCAGTCTTTGGAACCAAATGCTGCCTTAATTTCAATTATTTGTAATACTAGCAATTAATATTTCATAGGTTCTCTTCTTTGGCATTTCTTATTATTTGGATTCATCTTCTGTATGCTTAATAAGTGCACAGACTAGATTAGTACAACAAAGATATACATTATTTATATAAAAATAATTTGGGTAATTACTGCATTAGTGCCTTTTCTTTAGATAATTTATCCTGTACAGTTTTGGGGGGAGGAATATCAAGTTTGCCCACTTTTTAATTTAAGTCTCAATTTTTTCCCACCTCTATTTAAGTCCTTAATGTTTTTTAAAACCTTATAAAAATAAGGCTTTTATGAATACATTGAATTTTCTATATATGTGGTGCATGTATTAACTTCCATTTGTCCTCGAACTATTACGTTAAGTTGGCTAGGGTAGCTATAATTTTTTTTCTACCTCTTTTCTTAAATATATTCTATATTATCATTTTGTTAAATAAGTTATTGTAAACCAATATGAAGTTATTTGTGTCATGTATGCATTTTAAAACTCAATAGATTTGATGGAACTCATACTTTTGTAAGGAAAACTAATTTTGTTAGTATGATATCCAAAATCAAATTTGGTTGAAGCGATTTTCTTGTGACTGGTTGGTTTTCTTTTAAAAAATTTTAAATATGACTGGCCATTAAATAACCTACGTTGTCCTTCTACAAATTGGAATGCTTGCATTTATCTTCAATTTGCCACCTATACTGTATTAATTAGTCTTCCCTATTGACTTCACTGTCTTTAATTTGCAATTGACTTGACTGTTTTTATTTTGCTAAAATTAAGGAATTAGGATCATTTAATGTATTACCATAATTTTAGGCATAACTCATGTAAACTAGTTATTTCTTTCTTTGTTAACACTTTCGTATAGCCTATAAAAATAGACATGTATTCAACAACGAAATATATGAAAAAAGAATACCATTTTTACATGGTATGAGACCATTAAATCTTAGGATCTGTGTGACTTTTGATTCTATGGATTAATAAAAATATCCAAAAGAAAAAAACATGAGAGACAGAGAAGGAGAGATAAATTTCTAAAAATTTGAGAATGAGAAATTAGACCCCTTCAACATAAAGTTTCTAAACAGATTCATCAATACTTGTAGACTTAACATCTAGAATATCAAAAGTATGGAATCAAATACCAGTTGCAACAAATTGTTCTTTTGCACAAAACCAATAAGGTAACAGTAATTAGATCATTGATTTGGGAGCAAGTGATTACATAACATTCGACCCACAAGATTTTCTGAAACAACTCAACCAAGACGGACATATATCACTAATACAAATGGTGTGAAATACCCTCTTATAAAGGCTGGAAAAGTGGCAATTTCATCTCCACTCTCTTTATGAAATACTTTACTTGTTTCAATACTTTCAAATAGATTGTTATCTATTGGACAAGTTACCGAACAATTGAACTGTTATATATTAATCTATCATAAATTTTGCTTGTTCTAGGATATTCTCACCAAGAAGATTATTGGCCATGGTACCAAAAGAGGGGTGCTGTACTACATGAATGATCTTAGTATTGGTCAAGCCAACAACATTCGTCGAATATGTGACAAAGAGCAAGAAATTTGGTTGTGGCATCTTCAGTTGGGACATCCATCATTTTCCTACCTGAGACATTTATTTCCAAGTTTGTTCTCTAATTTAGATGACACAAAGTTAAAATGTAAAACTTATATTCTAGCTAAAAGTTATTGAGTTTCCTACCCAACAAATTCAAAAAGGTGTGATACACTATTTATGTTAATTCACTCTGATGTTTAGGGACAAGCTCTAAGTTTAATTTCTTTAGGAATTAGATGGTTTGTGATTCTTGTTGATGATGGCATGTGAATGATGTGGCTCTTCTTGATGAAAAGTAAAAATGAGGTTCCTGGAATTTTCACTCTTTCCATACTATGATTAAGATCTAATTTTCTGCTAAACATCAAGTTCTTTGTTTTGATAATGTAGGAGAACATGACAATAAAGAGTTGTAAGAATATTTTCAAATGAATGGATTGTACCACAAAAGAATATGCTCTCAAAATCTACAGCAGAATGGCATCGTAGAAAGAAAGAATAAACACATTCTAGAAATGGCTTGGTCTCTTTTAATAGTAGCTAATGCACCTCAAATGTATTGGATAGATGCAACTATAATTGCAGTTTACTCGATGAATCAAATGCGCTCTAGAGTGTTAAACTTCAAGATCCCATTACAATCTCTTTCTCATTAGGTACCTTTATCGTCCATTCTTATGCTTCCACCAAGAATATTTAGATGTGTGGCTTATGTCCATCTTCACAAGAATCAAAAGATCAAACTTGATCCACGTGTAGTTCGTTACATATTTTTGGGCTATGCGCAACATAAAAAGGGATACCAACGCTATGATCCTGCAACAAAGCAAATGTATATGACAATGGATGTTACATTTCTAGAAATTGAATATTTCTTTCGAGAGCTAAATTCATATTAGTCTTTTCAGGAGAGCTAAATTCATGTTATTCTTTTCAGGGGGAGTAGATTGAAGAGAATAATATGAACTATGTTTGTTGGGAGAATTGGCCATGTTTTCAAGACACAAATGAGAAAATGACTAGAGTTAAAGATATACCTCTAGTAAGTAAGACGAGAAGACAATAAATAACATGAAAGAGGGTAAAAAGGAGGCAATGAAGAGGTAGATACTCAATAACATGACATGAAAGATGGGCAAGAACGAATAAACAAAGACGCAAATACTCAACATGGCGTAAAAGATGGGCAAGAAGGAGGAGATGAAGAGATAGAGACTCAACAAAGACAAGAATAGCCCCAGTCCCCTCTTAATTCTGTATCAATTAACCAAACTCTTGAGAATAATCCTAAGGTATAGTTCCTTAATCCCTCTTCCGATAATAATGAAGATACTACATTTGTGTATAAGCTATTATTTGAGCACATCCCAAATATAATTCAAGAGGCTTTGAATGACCCGAGATGGACCCATGCAATAACCGAAGAAATGGATACACTATAAAAGAATAATACATAGGAGCTTACAATACTACCAAAAGGCAAAAAAATGGTAGGATGTAAATGGGTGCTCTCTATTAAATATAAGGCAGATTGAACCATAAATCGATACAAGGCAAGGCTCATCACAAAAGGATACATACAATCATATGGCATTGACTACCAAAAAACATTTTCACCAGTGGCGAAATTAATTACGATCATAGTTTTACTATCAGTTTCCACAAATTTAGATTGGACTCTTCTCGATTCAATATAAAAAATGCATTCCTTCATGGGGACCTTAAGGAAGAAGTTTACATGAATATCCTACGTGGTTTTGCTGCATCACAATATGGGGTAGTATGTAAGTTGGAAAAGGCATTATACGGCTTAAAACAATCACCAAAGTCATGGTTTGGACGATTTAGCTTGGCTATGAAGAAGTATGGGTACAAACATAGCAATTTATATCATACTTTATTCTTAAAGCATTAAGGAAGATTGATAACTGCTCGTTTAATTTATATCGATGATATGATAATTACAGGAAATAATGAGAAAGATATTGCAAGCCTGCGAAAACATCCAGCAACTAAGTTTGAAATGAAAAATCTTAGAGGCTTGAAATATTTTTCAGGAATTGAGATGGCTCGATCAAGTTAAGGAATACTTCTTTCTCAAAGAAAGTATGTGCTTGACCTTTTAACTAAAACAAGCATACTTGACTGTAAGCCAGCAGACACTTGTTAGTTCAAAACTGCAAACTAGGAGAATATTTAGATCAAATACCCACCAATAAAGAAAGATATCAGTAGCTTATAGGGAAGTTAATTTATTTGTCTCATATATGCCCAGATATTGCTTATGCCATGAGCTTCGTAAGTCAGTTTATGCATACTCCGAGTAAAGAACCTATGTAAGTTATAACTCGAATTTTGCGGTATCTAAAAGCATCTCCAGGAAAATGGCTCATGTTTGAAAAGTGCAATCATTTAAAAATTGATGGTTAGAAGGATGCAGATTAGGCAGGAAGCATTTATAATAGAAAGTCTACTTGTGGGTACTTTACCTTTGTTGGAGGCAACTTAGTCTCATGGAGAAGTAATAAACAAAAAATAGTTATGTTATCCAGTGCAGAGGTTGAGTTTCATGCTATGGTAAATGGACCTTGTGAGTTGCTTTGATTAAAAGAGCTGTTAAAAGAAATTGGCTACTCATCTAAGTCAAGTATGAGACTATTTTGTGGTGACAAAGTTGCCATAGAGATTACGCATAACTTGAATCAACATGATAGGACAAAACATGTTGAAGTATATCAACATTTTATCAAAGAAAACTTGAGGTAAAGATAATTCAATTGTCTTTTGTAAATCAGAAGACCAACTAGCAAACATTCTCACAAAAGCTGTTTCTAGCAAAGTGTTCCATAGCTCACTAGACAAGTTAGGCATTAAAGATATCCATGCACCAACTTGAGGGGGGGGGTGGTGTGGTGTTGGGGGGTTTGGTGTTATGTTGACTTGACTGTCTTTAACTGTCTTTGCTTTGCTAAAATTAAGGAATTAGGATTATTTAATGTATTACCATAATTTTAGGCATAATTTGTGTAAAATAGTTATTTCTTTTTTTTTTGTTAGTACTTTTGTATAGTCTATAGAAATAGATATGTATTCAACAATAAGATATATGAAAAGAGAATACCATTTCTACATTCCCATGGAGTGGCGTACTAAAACTATAAATTCATTTATATTGTTCTTTATTTGATCACTTGTAGCATTGTTTTCATTGACTTAATACGGTGGAAGATGCTGTTAAAGACCAACAAAATGACAAAAATGGTACCATTTTACTCGTGTTATTCAAATTTAGGTTCATTTGTATTCTTTTCTAATGGGCATAATGATTTCTTTGATCTGTTTGCTTCTAAAGTGTGCTGTCACAACTTAAGAAGGAATGAAATTTGATAGAAAATAGTCTCACTTAAGACTTAGCTTGTTATATAGCTATAAAAGATATTGAATAGCGTAGTCGTACATTTTTCGTGTCTTAGTGGTCTGTTAATTTAGTATTATACAGCATTGGAAGTGTCCAATTTAGCACGAAGGACTAACCAAATTGAAAAAAACCAAGCTGAATTTTAAAAAATAAATTAACACCTTACGTGTAATTGAAAAATAAATTAACACCTTATAAATAAAGGATTTTTCAATGGTTATAATAGAGACGGATTTACAATAGATCTCCTAAATTAATTAATTAAATTTTATTATACTTAAAAAAATTGAAACAAATCTGCGACAAAAATTTAAAAAAAAATTTGACAATTGAAATAGATTTGCAATGAAAAAAATTGTCTCTAAACTCTTTTGTCGTAAACTTTCATGGTTGATTTGCATAAGAATTTGAAAATGTCAAAGATAGGATTTTATTTTCCTTACAAATATAATCGGCGATAATGATTTTTACGATAGAAATTTACCATACAAAATCTGTCTCTGAAAGTTTTTTGAGATAGAATTTTCACTTTTTTGTCTTTAAAGACTAATTTTCTTATAGTAAAATAGATGTAATGCAAGAAAAATCGATTGAAACCAAAGGAATGTGGTTTGTCACCTTCAGACAAGTCAGTGATGAGCCACCAATAGATGTAGAGCACGACGCAGGTCAAATGTAGTTCGACTCGAACCTAGCAAGTTGGTTGATAAGTCCATAAATCAAGACCCGGAATGAGTTTGAACTCATCTTCTACAACTATAAGGAAGGTCTTGGATTTGCTGGATCTTGAGCCAAGTCTAATACTCATGAGTCATGTCCACAACCACAAACCCCCTAAAAAAAATCGTTGTTGTCATCATTTGTGTTTTCGAACTACTTTGTCCTTACAGTCTTTTTAAGAGATGGATGTATTTACTTGTACAATAATATCATTTGACATCTACAATCACGAATTGCATTATAAATTATATTAAACACAAACACCAATGTATTTAGTTATACATTAATATCATCTCGCACACCCTAATCATGAATTGTATAAAAATTATTAAACATACCATAATCATGAATTATTATTATATTAATGGCCACCACAAAAGTGTCTACCTACTAATTAGAATCTAATGATACATCCATATTTATGGTTCTTTGATGCTTTCTTAGACGTCATTATTGTTAGCTATCACGAATTCTTCACATGATGATTGTAATGTAAATTTCTTACTCACATGATGATTATAATGTAGACTTCTTCTTGAATTTTGTAACATCCTAAATATAGGACATTCATAACCTGATCTTTTTTTTTTTATGAGATATGGATACACTAATGTTCAACCCTTGTTAACTATCTCGAAAAAATATATATATATATATATATTTTAGGTGCATAGTCATCATATTCATAATAACACTAAAGTTATAACATCTCTATATGAAGAGCAAGTATTATCAGCACTAATGACTTAATAGGTCTCTAACATTAACATATATTAAGGTACATATTTGATCAAATCCCAAGTGGTTGAACTGAACTATTAACATGATATTAAAACAACAAGTGAACTCTCTTTACTTTATCTCTCATAGTAATAGGTAACTATACCACTAATCTTCTTAGAAATTACCACCTCTAGCATTGTTATTGCACCTATATTCCATTAGTGATGTTAATGCTATATTTGTAAATGGAAACATAACACTAGTACCAAAAAAGAAAAAAGAATGAGTTGAAATGCAATGCAGTATGTATATGATACAAACACAAACACATGATCAAGTAACAACACATTCACATGCGAACATACAATCAATGCGAAACTATTATTTTATTATCTTTAGTTTGATTCGAAAGCATACAATTAATGCAATAACTATTATTTAATATATTTATTTTAATATGAGAAAAAGAGATAACTTAATATCCTAAACACACACACACACACGCGCGCGCGTATATAACATATATGAGTTAGAGAGTCACCTATATTTACTTGTAATAATCTTCAAGCATGACTCAACACAAAGATAACATTACACAAGATGATCGGGGTACCATGTTAGCATTAATGATGCTTTTGGTCCATTAAATGAATCGAAGAACTAGTAACAAATTAATTTGGATACAGACAAGTAACAAATTAATTTAGGTGTCCACTAAAAGCCTTTCCTTATTTGAACCTCTCCCTTAACTATTAAGCCAAGTGTTGATTAAGTCAAATTAGTTTTCTATCATTGGGTGAGTTTGTGAAACGTTTAAAATATAATTTATGTTTATGTAATTTTCTAATGCACTATAAGAAAACTATGTATTAGAGATAAACATATTATCTCTAAACATAAAATTATATCGCAAAAATCATCGTTATTGATCTTATATATAGAAATATAACTTTTTTTATTAATTTTTCGTCATAGAGTTTTCGTCTTTAGATGCCACTTTTCTTGTATTGATCCTCTTTCACTTCTTATCATAATTTTGTAAAAATAATGATTGGGGAATGAGATTGAGATATGAATGTTTATGTGTACTTTTAAGGTAAAAAAATATAAAGTATAATTAATTCAAATAAAAAATGGGGATTTTATTTTTTTAAACTAAATAAAAGATAAATAAGTTTTGTTACTAGGTAAATTTAGACTTTGGACTTGTTAAGCTCAACTCAACCTGCTCAGAATTTAGGCTAGTCCAACAGCTTACAAGCCAACTTCTTGGCTATACCCAGTCTTCTCGAGCAGACCAAAAGAATATTAGGTCATTTTACTCATTAATCTCTTATGCTCTATTGATTTGATCATCACAATGGTCGTGTTGGATAACCTTGCAGTGCTCACTAATCCCATTCTATTTGGCAAAATTAAGGTGACAACCGGCTTAAAATTATAAAGACTTATAAGGGATTTTATTTTACAAGTGAGACATATGCATACTTAATACTTTCATGTTTAAGTAATTTATTTCAGTGTGTGTGTGTATATATATGATTTGGAAACAGTGCTGATTAATAAGAAGTCCCATAAAGTGAAGATGACAGGTTTAAGACTTATATGGACCATTATTGGGGCTGGCCTAGCCCAGTCATGGCACCATTTATGCCATACCTGGATCTAAAAGCCGAAACATGGGCCACGTGTGAAAAAAAAATTCCGGCTGTTACAGTTACGTAAATTAAGTTCGGGGCACAGTCTATATATCATTGAACAATTGAACGCCTAGCGGCACGCACTGTTTCGAAATCGAATACGCCAGACGCTGAAAGAGAAAGAGAGGGAGAGACAAAAATCGGTCGTTCCGTTCAATTTCTTCAGACTTTGGGTCGCCCTAAATATCCTTTCTCTCGATCTTTTCTTCTTGTGCTTCACCTGCAAGGTACGTTCTCTTTCTAGAAACTTCTTTCAATTATGAAATTTCATTTCAATCGATTTTGATTGTAGAGATGTTCGTCGTTCATTCGGATTGTTTTTTGTTTCTTTCATTGTAAGTATGTGCATGTTTTTTCGAATTCAATTTCGATTTTCTTTCTTTCTTTCTGGTTTCATTTTTGTTGTAATTTGGTGTTTAGAATGATCAATTATTTAAACAGTGTTAAAAGATTATAAACTAACCAGTAGACGATAGCTGCAAGCGACTTGCCCTGGTTTAACCAACGGCATAGTCGACGTCTGCTACCGTGGTCGCCCACTGAGTGCCATTAAATGTCAAGGTTTTTCCGCTGTAGGTACCATATCATAGCTATAGTATCCAAAAGGTTTTGTAATTGCAACGATGGATGTAACGTTTCATTCATAAATGTGAAAATCTTGCGGTAGATTGCTATGAAAATTGCATTTTGTTTAATTAGTTGTTTATCTAGCAAATTGCTCAAGGTTTATAGTTTAATTTTCATTTCCGTCCGTTGACTTGTTTCGTTTGTGATCAATAGGTAAAATAAATATGGTTTGCTTCGTTGTGTTGGCATAGAAATAGAATGATTCGAAGAGGTGAATGAAGAGTTTATTACTGTAATTG
The DNA here is from genome assembly GCA_024138025.1 of Combretum micranthum. Taxonomy (NCBI): domain Eukaryota; kingdom Viridiplantae; phylum Streptophyta; class Magnoliopsida; order Myrtales; family Combretaceae; genus Combretum; species Combretum micranthum. The sequence continues at coordinate 264,827 of JAMXBD010000450.1, read as the reverse complement.
TTTTTAGTAATTAAGCTGTTATTGGGGGGTGATATGTATGTCCAAAATATGTGGATGACTTAGGGGATCTAGTTTTTGTTGAAGACCGTGGATATTACCTATGGTTCTCCATATCATCCTTTTACGCTGTTTCTAACTAAGGGTGTAGAACGTGAACTATCATCCTTTTTGTTATCCTGGGCGAGTGTTCATTGGATAAAAATTTGATATCATCAAGAACTTGTAGTTCATGCTAAATTGGTTGTTGCTTTTGCAGGACTATGGCTATGGATATTGCTGTGCTGGCTATGACTGATGATGCGGTCCTTGACACAAATGTAGTTTTTAATTTGATAAGGGAGATCGATAATGAGAGGTTGGACAGATGCGATGCTCAGATCATCACCCAAGCATCATCTTTAAGTATGATTTTCTGCTCTCCAGTATTTTCTTGCCCTCCATTAAATTGTTTATCCTCATTTAAACTTTAGTTTTGACAAAAAAAAGTTACTCCTCTGATTCAGTGCGCTTTTCTTTAAGCATATGTTGACTCCTGATTCTTCTCTGGTTTATTTGATCTTCATAAATGCTTAATGCTTTATGTTTGAGTATTTATCAGTCATGTGGTATGTGGGAAAGTTTCTACCTTCTTTCATAAGTTCATTTATTTTGGTGATGACTTGCGGACACGATCCTCTTCTTTTAAATAATAACGATGGTATTATTGCAATTAGATCTTCTACCTCCAAGCATACCTTAAAGATCCATTAACCTATTAAGAATAGCTTTCGCTGTGTTGCTAGTTTCAAATTTAACCTTTGACCCCATACTAGTTGTTATAAGAGCTCGATTCTGCTTCACATTTATTTGAAAAGAGATAATCCGGAGGAGAAGGTCTTCATTTATGTTGAAGTGCGAAATTTTGTGATCTCTATGGTTCTGTGTATTAATTACTATGTTGGTTGTGCAATTATTTGTTGTTGCAATGGTATTGAGATATTTTGTTTTATGGCTACAGGTCAATTGCCGATGGAATCTTCCACCTTGGACCTTGTTATTGCAATCTGTAAGTCACTTGAATTTCCCAGTACTAAACTAGTAGAAGAAGTATCCAGAGTTTTGAAGCCTGGTGGCAACATTCTGGTACATAAGGTTAGGCAGACCAGTGTTCATTTCTGCTTTCCACTCTGAAAAGTTCAATGGCATCCTCTTATCTAGGTTGCTGAGACATAATATAATTTTTCAGGCATCTGCTATCATCAATCGCATGTTGCTCTTGGCTGGATATGCAGAGCCAACCCAACTAAAGTTGCCTGCCAGCACTGAAGCTGCTCAGTGTTTGACAGTGAGTACCTCTTATACCATCATTGTTCTTCTCCACCTTTTCTCAGCATTTTTGAGTAACCATAATAGAAAGTAGCAAGACAAAAAGCTTTCTTATTAATAATAATATTGCTGGACTTTCCTACATCAATATATTTAGGTCACTTGAACTGAGTTTGTTTTTACTACCTTTTCCTGATTTATCTTTCATCCCCTATGAGATGAAAGATCAACATCTTTTTTTAGTTTTACATTACAACAATAGAGAGCTGACCTTACCTCCCTTCTCTCTTTTTTATAGGTAAAAGCAAAAAAGCCATCTTGGAAAGTTGGTTCCTCCTTTGCAATTAAGAAGGTCACTAAAACGTTGCCCAAAGTTCAAATCAATGAGGATGATGATTTGATAGATGAAGATAGCCTTCTTACTGAAGATGATTTGAAGAAACCACAGCTACCCGGTATGCTTTTCTTCTTTAGAACACTGGTTGGAGTTTCATTAAACTTCACGATTCCATTGATTTGATGGGGTGAATTTTTATTTTTAGTTGGTGACTGTGAAGTTGGAAGCACAAGGAAGGCTTGCAAGAACTGTACATGTGGAAGGGCTGAGGCAGAGGAGACAGTGCAGAAATTGGGACTCACTATGAAACAGTTGGACAATCCTCAATCAGCATGTGGCAATGTAATTTCTTGTTGTAATTTGTGTCTGTTTTCTTGGTAATGAATCTATATCTCCATCAAGCGTTCATGTTGCTATTGAAGGACAGTCAGGATTGCATATTGTTGTGATTACTGATTGGGTTTGGTGATATATCTATCTGCTCATTATTGCTGTTTATCCTATGGTGATTTGCAGTGTGGTTTGGGGGATGCTTTTCGCTGTGGTACATGTCCCTATAGAGGCCTTCCACCATTTAAGCTAGGTGAAAAGGTAATCGTTGTGGGAAGCCTATGTTGATCTCTTTATCTTCAGTAATTTGCTGGGCTGGTCTTGTGACTAGATATTCTCAGTGTGCGTGATGGATGTAATTACTGAATGCTTGCTAATATGTATAACTTGCAGGTCTCTCTTCCCGGGAACTTTCTTGCAGCTGACTTCTGAACCTGAATATATCTTTAACCAAGGAATCATTTCAGATGATAGGACCTCTGTTCTTTCTTTCTTATTTTTATTTTTTACTTTTGATGGAGATGCCAGTTCTTCTGACTTCTTGAGACTTGGAACGCCGGCTGAAGGGAAAGTGCATTTGTTTGTTCATTCCAAATACAGAATGACGTCTTGGGTTCATAAAAAGAGTTTGCTTTTTGGATGGCTTTGTTTCTAGAGGTAGTGTTACAAATTTCATTGTAGTACAATGGATCGTTCATTCTCAAGTGTCAAATTCTGGCGTTAACGTTGGCCATGGTTCATTTCATGAATTTAGGAAATTATTAAGTCCTGAAGCAGGGTTTTGTGTATTGTGATAGCCTTACCTTCTTGCTGTCATCCGGAAAAACGTGCTATTTGTTCATAATTACTTGGTTGTGGTTATTGTAGCTTGTGTATATCCTACAAGTGTGTTTTGCGTTTGCCCTGTGATTTTCTTTAATATTTGTTCTTTTAATTAAAGGTACATAAAATGGAAAATTTGGGTCTTAAGATATGCTCTAGTGCTTCACAATAGTGGGTACTAGTAGGTAACATCTCGCTTGCGGCTTTTTGGGGTTATAGATGTAACGAAATTAATTGTATCATGTTCGGAGTAACAGTTTGGTATTAAATTAAACTCTGTGTCATAAAGCCATGGTAGCTAGCTCTCGATCGGGCTTTGACCAAGATAAAGCAGGATGTCAAGTGTTGAAGGGCCAGATCAGGGTTGGATCGTGGTCGTTGGATTTCATAAATATCATTTATATGTATACAAGATATATTTTTTTTTAATCAAATCGTATATTCAAATATATCAACCTGATCACAGGAAAAGAAAAAAAAAAATGAAAAATGAAAATTTCCAAAAATCAAAAGAATTCTATAAGTACTACTCCACCACTTCCGACGCCAGTAGAGGATGATGTGAAATGGGGTACTCATATGACGGCGACACTAGCAGATCCAATAGTTCATCCAAATAACGAAAAGGTAGCCATGGGTGTTACCACTGAACAAGAAGCTTACAGTCACCATCAGCCTTATCTTCAATACAGTCCTAGTGAGAAGTCAAATCGCACTAGCTTCATGGAAAACATTCTCCTTACTTTCAGTCCTTGAAGCTCCAAGGCGGAAACCATGGCCGCAAATGTCTGGCAAAAACATGGTGCTATTATCTATTTATTTATTTATATATATATATATATATATATATTATGGTGGTGATGGTTGGGTTCTAACTAGTGCACCATGAGTACTAGTAATTGCTAACATGATATCTCGATAATCCTTGTGTGGTATTGTTCCTATATGGAGTTGTTCTTAGATAGCATTTAAGTAGGTTTAGGTTATTTAGACTCATGAACTTATGGATATTACAAAGTACCCAACATCATATATATTACTAGCAATTCCCTTATGTTTGCTCGGTTTAAACTAAATACAATAAAATGTTAGCTGTTGCATTAGCTGTATGTCTAAATGTGAATGTGTTGATGCTTAATCACACACTTGTGTATATGATGTATACATAGTGGGTTTCAATATGTCTAGTTGCAACTTGTTAGTAAGTTTTGGAAACATCATTAGCATTGAAGACTTTCAAGATGATGAATAGAGGATATACATTGATTTGTGAGAACAAAGACTTCAAACATGCGTTGTTGGTCTAAATGGTAATATGTATTCAATGTTTGTAGTAAAGTAGGAATCCACGTATAATTCTTATATTATTGGTATGACGGATCCTTTAAGCCATTTGCCGGATGAATTCATGTAATTTTATGAGATGAAACTTATGTGGTTGTTTACGATAATTAGCATGTAACTAGACATTGATAAAAATATTAATATATTAATTATTTGAAATCATGTATGTCATAAATTGTGGATTTAGTAAGTTTTGAGTCTTAGTGTGTTCACACTTATCGTGTACATATGGTGGTTCCTAAATGTAGTAGAAGGTTCCATCTAGTCCCATCATAATTACATTGTGTACATAGTACACTTGATTGTAAAGTATACGCTTTTATTTTTAGAAGTAGTTGAGTTGAATTAACATATATAACATGTGTAAGCGCAAAAGATCGAACAATGCTAAAGAAAGACAATAAGGGGTCCCAAAGTTCCATTTATTGAAAAAATAGACATGGGGACTTCGAAATTACTACTCAACATTCGAATGGCGGATCAAAGGAGGTAGAGGTGGGTCATGGATTAACTTGATTTTATGATAGATTTTTGCCACTTTACATAGTTTGTTGTGTAACGCATGCTCGCGCGCGCGTGTGAATGAAAAAGTTTGTTTCATTTTAATCATTGTTCTCCATGTTGGATTAATTTTATTGCTTAAATAATTGTCTTCACAATTGCAATGTAATTTGTATATGCAAATTAGTAAAATAATTGATTTAATTGTCCAAGCATGATTAATATTAAAGATAGTTTTGCAATTTATGTGATATTAAAAATTTAAGATTGTCTTAAAATATATTGCTAATTATATATATTTCAAAATTACATTGCAAGATTTTATTAAAATAAAGGAAACTAGCTATACAAATTATTAAAATAAAACTAATATGCAATTGTCCAACAAGAATAAAGTTCAAACAAAATTTTTTGAAAGAACGATAATCAAATACCACATGAGAAACTTACACTGAAAGTCATTAATATTCGGAGATAAATTCAGATAAGGTATCAATGTCTTGAGTAATTAAAAAAATGATTATCATTTCATAAAATGGGTCAAATAAAGAATTAATGTTTTAAATGATCAAAAAAAAGGAAAAAAATCGATGATTTAAGTGGGTAACAAACAAACATGAAAAATGATCCTTCATTTGCATCATCTTGTATAACATCGATCCCTTTTTTAGCTACTCTAAATGTCGATGTATTATTCAAATTTACACTTAAATGTGGACACTATCGTTTACCCAATACCAAATATGGATATAAACTTATTATTTAGTTTGTAGAAGACAAGTGCAATGTGTTGAATATTAACAAGTAGATAAAAGATTGATTTTATTTTAATAATATTAGATTTTTCATATTTTAAAAAATAATTTATTATGTTACTTATTAAGAATTTATCTATTAAAACATGATTGAAAATTGATTTCACTTATATAAGAGAAGTAAAATATAAATTGAAAATTATGTCAATAATACAATTAAAGATGTTTTGTTGTAAATATATTTGAATAAAACTAATCAAGTTAATTGAATAAATTACCCTGAACTAATAAAACAAATTATATATTACTTCAATATATATTCTTTTAAAAAGTTTGGATGCTGTCGTTCCTCACGTCATGCTTCCAAAATTTTTTCAAATGCCCCTAATTAATCAATTCATTGATAAGCTCGTGTCCGTTCATATGTGCGGAAAAATATTGAATATGTAATACATACCACATTTATATACATGTAATAAATGATTACCAGTTTTATGTTAATAAAAAAATGAAATAGTGGATAGTTTCTAAAATAATCACTACCAATATGATCACATATTAAAAAATTATTAGTAATTATTCACCACGTGCATATTACACGTAGTGTATGATACCTACTAAAGCCTTTCTTATTATGTGCTTGATCCACAAACTACCCCTATCTTCTTACATATGCACCATCTTATTATTACTATTAGTACAAACAAAAAAACTAATTCATGCATAACAAATATTGCAAATTATATAAGTTTTATAGCATATGTGGATGGTGGTAATAATGGCGGTATGAGGTAGTGGTTGTAAAATTATGGTGGTAGCATACATAATGATATAAATGGTGTAACTGTCATATATATATATATATATATATATATTTAAATATTAAAAAGTGTATTTAGTCATCGATGTTTCCTGCCTTTTCTATTTGAGTCCTAATTTTTTTTTCTATTTCAATCCTTAACCTTTACATATATTAATAAATAAGGACATCTATTAACTTTGTTAACATTTCCATCTAAATTATCTGATGTGGCTTTTTTATATATTTTATTTGTGCCACATCATTATTCATGTTAGGAAAAAAAAAATCAAAGTGAAAGTTAAAAACTTAAAACTTAAAATAAAATCATGGTTCCTTTTCAACAAACCAGAGCCCCTAAATGCAACTCATCTTTCAAAAGACAAAACCTGAACATTAAATCTGTGCACTTCTCAATTATTATAAGAAGAAGGACGAATTGTGTGCAATGTTGGAGTGGTCAATAATGTTGTTGTTGTTGTTATTTTGTCTTTTTTGGTTTGTTGTGTGTTTTGATGGTAGCGTCTAGAAATGGCAAAGACAGCATGCACCTACAAGTTTAAGGTTTTCCATGGTGGAAAATTACTCACTTTTCTAGTTAGCACTATGAGGGAGGTACTTTTAATATTATAAACATAGATGTGGCAAGTGTTTTTGTTGTGGATATAAAATGACAAATAAACTAGTCATTTAGGTTTTGAGTCAATATTGTTGTCGTTGTATTGGAGACAATGCAACCTTCTCAATGGAGATTTTTTGGAGCTATCTTGTGATACACATTTTGCTTTTTCATGTGTTTCAAATACCCAGTGACAACAATGTTAAGCTTTATGTTGATATGTAACAAAAGGGTGAAAGCAACATTATTGAGGAATGTAATGTTAGGGATATTGACTTAAGGGATGATGACTAATGTAATGTGGATACATTTGAAAATTTAGATCTTGTAGATGATAATGAATTTTTTAGTGACATACACGATGAGGATGTTGAGGCTAGGAAAAATATGAATGGACAACCTATTTGAGAAATGATAGTTAAATTAAATGAGGGGAGTAACAATGAACATGTGTCTAAATGTAACCCTAGTGGAATTGAGGATATTGAGTACAATGAAACCAATTACTTCAATTCAGATGATGATTTCACTTTCTTATGAGTGCTTTGGAGGATATGATAGTGACATTCTAGGACTCTGAGAAGAACAAAGAGCAAATATCCTATTTATAGAGGTGAGACAAGTAAACCAACTTTTAGTATTGGGATGAATTTTGGGTGACTAAAGGAGTTCAAAGAGGCTGTTGTGCGATATTATGCCACTGAACATAAAGAGATAAAATTTACAAAAACTTGTCCACCAACAATTAGGGCATGATGCCATGTGTGAAGAAAAGCAACATGAGTTCATTTCATGTTCATTCTTTTGATGACCGACATGAATGGGGCATTACTTTTAAGAATAAGAGGGTCACTAGCAGATGGTTAGCAAAAGAGCTTAGTATAACAATGAAAACAATGCCTAAGCTTAAGAATATAAAGGAACATGTGAAAAATCAAATTGGCGTAGATGAGTTTATTACAAAGGTAAGAAGATGTGTTTATCTTGCCACATGATGTTATTTGTCGATGATGTTATTTTGCAAAATCGTTATATTTTGTAAAGCACCGACAAAAATTTCATGGAATGTGAAATTGCAACAAGATTATATGGATTTTTTACTAATTTAGCAAATGGAATTGTAGCATTCTTATGGCGAAAGTGTGGCCCTTTGCTAAAGTATAGTAATCCTAACACTAAACAATTAGTTTTGTCTCATATCTTTTATACTAAAATTATGCAGGTTTTATATATGAAAATTATATATTGTAATTTTATATAGCAATTAATTTTCTATAACATTTATGGAAATTTGTAAATCATATATGGCAGAATTTTTCTGCTAAAATTATTTATAGCAATTAGTATCTTGAAATTATTTATAGTAGAAAATTTCTTCTAAAATTATGCAAGTCCCTAAAGTTACAAGCCTTATGTATAGCTAAAGTTTTCTACTAAAATTAGACAAGGATGATAACTTCTACATAGTTGATATTGCTTAAGGCTTTATGCTATGTATAGAACTATACGTCTTTTAAGAATTTTATTTTATTTGTACTGGGTTGTTTTTTGAGGTTAATGTCACATATGGTACTTGAACTATGATAAAATATGCAATTAGATATTTGAACTTTAAAATTGATCAATATAGTGTCTGAACTTTAAAATTGATCAATGTAGTACCTGAACTTTGAAATTGATCATTTTAGTAGCTAAAAAAACTTTTTGTGCATACCAACGATATCTCCATCAAGCTCTTTTAGGTACTAAATTAATCAATTTTAAAGTTTTTTAAGTATTAAATTGATCAACTTTAAAGTTTAGGTATCCAATTGCATATGACAAAGTTCATATACCATTTCCCCCTCTTTCTTGGATCAACATGTGGAGTCAATTTAGATAGCTTTGTTTTTTTCTTCTTTTCCTTTTTATTTCTAGCATGGCTGTTTTGAATGGAAAAGTCATCTAAGTTAATAGATATCCCCATTTATTAACATATGTAAATGTTAAGGATTGAAAAAAAAAAATGCTTTAGGACTTAATAGAATAAGTAGAAAATGTTAAGGACTAAATATGTATTTTTTTCCTTTTAAATAATATTTGTATAGCTTGTTCACTTGAGAGGAATAGTTATTCATTCCCTCTTAGTTCTATGTGAAGCTGCTATTATAATTTTTAGTTGGGGGAAATGACAATTCATAATAAACACAAAATAATAAATAGCCATTCATGACTTGTTATTCAATATTTTATTTTTCAATTTTCATTGTAAATACTTCCGTTTTGAAAACACCACTTATACAATTGTTATTTTTTTGTAATAAATATAATAGATACTATAAATATTTTACTTTCAAATGAACATTATAATAGTCATTATAATTCTATTACATGCTAGTTCAAGTGAAATTACTTCCCACCTCCTTATTTCACATGATGGAGTGTGGATACATAATGCACAACATACATATAACCACTATTACTATACTAATATCCATTTACTTGGATATAAAATGACATTTTCTCTCTCTTCCAATTTTTTTAAGTAATGCATTAAGTAATACACTTTACAGTTGTCTCTTTCTTATTGCCATTTTTAGTTTTCCCTTTGTTTCCATTCTCTCTCTCTCTCTCTCTCTCTCTCCCCCTCCTCCATGTTTATGTTAATTATTTTTTTTTTATAAATAAAAATTTGATATTTCTAACTTCTTTTAAATGAAAATAAAATCATCAAAAGTTTCAACTACCTTAAATCAATAGAAAACTGGTGCTAATCTCCACGGAATTTAGTCCTTGCCGTGAAAAATGATTGCTTTTTCGGGAAGGATACGCATTTAGAAAGTAAAACTGACTACTAAATAATTTTAAGCTCCCTTCACTGAAAAAAAAAAAAAAAATTTAAGCCGTAGACATAAAGGTTATTACCAAAGGCAACCAAAGACAAAATAATTTAATAAATGTCATGACCTTAAAACCTAACTCAATATCGCTTAAATTTTTGTCCATCCTTTTGAAAGTTTTCATCCTAAATTTCAATTCTATCACCGCATCATATTTTGGCACTCGCAAAAAGTTCTAGACTATTCATTTCAAATTTTAATTCTATTTTCATATTATGTTTCGGCATACTTATCGCATTAGCATCGTCTATCTACATACATACATACATACACAGACATATGTATGTATATATATCTTATTCTATACTTTTCACACAAAAAACAGAACAAGTTGTGCTGTATTGCTTTACTTATGCTGATACCATGATGTTTTTTATTATAGGTAGGATCAAAACCAAATGCTATCTTTATTAATTTGCTACATGCTATCTTTATTTATAAACTTTGCACCCCACAAACACGTTGGAAAAGGTAAATATGTAGCTATTCCATCGGTCCTATTTAAGAATTGCAATCCCTTATTTAGCAGCAATAAAGTTTCTGTTGAGCAACTATTATGCATGTTTGGTTCGTTTAACTTCCATTAATTTGGTGTTTTGAATTTGGATGTTGTCAAAAAACAACGGAAAAAAAAAATTATAATAGACTTAATTATTTGTATACATATTATATTGAACAAATGCATAACAGATACAGATATGATACAAAAATCTACTCAAATAATAGTTTTGTAGAGAAGAAATAATTATTGTATTCTTATCTATATAAAGCAGACCTAAGGTGTGCTATTAAAGCATTAATACTCTATATTAAACCCAAACAAATTACAAATATTAATTTCCGGTACCCTGCGTAGATCAAACCGCATTTCTGTTGCAGCTGAACAAAAAATGAAGCAAGTGTTCATGCCCATCTAGCCTTTGCAATATTAATGGAGTCATGCTGATGGTGTCCAGCAACCTAAGTTATCAAAAACTACAGAGCCTTTCTATCGTGTACTTTCTTATTCTTTATTAGTATACTAGTGTGGCTAAAACGAGGTTGTATGCTTACACCATCTATGTACATTGTGGAATAATCATACATAAATAGAAGGGAAAAAAGACAAAAAATTATAAAAAAGTGTTGAGCACTTGATCGACCAGTGTCCTGTTGAAATTGAGAATCCAAAATAGTTATCAAAAACGTGCTACTGTTTCGATCTTTTGAGCTCCAAGAGCCTAGACCACCTCTTTTCAATGGAAGCAGTTTTCTGAACACCGATATCTGCATTAGAAAAAAGGGATTTTTAAAAATGAAGGGAAAAAAAGAAAATTAACTATAGTTTAATTCGATTCGTGCGGTCCAACGAATCACTTACATTGCAGTATAGGTTCTGATTTTTCACATAAATCTAAGCAAGTACCCTGGGCATTAGGAAAATTCATTGTCACATCACTAATTTGTCAATGGACTTGCAAGTATATATGCAATTGAAAGCCTGTCTGAATTCTCTTTGTTAAGAAATCTTTAGATCAAACAAAATTATCTTATTGACATACTTTTGCTGCTGTAGTAGCCGAAGTGTGTCCTGGATTAGGGAATCAAGGTGAGCTTCATAGCTTGGTCTAACATAGATCACCTGTTTGGAAAGCTATCCATGTTAAAACTCAAACAGAGGTGTCCGATCGCGTCCTGTTATAGGGAAGGAAAGACTTACTCATGGGTCATCGCCACCAATTTCTGGGAATTGCAGTGGATTGTCTATTCTAGGAGATGAAAGGGCCCATACATTGAAATTGGTATCAATCTGCTAGAACATAACCAGTGTGAGTTCAAAAAATGCACCAGAAAATAGAGATTTTAGACAGTTTGATCAAAAACAGCTTTGTGTTTGAAGTACCTTTCTGCTGTAAGGGGAAGAGCAGTAACTGCATTTTCTTGTGAAGGATGTGATGATCCTTCCATCAATTGACAAGCCAAAGCCGGCATGCTAAAGATCAAAAGATAAATATGATAAAGGAAAATACTGAAGTTCTCCAGATTAACATTATACATATCAGCAGTGAAGGAGATGTTAATTCCGACTTAAAGTCTAGATAGAGATGAAAACCATAAATACAATAATCATAAGACCGAAACAGTTTGATAAAATATATACAATCATATATGTAGGAAAAAAAGCAAGGAATGGAAAAGAAAGGCATGTACCCTTTGGATGGAAAGGTTGATTAAGACATCAGCGTCTTTCTCCTCTCCTTCAACCAAATCTCCCAACTTGAGGTCCTGAAGGGATAGGAGATGATCACAATTCCAGTTTCCATTTCCTTTCCCAACTGATGTTCCAATTTTTACAAGGTGCGGTGGTGCTTTCGGACTTCTCTTTGAAATCTAGGTGACACCAAATGAAGAAGAGTTAAATTTTGAATTTGTTCAAATCTGAAATCTAACATTCTTATTCACATGAACTGTGACGACCCATCAACTTGAGTTCAATGGTATTGCAACGACAAGATAGGCAACTTAATATACCCCACAAAAGAGAGATTTTGGGACAATTGTCCAATGTAGGTAGGACATCATACTGACTTAATGAGGTTACTTTCAGCAACCATAGAAACTTATAATATGAGCATAATTGACAGACGCGTATGTATAAATACCTCCTAAATATTGAATATGATCTATTGTGAAGGCATCACTGAAAATTGCAATGTTTACATTTGATTGAAATTGACATAGAATTTTGGCCACTGCAAACTCAAGAGTAATATTATAAATTGCAAAGTAAGGCTGTAATTGATCTGATTCAATAAGGTACAGCTTAAGAGCTATCCTCAAGTTTAAATTGACCGAAAATTGTGCTTCAAATTCTTCTTAGAGAAACATAAGCATAAAGATGTGTTAGCATGGGAGCCTTCATCACTAGAGAAAATCTCTGTATATGGGCCCACAGGAACACACATAAACTTGATACGACATTCAACCAAAAACCTTAAGAATGAGTCTTCTTCACTTATATAACCTTCACTTGATCTATATCTTTCCAATGTTTCTTCACTTATATAACCTTCACTTGATCTATATCTTTCCAATGTTTTCTTCTTTTTCACTAACTCATACTTAATCCCATCAGGGTGACAGACTCGAGAATGATACATTTACGTTATCAAATTTAGCTTCCTTTTGCTCCTTTTTGTCATACAGCAGAATAATTAGCAGATTCATTTCTAAGCTTGCATTCAATAGCACAGAGTTTGAATCTGACAGAACAAGCTTGATTGTGCCATCTAATCTAATGCGTCAAGTATCAAGTCACTAGATAATCTTGACTCAGACACTCCATGGAAGTAACTCAAGCTCAAACACACACTCAAAAATTATGAATACAGGAGAGCTTCTTCAACACTAACAAGGTTGAAACTGGAAACTCACAGAGGCACGGACGTTCCTGCGTTTGCTTACTAATGGGGTATACACTTCTGCAACAAAAAGAACACTGAAAAATATTTATATCCAGCAAACCGTCAGCAACATGAATATATTGCATTAAAAGAAAACAGGGGTAGTCAGCTAAGCTACAAGGTGTTGTGCTGGATCATTAAGAATTGAGATATTGAGATAAGAAGATGATCTATATGATATTATCATTATTGGGATGATGAGGAAGATGAGTAGTGAAGAGAGAAAAAGATGTGGCAGCTTCCATGCCAAGGCGGGGTACAGCAGCCAAGCATGTAGAGGGAGAAACGTTAACGTTGTGTTATCCTCTTAGCTTTCTCTTGTCGGGTCAACAAGAAGAACTAAACATCGGCCCGGATATCCCCTTTTTATTTTTAATTGGCTATCTCCACCCAGTTGAGAAAAAGGAACTAACTTATTGGTCAATTATTTAGTCACTGAAAAAATATCAAATTTGGTAATTGAAGTTTAAAATAATTAATTTAACACAAAATTATCAGTTTTAATATCCAATTAATTTTTTTATAACTATTTTTACTATCTAACTAATATCATTTACTATATTATCTGCCACTTATCAGTAATAAAAAGTATTAGAAGAAGTTGTAGAAATTCGCAAAATAATTTCAAAAAATTTGATTCAATATTAAATTGATCACTTCAAAATTTTAGGTAACAAATTAAATTTTTATATGAAGTTTAAGTACCAAATATTTCATATTTACCCTTAGTTAAGCATAAATATTAGTAAATATTTCATAATTCAAACAGTTTTTAAAAAATATTCACTGATCATTAACATTTAGTAAAATGATATTAGTGTTTCATTTAAAGTTAATCATGAGTAAAAATGTAAAATCAGTGCATTATCATCCGAGAATTTTCCATCTTACAAAACATAAAAGTTGCTGACTACGGAATCTTCACAATTTATTGAGTATGCATTCTGCAGCCATTAATACTTTATAATAAAGATATCTACAATACTAGACTTGAAAAAATAGAGTATATAAATAAAATTTTAAGAAAATTCAGTAAAATTGGTATTATTATATGGTAATAGATATTTCTTATGATCGAATCTTTTGCAAACCAAATAAATACGTAAGTATTCTGTAATAATAATACAACATGACAATTTTATTTCAATAAACCAAACATACCGTTAATAATCATGCTTTGGTTTAGCTATTAGTCTAATTTAGAAAGTGATGTTTACATAAATTGTAAAAAGTTGTATTCTCAATATTATTCGATCTTTTCCTTGGGCTTCTTTTGCCTAACTATGAAGTGATGTGCAGTTGCTTTATACATGTTATTTTAAATTACTGCATCGTAAAAGTTGGATCTCAACGGCCATTTGGTTGTTTTGGGTGGAGAAGAAGAATGAAAAAGGGAAAAGAATAAGACAGCCATAATGCATTGAGAAATGAGATGATAGTTAAACCAATGATCATGCAAACATTAGACCCAGACGCTAGCCTAAACCTATCCTGACTTGGATTCAGACCCAGGACCCCATCTAGAGCAAACCAAAATAGGTATAAGGATCCACTCACAAATTTGAGCCCATGACTCATAAATCGGTCAATATATATATATATATATTTTTTAAACAAAGTTTGAAATGAAAAATGTTTTAAATAAATCACACAATATAATGAAAAGAGAAATTGAGCCTAAAAAACTTACAATCTTTAATCCATCTCTTAAAACTTCATAAGAATATGCATTTAATTATGTATAATCATAGCACTAATAATGTAAGATTATAAAAAAAAAAAAAAAACAGGGTACAAAGTAGATGGATAGACAAAAACTAGTCCTCTATACTGTCAAAAGCATGAGAATTTCCTCTTTAGAATTCACATATACCAAATCCCACTTATTTTGAAGTATATTTATATTTTATCTTTTTAGGGCAATACATTGAATGCTGTGAATAAAATATACTTCTCCAATTCCTATAAAAATACTTTAAATTTTAAATCTAATTTAATTATGTGAATAGATCTTGGCATTTGCCCTGTGAGGCCAATTTACAAATCATTTGTTAATATTATTTCAATTTTTGAAATATTTTATGTTATAATTATAACAACATCTTCTTTCTTATAATACACTATTTTAAATGTATAAATTCAGGAAAATTAACAGTAAAGGAAAAAAAATTAAATGAGAAGATCCAAATTCTTCAATTATAAGATTTTTTTCTTCTTTTTCTCTTTGGATAGGGCCAAATCAGTTGGGTTCACAAGTTAGGGCCAAAAAATCGTCGTAACCCAAAGAATAAGTAGATTCATGCCAAGTCCAAACCTGTGCCTTCCGGATTGAGTCCCGGTTCCAACCTGACACACGCCTAGGGTCAAGCAGATTCGAGAAAGTAAAATTATAAAAAAGAATGTGTTTGCTTTTCTAATTTAAGTACTTAAATTCTTTTCCTCCTTTCTAATATAAATGACTTTCATGTTTTCTGAAGATATATATATATATATATATATATACACATATATATATTAAGGCCGGTAAAAAAATCCTTTTACTCTTCTCAAGTGTCAATTTTTAATATCCCTCCAATAACTGACTAAATATAATAACATTATATATATTAAACTTAATAATATAATAGCAATTGCACAAAAATAGAAAAAAGGAAACAATTGCATGGCAGAGGTAATGTGGAAGCGGCTAATTGGGAAAAGTTTAAAAAAAAAAAAAAAAATTCAATTTTTATTGATGCAAATTGAGACCTTACGATGATTAAAAAAATTGAGAGTTATCAACTAATTAATGATTCTTGATTGCTGAAATTAAACCATATCAATGCTAAAAATTTTTTGGGCGACAGCAGTGGAAACTTGTGGAAATTAAATGAAAGTGGTTGAAATAAGTAAAAAGAAGATGTCCGGATAATTTAGTAAGAGGTGGAATTGGATTAAATGGGCGGAAAATTCCACAAGAACACCTTTCCCTCCCACCAGGATAGAAATCAATAGAAATGGATAAAAATGGTGGCAAATCAGGAAAATGCCTTTAAGAGAAATTTAATCACTTTTCCTTCCGTTTACATTCATTATATAAACAGGTACATATATTCAAATAAAGAAACATATTTTATTTCCTTTGACATTTCCATTTTTTTTTCCCCTTCCACAACTTTTATTTTCATTTCCACTATGTTCAACAGTTGCTAATAGTTGCTAAACATAGTGTAATTCTAGTTTCATCTTCACTTTAATTTATTTACATGGTTATTTATCATATGTTTTGCCAGCAAAATAAATAGTAGTATTAACATTTAACTATGATAAAAGTTTTCATAAAGAGAACATCTCCCTGAATAGCTAAGATAAGTATCAACATAGGTGATAGCTTTTGAAGAGAGAGGATGGGTATTAGTACACCAACCCAGTCCATTCTTTTCCTAAAATGTAAAGCCACATAATCTACGGTCACATTTGCATTTCTCCTAAAAAGTGGTAAAATTAATATACATATTGGAATTATATCCAAATATCAGAAAAGAAACACCTTCTACAGACCATGACCCCCAAGCGTGAAGCGACAAGTGCATCTAAAAGTTTGAAGCAAATATGCAGATGCCCCATGAGATGAATCTATGTTGGAAACGGAGTTGATACTTAAACAAGGGATTGACTTGTCTTGCACGTGTGTGAGTGAACGATACTAAAGAGGCAGAGAAATATATGAAAACATGCATATAATACCTGCAGTAAGGCTCTTTGGACACAGCAAAGTTGTAAGTTCATTGCTCTAGGAAATTTCCTATGCTTGTTCTTGTCTGGATCAAAAAAAGAAATTAAACTCTGATTCATCAAAAATTCAGAACCCAAATAAGTCTTTAAGTCAATCCATGAAGACATCAAAGAAACCAGGACAATTGTCCGTAGTTTATTTTCAAGTATAAAACATGAATACCTAGTGCGAAGTACATAGAATGAAAGTGTTCACTTAAAAGGAAATTGGAAAGATGCACATGGAATAAAATCAAAATATACACAGGCTGCATCACCATTGGCGGTGCAATTTGAACTGCTCAAGAAGAAGAAAACCCTCAAAAAATTCTTTGTGTGCTTACTCGTGTTCATGTTGTCTAAAACAGAAATCAATAACATAATTATACCACTTTTTTTAATAGGGTTGTATTTTATCCCACAATCTAATAACAAATATAAAACGCCAATTTCATTTTTGAAATTAGCAGCAAAAGTAATTTGCGAAATTCTTGAGATATTCAAGGTGCTATAAGCCTTGAAGGCACTGCATTAACAAAATATTCTGCTCTGTTTTGTTTTATGTGGGGGAAAAAGGAAGAAAAATGGAAGGATGAGTATTAAGTGCTATTAGCAAATTCATTCCATCATTAAGCTTCTCAAACTTCACAGACAACATCTACTTAAGACTCCCATCAACGGGACATTAAGGAGATATATAGTAAATATCATTATATGAATGTCTACTAATTGCCACGCAGTCTCGGTAGACTTAAGATTGTCCAAGACTATAGATAAAAAGAAGTTCTCGTGCTTTCTTTATGAAGAAGGTTTGGAACTTAAATGAATTATTTCATCAACAGTATGAGATTTTCAAAGATTTTACTAGCTATGTTCTTTATCTAACAATGTTGATCAAATGCAATTCACTAAGGCATCATCTCATTAGTTTCATAGAAGGATTGGGATTTTATGGAAATCAGTTTCCTATATCTTAATGAGTGTGTGGTAAGCGTGTAAGAAAAAGACCAAACATAGATTATGTCCAAGCTGCCAAGCTACTTATGATCTTTTTCATTACAAATAACTCAAGTTTCAAGAAATTGACAGCCAAATAAGCATATTTCTTTTGCCTTTGGCCTTGCATCGTCACCAAGCTCTCAATAACAACAGTAGAAAACTAAACCCTATAGAATTAAGCAAGTGAGGTCTTAGTATTAACAACTAACAAGGTCAAGGAATCTAAAAAATGCCAATAGACTTGATGTCTCATTAGTACCTTACCATGAAGAAGCAGAAACCTTTTGCTTGTCCAACATGAATTTGTTCACTTCTGTCTAAACTGTAGAAACATCACAAACGAAAGAGACATAAAGATCAAGATCAATTAAATAAGCCTCCATACTCCATATCATATGCTTCATAAATCCCAATTATATATAACAAGGACAGGAATTCGTCAATAATCTTCTATCTGGTAGCATCATTATACTGCGACACTTTTGATGCATGTTTCATATTAATGAACAAAACATACACAAATATTACATGCATGATCCAGATAAAGAAATAATAAGAACTAACTCTTGACTAGTAACACAATACAAATGCAGCTACGACCTAGCCCTTTTGGATTATATACAATTAAGACGGTAGTGATCGTTTATCTTAAAGTCTCACCTCTTTGTAATCTCTACAGCCTATCAACTGTTGTTCTTCTCCTTTACATAACTCTCTCCATGAGACCCTATTAGCCTGTGGAAATGATTTTTTGGTCTTTTAGTCGACAATGTAAAGAACGTATTCTAACCTCCAATTGCAAATATTATCCATGAAGATCTTCTATGGAAATTATATGGAGCATTAAACAAATTATATTGCTGGTATAAACAATCATAGGCAAAGATTTGCTAATAAGCTGCTTTGAGACAGTTGCAGAGTAAGGCAACTCCATCTACCCCTACCCTTGAATATTTCAGATATTTCATGGATCTAGAGAAAAGGGGAAAAAATGTGGAGAGGAAATTTTTTTTTTTAATAACTCCCAAGATCCTTTTATAAAGAAGCAGTGACCAAAAATAATATGAATCTGAGAGGTTTAAAAATGAAACTTTGATGTACTCATCATTGACATTATATTAATCACCTTCGTCCCAAAAAAAAAAAAAACAAAAGAAAACACCAAGGAAGGAAGGAAGACAACGATCTAAAGCTTAGCACTCCCAATAAAAGAGGAAAACAGGACTATTAATTCATTACCTTTAGAGTTCACAAGGTTCTTGTAGCTGGGTCCATTGTCTTCTTGAGTCTGTTAAGCTCTGTAATTGATCCAATTGCATAAGACCGGGTTAATTATTTTTTTCTGAATCTCTTGAACAAGCCGGATCTATCTTCTCATTACAACACCATTCTATTTGTATCTTCTTGTTGAATATATCAGCGACAATTAATGAAAATCAGGGCTCCAGCAATTATTGTTTGCCCATGAATATGGGAGCTTTGTAAATTATTTTCTTCCCATGCTTTCTCATGTCCCATTTATCGGTCCAAAAAAATCCCACAACCTTTCACAATGATATCATTGGAGTTTTTGAATTGAGACAGATATGGCAAATATCCTTCTTGCTGTTCAAGTGGCTATCTCTTCATAGGTTCTAAAATTTTCAAGATTTCTAAACATCGAAGGATCTGGAAACTTGACTTCAGGATGGCATCCGAAAAAAGATAGATCAATCAACGACGTCTATTTCTCTATGCCTTGAACATCGATTAGCTTCACATTGTTACACAACTCTAACGTCGTCAACAATTTCAAGCTAGATAGGTTGCCGATTCTTTCAAGAGAGGAGCACCCTTCAATTACCACACTGTTGATACCCTCTATGTTGTCCAGTCCTTGGATCTCTACTAGATTTCTGCAACAAATTACTGCCAAGTTTTGCAACTGCTTTGCAGTTGAAAGATCTGGTAAACTCATTATTGACTCAAGGCCTTCTAATTTTAGATCTGTCACTGAAATCCCCAAGCCACTAAGTTTGAGATAACTTTCTGCATTTGCAAATTTCTACACGTGTTAATGATTCTGCTCCATCTAAACCATCCACTTTCGTTAGGTTAGGGCAGTTCTGGATATATAAACAGGACAGATTCTTCATATTTGAGAAATTCGGAAGGGTTCGCAAAGAGTAACAATTGATGAGTTCAAGCTCCACTAGACTTGAGGGAAGCTCCAGTAGTAAATTGATGTTTTCGGATACCTGACTTTCTCCATTTATAGGTCCTCCGTCTAGAAAAGATGAGAAATCTTCCCATCCGCGAAGGCTTTCTGATTTTGAAAGAAGCTGCACCCCGAAGTCGTCAATCCGTAAGGTCTCAATTCGGTTCAAATTTCCAAAATTTAGAGCACCGTTCCGTCTCTGAAATTGATCTGAAAATATCAAGCGCTCCAACTTTGTTAAGTTGGAAAAATCTGGGAGCGTCTTCATTGAATTCCCATAGAATGATAAAGACGTCACACTACAAGGTAGATTTGGTAGCGACTCAAGCTCGAAACAATAACTTAAATCCAGCACTTGTAATTTACTCAACATTTGGATGGAAGCTGGTAAACAGCTTACGCGGCTCCTGTTCAAAAGAAGTGTTTCCAGATTACACAAATCTCCAACTGAATCAGGCAAGTGAGTAACCTCCGTCCAGCGTAAGTCAAGCTTATTCAACAGTTTTAGCTTACCAATGGAATATGGAATGTACTCCAATTTTTGACAAAATTTAGCTGAAAGAGCCTCAAGTTTTGTCATATATCCTTCAGTAATAGGAATTTCTCTTATGGATGTGGAATCTAAAACAAGTACCCTTAATTCTTCCATTCTCCCCACTTCTATTGGTAACTCAAGTTCCTGGCAACCCCAAACATCTAAAACTTTGAGCTTCTTACTCAGTTGGCCAATGGATGGATGAATTTTTCTCAAACCCGTACACCATCGAAGAAGTAAAACCTCCAGCTCTTTCAATTCTGAGAAATCCCAAGTAGTGGTCATAATACAACCGGAAAAGTCGAGCTTTATAACTTTGAGACGCTTCTCCAGCAATACAAGTAAAAGAAAAATATTGGACGAGGTTAGTTAGATGAAAATAAATATATTTTATTTCATGTTGAATTGTTGTAAACCAATAAAAAGAACTAGTACCTTCATTTGACTCCAACCCACCCATTGTTCTGTGATGTCAACCCCATATAGTTCTAAAACCACCAGTTTTTTAGGAATAAAAGTGCTTCTCATAAAATCCAATTCACCATAATTCCACGTAAGCCATCTTAGATTTTGAAAAAGATTTTCAAAATCTCCTTTTAAATTCACAAACCTCATCTTAAGATATCTCAATTCCGTCATCCCTTCAAATTGATTGCTTGTGAAGTCAACTATTTCAAGAAAATTCCAATCACCAACACCAAGCACAAGGGCTTTAACTCCACAGGCTCCCTGCCACACAAAAATAAGTACAAGGAAAATTATGAAATTTCTTTTTTATCTAAAATACTTCCATAAATGTGAAGGAAACTAGTTATCTGGTAAGAAAAGGTAATAAATTGAAACTAAGCACTGGCAATTTTCTAAGGAATAATAAATAGGTAAATAAAAAAGAACTAGGATTTAAATTTCTTAGGATACCTGCCATGAGAATATAAAATAAGTTCAAGAAAGTGATATCAAAAGCATTTCACAAGTGTCAAGGAAGTCTAAGAATCTGAAATAACAACTAATGAATAGAGACTGAGCAGATACGAGGATTGACAATTATATAATATTATGGATAGATAAAATAAAATGAAAATGCATTTCAATAATTGATAATAAAATTTTAAAATTAAATCGACCTTTTGAATTTTTGCATCGTAAATTTCCATCTACTAATGTTCTCGTGACATTGCGAGGTTCATTTAATAATTTAAAAGAAAAATACTAAGAAGAAAATACCGAATAAAGGGAAAGAAAAAAAATAACCACCCATAAGCCGCATTATAAATGGGTTTTGAAATGGTGAAAAGAAAAGTGACGAATATATCTATCATTAGTAAACTATATTTATATTTCTTCAAACAGATTTTTAGTATTTTTTTTAAATCCTTTAAAAATTAAATTATACAGTAATAATGCTATATTATCTAACTTATTGATTGATTAGTATATTAAATAAAATGACTTTTATTATTGTAAGTCGCTAGATCATATGTATGTATGTATGTATGTATGCATATTTTCTTGCATTCTTTTACATTTATTATCTGGATCTACTTTGTTTTATATTTTTCAATAAAATTTTTTTCTATTCAGTCATTTTGCTTTTTTGCAGCTGAAAACACAGTTTAAGCTTGGGTTATGCAATACGAATACATAACACATTTATATACATGTAAGTGAATAACTCTCGGCCTTTTTTTTTTTTTTACTGTAATAGTTTACTTGGATATAAGAAATAGAAAAGTTATGGCTTTTGAATATCATTGATACAAATAGCCTAGGAATTTCTTATTCCAACAGACGTTGTCTAATTTTCTATTGTCAGAATACACTGCAATTTCAAAACCGGCCAACGAAAGGAATTTTTATTCTAGAAGAAGTTTTTACGGATTAAATTATATATGCTTTTAAATTAATTTTCTTTTTAGCTCCTCTAATAAATTTTGCAATCTCTTCTTACTAACTAGAATTGACATTGGATGTATTTATGTATATATATAAACACGCATCCAAAACAAATTTGTAAAAATTTTGGATAAATAATTAACACTTTCAAAATCAATTATTATTTTTAGTTTAAAATTTATTATATTAAAATCTAAAATTCATTTATTCATTTTTTTAATTTTTACTAAAAAACAAATTTAGAGGTTTCACTGATCCAGAATAGGAATTAACAACCGTTGATTCCATAGAACTGAACTTGAATAATGAAAGATGGTACCGGTTCCGGTTCTGGTTCCGGTTCCAATTTCGAGATCCATAACCGACTATTCTAGTTTTTGTTCGGTTTGGTTCCGGAACCGTGCCTTTGTCTATGCCTTTATAGGTGTGCTTATAATTAGTACATAAAAGACAAGTTGTAATGCTATTCTTAAATGGCCATAAGTTAAATTTTTGGCACTACAAATTTTTTTTGAATACTAAATTCTACATACAAGTTACATCAACTAATTGTCTGTTAGTAATTACTAAATATCTAATTTAGGTTAATTGGCGATCTATGTATGAGTTATAACACTCTCAATTCCCTAACCCATAATAGTATTCAATACCTCAGCTCAAGGTACAATCAACCCTTCAATTCATCATATTCCCACATTTGCTTCACCTTACCAACTGTATTATTAAGCTGAGAATATATAAATATTGTCATGCTCATATTTGGTCATATTGTAAGGATTAAAAAAAAAAAATTCTACAGAAGGTTTCCACTTTCACTGAGTTTAGAATTTTAGGTTCGAAGGACACTTGAGAGACTACAATACAATCGAGCAATTTTCTTTATCCAAATACTGTGTTTCTTATAGCGATTGCTTCTTCTTTTCTAATAATCACTTTTATTATAATTATAACTTAATTTTTAGTTTCATTCATTTTTTATTTTATTTTGGTTTAACCAATATAAATTATAAATAATATAAATTTAATCACCATAACATCATATTAATTGATAAAACAAATTACCATATATTCTTGCGGTTAGAGGCATAATCAACTATGTGCAGTGAAGTGCAACAAATATAGATATATTTTATACTAATAATTTTTCATGAAGTCTCGGAAAAATTATTTCTTAAAATATTCATCACTTTAGAAAAATCCGAAAATATCTATCCTACCAACAAAAGGCAAAAGAATATTCTTAGTTTTTAAGACTCGAAAGGTGCCCATTTTGTCCTTCTAATTGATTTTTCAAAAAAATTTTCCTTATTTTCAAGGTTTTGAAAGAGAATTTCTGTCAGCTTCATTATAAAAATCCATCCACTCACAATAAATATCAATTGATCGAACTTTGTTTTATTTCTGTACGTATTATTATTCCATAATAGTATGTAACAATAATAGCATGATAATGTGCTCTAGTTGTAGCCCATATGAGGTACTTAGATTAGAAGTATGTATTTTTTTTCATTTTTTTTAAATTTCAATCTTTTTTATCAATCTAGGAATTTTCATACACATATACATATTATGAAATTGAATTTATGAAAAATGTATAAATTAGAAAAAAAATCCGTTTTCAGTTTTCTTTTTTTTTTTAAATATTTATAAAATTTTGGAATTTTAATGAATTATGGAAAGTTGGTGCGCATATATATATATATATATATATATATTCTCAATGCATAACCAAACCAGCAGAGGACTGCGGCAATTTAACTCATTACTCATGGGGAATTATAATCCGAAGAGGCACGGATTTGTTATGTAGATTTTCTTCAAGGTCCGTAGTAAAGATTTTTCATGAAGATGATGAACATGAGGCTCAAATTTCTGGGATATTCTTATTTTCTTTTAATTTTGGTTATTTTTAATCAGTTTTAACTACATAGCTATTAAATTTAATAATATACTTATTTAATTAATTATTATGAGCTTATAAAAGGCCTACATGGAATGGATTTCGGTGAATTTGACAGAAGTCCTCAGAAAAATTATTCCAAAACAAGAGAGAGAGATGAATAATCAAACACTTCAATGGGAAAAAAGGATTAAATACACAACTTTAAAAAATTACACGTTTTAAGCTGAATTTGCATTTTTTTTCCATTTTTAGAAAAAATATATTTTAAAAGCATATTTAATTTACAACAGATCAATCAAGAATAATATTATTTTTAATTATTTTATTTTAAATTATTCATTTTAGTCAATAACATTGTAATAACTTTTTGCAAATGCCTGCTTTAGTACAATAATTTATATTAGGTTAAATATTGCTTTGGTACTTAAATTACAATTGATTACTTGAAGTTTAAAAATATCAATTTATTATCTCTGAACTTTGTGATAAAATTTAGATAATTAATTGCAAAATTTGGTAAAATTCATATAATAATTACAAAAATTACATTTCTAAATTCAGATAGTACTTTGGTTTTTTTTTTTTTTTTTTTTTTTTTTGCTATTACAATTGAGGGCACAGACAAAACGAACTGGTACTTTTCACTTGAAAATTAGGAGAGTATTATATCTACAAGGCTATTGATAAAGTTTAGACAATTTTGCATAAGTTAACAAAATTCAGGTATCATATGTGACATTCACCTTTTATATTATTCGTGATCAACTTTGATACTTTTCAAAATAATAATCATTTTTTTTGGAAGGAAAATGCAAATTAACCTTCTTAAATTTGACTTCAGTATGGATATATCTCATGAACTTTCAAATGTTACAAACCAACCCCTTAAACTTTAATAAATTAGTGAATAGCCCAAAAAATTTCAAGTTAATTTTCCAGACTCTAATCTTGGTGCGTAAACACCTCTAAAAATTATTAAAGTGTGATTTAACACCATTTTTTTTTGTTTTTTATTTTATTAAATGAAAAATCAAATGTCCTTAATATTGTCAATTTATCAAAGATTAGAAGACTTATTTACAATGTTTAAAAGTTCATAGAGTACATCACACTTAAGTCAAAGTTTATGTTAATCATTTGCATTTCTCCTAATTTTTTGTTCATTGTTTATCAAACATAATTTTTTTTTTTTTTAATCAAATAGCCTTATTTAATATAATTCCACTTAAATGAATCACTTAACAATTCTCAACATGCTAATAGAAATGGGATAATATTAAGTATGGTTGCATTAGGAAGAAAAAAAAAATCTTAGTCAATTATAAAAGTATGCCATACTCCAAAAAATAAAGAATGTAAGAAGGTTTGTTAATTATTATTACCAATAACATCAAACTAGGCTGTAAACAAGTCAAGACAACTCACGAGCTATTCAAGTTTAACTCGTTAATAACTCGAACTCAACTTGACTGCAACAAAATACAAATTTTATACTTAAGACCTACCTTGTAGCACTTTAAACCATCTCACACACTATAAAGTCATATGGGTACAATATACCATTGTAGAACTTATAATTTTCTTCTTTTTTTTAATTTATGTTTATCTAATACTGTAAGTAATATATGATTTCATGGAGTATAAATGATTATTCACATTCACATATTCAAATAGTGTAACAAATCACATTAGAAAGAAATTTATTAATTAATTTTTAATATCACAAGTCCTCCTTTACATAGAATTTGTTTCTATAATAATAAAAGCAATATATATGAGTTGAACCTATAGCAAACACCTGCAAAGCCTATTTATTTATGTTTAAAAAATTATGGAACTTGTAATAAATTCCAATAATTAATCTTTTTAAACATTTTTGTGTTCATTAACTTTTAAATATAACCAACACTTCTATAATTTAGAAGATAAGCACATATCATCAAAGAATATATTATATTGTAAAATACCATAAAACGATCATTCTAGAAAATATTGATATATGCTGTAGTTGGAAAACTAAATAGACTAGATTATGGATTAAATCAAGAAGAAATATAATAGAAGAAAGTGAGAAAAACATGATGATGCAAGAGATGCTTTTAGGTAAATAGGTAACAGTTAAAGGTTTTGAATATATGGGCTTATACTCCTTTTTTTTTCTTTTACTATGGCTCGAAATAATTGTATTACTATTAAATTTTTATTTATTAATTTATTAATTATTTTATTTAGATGCAGTGAGTACCTTTGAATTTGTACCTATTCACATAAGAATACAGATTCTAGTACAAGTTCTTATGAAGATACAAGGAGTATGAAGACCCTGTACCGTTCTTTACCAAATGAGAGTCTATCCCACTATTATTCGCAACTTTCTTGTGATCCTCTTACCTATACAAACCCTACCTAATCAAACAAGGTATGATATGAGTATCCTATATAGGGTTGCTCGTTCATTCTTAATCTAGACATGCTTTTTACACTTTTTATTAGTTAGTTAGTCATTTTTTATTTCCAAAATTATTTTCAAATAAATTAAATAAAATCTAGTAATCCCTATATAAGTTGAGTAAGATCTAAAAATTATTGCCATATAAAAAAGGTGGAGAAAAAAGACTTGAAAGTTCACCATTTTTTCCTTCTAATTTATATATTTTTTTTTTTTTCCCCTATTTTCCAAGGTTTTCGAGAAAGAGAATTTATGTCACCTTCACTAAAAAATCCATCCACTCAATAAATATCATTGTCGAACTTTGTTTTATTTTGTACGTATTATTGTTCCATAATAGTACGTGACAATAATGTTGGTAGTATTAAGTCAAATCGTACCTAGAACAAATACATAGACCTAGCACTTTTCTTAACCCTCACACAAATATACTGACCTAGGAAAATATATAAACCTAAACACTTTTTTTATCCTAGCACAAAATATACCCCGGCACAAAATACTCTAACCTAGCACTTTACAACTTATGTACAAGTCGTCCATTCACAACCATATACGACTTAACCTAATAATTTTCTGACAATAATAGTATGATAATGCGCTAGAGGGATGGCCCATAGGGTACTTAACATGTGAATAGTATTTTTTTCTAAGATTGCGAATTCTTTAGATAAAAGAAGTATTTATATTTTTATTTCTTAGAAATTTGACTTTTTTTTTTTTTACAAAATTAGGAATTTCAACATATATATATGTATATTATGTAACTGAATTTATAAAATATGTATAAATTAGAAAAAAATCCTTTCTGAGATTTCTTTTATTTTTTAAACAATTAAAATTTATGGAATTTTAATAAATTTAAAAGAGAAAGTTGTGTGTGTGTGTATTTTCTCAATGCAAAACGAGGACAACAAGAATTCCACTCAGTACTCAACCTCCGCCAGAGATTTCAAAGCCTCCGTGGATCATTATGAATTTATGATATGATTATGATGGATTTTTCATGTGGAAATGTAATCCGAAGAGGCATGGTAAAAGACTACATGAAATGGATTTTGGAGAATTAGAGAAAAGTCCAATGAAAAATTATTAAAAATAAAAGAAAAGAAAAATCAAGTACTTAAACAGGTAAAAAGGTTGAATAAACTACTTTCAAAAGGTCACACGTTTGGAGCTGAATTTGTATTTTCTTTTTTATCTTTAAGAGATATATTATAAAAGCTTATCCAAATTACATTATATCAGTGAAGAATAATATTATTTTTTAAAATTATTGATTTAATAAATATCATTATAAAATCTTTTTGCCAATGTCTGCCTTAGCACAATAATTTATATTAGCGTAAATATCATATCTAGTACTTACACCCTGCTTGCTTCAATAAAAATGTTCTTCCAAAAAATGTCTTTTCATTTTTTCATGTTGGTTCAAGAAAAAATAAAATGATTAATCAATAATATTTTCCTTTATTTTGGAAAACACGACTTATTCGTAGCTTTTTTTTTTTTTAAACAACTTAAGGAACATAAATACGTAAGTCAAATTTTTATCGATTTACAAGCTCGCCCACCAAATATTACAATCCAAGAACATTTAATATTAAATTTTTAAATATTTTTCATTTAAATAATACTTTTTATTTTTTTAAACTTAAAATACACTGGTTAGCATGAAGTCATATAAATAAAGGAAAAGTATTTTCATAAAATTAACTAAACATTTGAAAATATATTACTTTTCAAGATAACTTTTTGATGGAAAAGTTTTTTCCAATTAACAAAAAAAAAAACTTTTTTCATTAACAAATACTTTTCCTCAAAACAAACTGGCGTTAAACTTTACTAATTTGTATGATTAACTACCTAAAGTTTAAAAAAGTCAATTTACTACTTACAAACTTTTCAAATTCATTTATAATGCCCTAATGAAGTAGTTAATTGGAAAAAGCTAATAAAGTTCAAATAGCTAATTGTAAAATTTGGCAAAGTTTAGATAATTAATTGTATAAATATGCAAAATTTAGATAGTAAATTGACACTTTTAGACTTCTGGTTGTTAATTTCATAAATTAACAAAATTTAGGCATCAAATGTGACGTTCACCTTTATATTATTGTGATCAACTTTCGTACTTCTCAAAATGATAATCATCTAATTAATTTTTGGGAGGAAAATGCAACTTAACCTGATACTTCTCAAAATGATAACCACCTAGTTAATTTTTAGGAGGAAAATACAACTTCTTAAATTTGGCTTCTGCGGATATATCTCATGAACTTTCAAATGTTGCAAATCACCCACTTGAACTTTAATAAATTGGTAAATAACCCAAAAATTTAAAGTTAATTTCCCAAACTCTAACCTTGGTGCATAAACACCTGTAAAACTCATCAAAGTGTCTATTAACAGCCATAAACTTTGATCTTTGTATTTTTTTTATATTAAATGAAAAATCAAATTTCGTTAATATTGTCAATCATCAAAGTTTATAGGGGCTAATTTATAATATTTAAAAATTCAAGTATATTTACACAAAAGCCAAAGTTAGTGTGACTCATTTGCAATATCTCCTTTTTTTTTTTTGCTCATTGTTTATCAAACATAATTTTTTCTTTTATCAAATAGCCTCATTTAATAATACCACTTAAATATATCAAATAACAAATCTCTATGTGCTAATATGAATGAGATAATATTAAGTATGTTTGGTTGCATTAAAAAGGAAAAAAAAAATCCACGTATTAACAAGTTATAAAAGTATGCCATGCTCCAAAAAAATCATCAATGGAAGAAAATTTATTGATTATAATTGTGAAGTATTACCAATAACCAATCTATATAAATTGGGGGTGTGCAAGTATAGTCTAGATAAGGCACAAAACTCTTTTCATATCCAATCTTATAAGACATAAGGACCAAATTTTATACTTAGATCCTACCTTATAGCACCTGAAAACCATTTTTCACAATATAAAGCCTGCTAGGTACAACATACCTCATAGAACCTGTAAATTTTTTTTTTTTTTTTATGTTTATCTAAGATTATAAGTAATACATCTGATTTCATGTACCATCTTATTACAGTTTAGCATAATTAATAGTGTAACAAATCACGTTTGAAAGAAATTTAATAATTAAATTTTTAATATCACAGGTCCATTAGGTAGAACTTGTTTTTGTAACATTAAAAAAGCAATATATATGAGCTGAAACCTATAGCAAATACTTGTAAAGCATAATTATATGATGTCGAAGAATTGTGGAACTTGTAACAAATTCTAATAATTAATTTTTTAAAAACTTATTAGTGTTCATTTGCTTGTAAATATAACCAACACTTCTGTAATTTAGAAGACAAGCACATATCACCGAAGAATATGTGTTATATTATAAAGTACCACAAAATAATCATCCAATTAAATTCTTATTTATTAATATTACTTAATAATTTCTTATAGGTGGCTTTTGGTACTTCGAACCTACACATAAAGAGTGCAAATTCCAATACAAGTTCTACAAAAGATACAAAGTGTCTGAAGACCCAGAGTCGTACTTTACCCTATGAGAGTAAGTCCTAAATAATTTGTACTCAGAATCTTCGTTGTGATCCTCAATACCTATGAACCCTACCTAATCAAACAAGATCTGATAGAGTAATCTGTATAATAGGGTTGCTTGCTTACCCTTGATGTTTGCACTAATAATTTATTAAAGTCCTTTTTCTTTTCGAAATAAAATTAAATCTAGCAATCCCCAGATAAGTTGAGTAAGGTCTAAAAAAAAATTGCAACATTAAAAAGGAAGGGAAAAAAACTTGTACCTGCTTCAATTCTAAGACTTCCTGAGTGTCCTTACACTTCCACAATCTACTACGCTCACCAAGGTTTACACTTTCTTGCCGAACAATTTCCCTTCCAAGATCTCTTAATTGATCATGTATAATTAGCTCTTCTCTCTCTCCAATTTTTATCAAGGACATTGATATGAGCTTCTTAATTCCTAATTCTGGATAAAATTTACAACCATCCCACATATGAAATGCAAATTCTCTCTTCTATTAATCGGAAGACAAGCAATATCAAGAAATATCTCTTGCTCTTCACGCTTAAGTGCATCAAAGCTTATTTTCAACTTACTTTGCACTTCATCATCGGGTACCTCTTTCAATTTCTTCAACTTTTCTTTCCAAATGCATTGGTCCTCATGTATAAAAGACAACCAATGACCTCAAGTGCTAAGGGAAGACCCAGTGGTAGATACAAGTTCCTTAGCTATGGTATGGAATTCATTTGGAATAAAATCACTTCTTTAAAAGCATGCTTGCAAAATAATAGAAAAGACTGATCATCATTCAATCCATTAACTTCATAACTGAAGCTACCTTCCCAATCTTTAAGGACATTATTTATTCTTGAAGTAATGACGAGCATGCTTCCTTTTCCAAACCAATTTGGCTTTCTTGCTAATGCATTCAATTGGTCTCTATGGTCAACATCGTCAAGCACAATAAGAACTTTCTTGTGTTTAAATCTATCTCTAATGATCGTCGCTCCAACGTCAACACTTGATATTGATCGATTTTCCCTTAAAATGTCTGAAATGAGTTGCTTTTGTAAGTCCACCTTACCCATGTAATGTGACCATGTTTCACGTATATTAGCAAGGAAGCTATAACCATCAAAACGAGAAGCAAATTTATTGTACATAACCTTGCAAAGTTGTCTTGCCTATTCCTCCCATTCCATGAATTAGGATAGCACGGACTTCAGTGGATCCCTCCACATTTACCACATTCATAATCTTCTCCATGTGATCCTCAACCCCAATCAACCCATCATCAACAATTAGAGAAGGCTTTTCTAATGCTTTTAATATCTCAGTCTTAACTATCTCTACTAATTCCCTTCGTACCTATATAGAATGTTTAAATTCAATTAAAGATTTAAATAGATAAACAATAAGAACAAAATTACGATCTAAAAAATATATTATAGTTACCCATCAGCAATTTTCTCTGATTCTAATCCTGTCATGTATGAAATTTCCATGAGTGCATCTTTCCATTCTTGGACATGTGTGACACTAAAGTCATGACGCCTCTTCTTGCATATATGGGAATCTACGACAGAATCATCTAAAATTTTTTCGAACATCTGATGGTTTGATTTGATAGAAGATGGGTATGACAATTTGGCTATATGTTTTCTTACACTTGAGAATATGACAAGTTCATTCAGGCACCACTCACTGGAAGCAAATTTGGTGAGATGATCGGAATTGCAATTTTAGACGCCTCAATTGCTTTGAGAAGCTCAGGCCAATTTCTCTCACCCATAGGAAGTCCTTCTTTGTCTCTAAACACAGAGATTCCTATATTATCCAATTTTTTGTAAAGATGATCGGTGAATCCTCGACGAGTTTCCCCTCTAAAACTCAAGAATACTTCATAATGATATCCCAAAGGAGGAAGAATAGAGGATGAACTTGCCATTGAAGTTTGGTCTCCATCTTCACTATTATAGTGACTTGATGAGCTCAAAAAATGACTCATCACGAAATGCTTTAGAATTCCCAAGCTTTGAAGAAATGATGAATATGAAATGATAGATAGCTAGTGGCTCTTTCCCTTCTTTTGTGGTGATAGCTTGACTTTGATTTTCAGGTGTACCTATCATGGATGGAGTTTGTAAAGTGATTATAAATTAATCATCTATAACAAATTAGTTACAACTCCAAAAACATTATACACTCATCAACAAAAACCATATAAATAGTTTACTAGTTAAGTGCTTATTTTAACATCCATGATGTCTTAGCTTCAAATTTCATGATAGTAATTTTAATTTTTCAAGATACATCTATTATGCAGTATTCTTTTTCTCCATTTTTCTTTCTTAACTTTTTTTTCTTTCACAATAACTAATGATAGATTCATTTATTATAAAATTATATTTGCCTACATAAATTATTGAGAGCAATTATTTTTATTTGTAATCCATCATAAATAATAATTGCATTGTCCTTTTTGCATATGTTTTTATCTTATTGCGTAAAGCATTACAAAGTGGCACTAATTATACAACTTGATTTAATATATATATATATATATTTTGCAATTAATATGAAAATGAACTTGAAATATAAAACAGCTATTCTATTTAGATATATATTTTTGCTCAAAAACTTATGCAGATTTCCTGTACTGATTTTATTTTTCTATTAACAGTTAATTTCAAAGTAATATTAAAATATAATATAATTATAATAGCAAACGAATACATACAAATAATTCTAATATTAATTTAATTAAGGTCTTACCTCCAATCATATAATTCTATGTCTATCTTGTTCATATAGAATTCATAACAGCTCAAAATTGTAGGTGTAAAAATTTATAAAGAATATTTGCCTAATTGAAAATATATAAACAAGCCGCAAACAAATTAAAAGAACGTAGTAAAAGTATGTGGAGAGAGAAAACGAAAGAAACAAATAGCATACCTGAGTAAGATTACAGCCACCGACGACTAAGTGCTTTAGATCGGAAACTGCAATTGAGAAATTATGAGTGCCCTTTGTGATTAGTGCAGAGGATCAGATAAGTAATAATACTGTAAAGAGAGCATGGAGAGTAACAGGGCTTTATCATATTTAATATTTTTCGTTTTATGTATTATTCCTAATGGAATGCGGTGCCAATAAAAATTTCTGTTAAATCTTCACTACTGTATATATAAAATATATGATATACGACGAAAGATTAAATTGTATGGTGAATATATAATATACATAAAAGAAATAAAACGGTATATCTACGATTTTATGATAATATTTATATAATTGATATTTATGGCATATCAAAAAAATAAATAAATCTCTTTTTTCGAGTGTTGGTACGGTAAAAAGATACTTTATGTAATATATTTTATGTCTTATACAAGGTGATCCAATCAAATCAATTCATAAGTCACTTTCAATCATCATTAGGATTAACAAAATTATGTTAAAGAGGACAACTTTCAATTATGGGACAGTCAAAGACATATACTTCTGTTTTAATAATTAAAGCGACCATTAGGATTAACAAAATGATCCATTATAGATGTTTATGTCGACTCTGTTGTCACATGTTGCTGTAATGAAAGAAGCAGAGATTGTTCGAATATGCACAAATACTCCAATCTTAATCTAGGATCACATCTGCGCATTAAGTACATAAATGATGTTATATTAATATTAACAACATATTCCACTTGTGGGAAATAACGATGACCTTCATCAGACCATATGCAGAGAACGAGACACAGAGACAGTGAAAAGAACTCAAGTGGCATGTATATTGACTCCACATTTGAGTATAAAAAGGTTGAGATCCCAGTTGTTAGTTGTTACCTTGTTGGTTGTTACGGGGATGTGAGATCTGGTGCGGAGGTGCTCAGAGGCGAGAGGAAGACGTCGGAATTGCAGTCGCCGTTAAGGGTTAGTAGCGCTAGTTTGTTGTGTATGAGCTGTTTGTGACTGCTATTGCTTTGCTTATGCTGATTTAGGGTTCCTTTTGGGCTGGGCCGTGTCCACCGTCCATCCTTCATCTTTTATACAAAGTGCTCCGGTTAAATCAACTTGGAGTGGAAACCGAAAGTCCATTCTTATGGGATATATCTTGGAAATTTCTATAAGTCTTGGTCTTGACGCGTTTTTTTATTTTTCCTTCCTTCAAATGATAACTTCGATATCTCCTTTAGCGTGCGGTGCGAGTGAGTCCCTTTTGGGCAAATTTTTCCAAGTCATGCAAAAAAGATTCAATAGGTGTTACACGCTATTGTAATATACACGTGATGTGTAACTTTCAGTAAATTCTAACACGTAGACATGTAGGTGGTGGGTACTTTAAAATCATCTACTATATTATTCACGTGTCAGCATATAATTAAAAGTTACACACCTCATATATATTCATGTGGCATGTAATACCCACTCAATATTTTTCCCAATTCATGGCCATGACATGATGCTCTCTATCTCTTTTTCTTTTGTTTTTTTTTTTAAATAATAACTCCAATGACATGAAGGGACACTCTTTAATATATAATATTATAATATCTTCTTTTGTGATACTTTTTCAATGGCTTTTTTTTTTTTGCCAAAATATGACATTGGCAAAATGGTATTATATAATTAATCCATCTTTTATTAATTTTTTATAGATAAAAAATAAAATCGTATGCCATTTTGTTTTTTCACATATAGATTTCAAATTTATACATATTAATAAATATATAGAAGATGTGTTTAAAAATGAATATAAGCGATACTAAACTTATATAGCAAGTGATTTCATATTTTGAGCATATACGGTTTTAGGATGTTATAATATTTTTCATATAAGTTTTTACTATTTATGTGGAAATATTTGAAATATTTAATGTCTCGCATTTTTATTTTTGTTTTCTATTTTTTTCTCATGTTCTTCTTTTTCTTTTTCTTTTTTCTAAAATATTTAATATTTTATGTATTATATTCCTAACTGAATGTGGTGCGAATAAAAAGATTGCTTAAATCTTAAGTATCATTCGCAACATATATAAGTAGATAAAATTGTACATTGAATATATGATATATGTAAAAAATAAAATTATATGGTGAATATATAACGTATATAGAAAAATAAAATTATATATACACACAACTTTATGATAGTATTCATATAGATATATTTATATAATTATTATACATATAAAAATATTTATGAAGAATTGGAAAATAAATAAATATTTTTTAAAGCGTTGGTGGAGTAAAAAAATTTCTTTATGTATTATATTTTATGCTTTATATAAAAGTGCTCCAGTCAATGACTCCGCGTGGAAACCGAAAGTTAGTCATTTTTGGGATATCTCTTGGAAATTTCTGTAAGTCTTGGTCTTGATGCTCCTTTTTCTTCCTCCTTCATTTCTTCTTTCTTTTGCGTGCTGTGCGAGTAAAAATACTCTTTTACGTATTGTATTTCATGTATTATATAAACATCTAAAGTATAATAAGATCATTTATTTATAACGGAATAAGTTGACACGCCTTAATGAATACAAAATAAGATTTATAGCCATATAAACCATTGAGGAGAGTTCGAGACAGTGCTGTTCGTTAAACCAAATCAAATTGAACCAAAATCAAACCAAAACAAACAAAGTCATAAAATGCAATTGTTTTATATTTCGATTCGTTTGTGATTTGGCTTAGAAGAGCCTAAACGGTTACGATTCAATTCAAAAGGTCAAACCGAACCAAACAATTTGAACCCGAACACAAATCCGAACCAAACTACTTCACATTAAAAGAAACAAAAATATCTTGAGTTCAAACCCCACGAAGCACAGTTTTTGGGGCTGCTTACATAATTAAGCTATACTTAACCAGTAAAGCAAGGGTCTGAATTTTAATTGATCCGACTGTAATCAATTCGAATTTTCACATGCTATTATAGCAATAGTTTCTGGAATTAAAGTATCGTCGCATTTCTTGCATTATGTTTAATCACGTGATGGAATGGGATTAATGTAGGAGAGTGCATGCACAAGTGTGTTTTGGATATTTGAAGTATTAACTCATTCTATTGTGTCTGGTTTTAAGCTTTGCTTATGATTTTACTTGTGTACTTGTGGATGTATTAAAATAAGGCATATCAATTGAATTGATTTAAATGGAGAAACATGCAGAAGTTCTTGTATATCATTGCAGATACTTTTTATATTGATATATGATGTATGATTTAGTATTATTTTCACAACTTCAGCACGCAGGTGACGGATAGGCAAACAATTGTCGACACTTTTAACAATGATACTTCCATATTTGCTTGTTTGCTTTCAACGAGAGCCGGAGGACAGGGTTTAAACTTGACTGAGCAGATACTGTGGTGATCCATGACATGGATTTTAATCCCCAGATTGACCGACAAGCAGAAGACCGTTGTCATAGAATTGGTCAAACAAAACCTGTAACCATATAAAGGTATGCAAGTTGTCTCTTATTACTCACATTCTTCATCTTACGGTTCTATGATGTATCATAACTTGAATGCGTGTTCTTTTTTATTTTCCCCCCAGACTAGTAACCAAAGGTACTGTCGATGAGAATGTTTATGAGATTGCACAGCGCAAACTAGTTCTGGATGCTGCAGTGCTGGAATCAGGTGTGGAGGTAGAGAATCAAGGTGATGCCTCTGAGAAGACAATGGGGGAGATATTGTCAGCGCTTCTTCTTGGTTAGAAATTGAAAACCCAGCAGTTGCAATCTTAAATATTATACTAGGCTAGACACTGGATGTCTTCAAGGTCTAAGCTATAAGTTGGATTTCCTTCAATGGCATTCTCTCTCTTCATTTTGGGTGGGGAAAGAATTGATGTATTATTTGGTTGTACCAGTATATGGGTAGATTCCTTTTAGAGATACTAGAAGCAGTTAGGATTTACTTGCTAGGGTGTTTGGATTCCTCCCAAATGTGATCGAACATTTCCAAGGGGTCTTTCGTATACACCTATTTTTGAGGTCGATAATGATGAGAACGTGGAACATTTCCTATAGGTGTCCTTAATTTTGAGATCGATAATGATGAGAAACATAAATACATTTCTCTGATGTTGAATTTAAAAATTTATAGAAACATTGATAAATCATTGAAGGCTCGTAAGTGTCTGTAGGCTTTTCCAATGTTGCAAATGCATATGATCTGTGCTCATTTACTCTATTGAACACAGTTAGCAGAAGTGTCTCTATCATGCATGTGATGTTAAATAGAGATGCAGTGTTTGGGTGAAAAGGTAAAGAGTGCACTAGCATGAATTACCCAAGTATGGCTTATCAGAGGTAGCCAGGCTCGACTTAGTTCAAGATATACCTTTCTTTATCTCATGTTCATGCTAACCTTAATTAATTATTAGACTTATTTACAATGTCAAAATCAGGAAAAAGAACAAAACGATGCATCTGTGTGTTGTCCAACTCTGCTTGGAATATTCATCCCGTACCCGAGAATTTCAGAGACCAAAGAGTTCTCCTTGATGTCCAACTCAATTATGCAAAAACATTTTGACCTTTCTTCCTGTCTT
Source organism: Combretum micranthum (assembly GCA_024138025.1). Taxonomy (NCBI): domain Eukaryota; kingdom Viridiplantae; phylum Streptophyta; class Magnoliopsida; order Myrtales; family Combretaceae; genus Combretum; species Combretum micranthum. The sequence goes on along the minus strand of JAMXBD010000450.1, from coordinate 226,859 downwards.
TCTGGCATTCGTGTCAAGACTACTTCAGGCTCTGGTCGCCAATTGGAAATATCTGTTTTGCGACCCTTTCAGCATGAGTTAGCAATTTGTTTGCAGCATGATTTGACTCCTCCTCATGTAGTTCTACTTGAATTGATCAGAGCTTCCTCCTTGCAGCAAGGGAGAGATACTTTCAGACTCATCTAAAAATCAACCATTCTAATTGTGAACATGCCTTCACCACTTGATGTGCTATACTCCTATCTGTGTGGGTTTTCATTTTCCTTTAGGTGTCCATTCAATATTCTTGGGACGTTGATGTATTTGTCTTGTGACTTGGGTATATATGGAACCTCCATATCCTATTCCCGCCTATGTAGATCTTTATAAGGAAAGAGAATGTTGTAGGAGGGTCATTTTCTTAAATTAGTTTAATTCCTGACCTGGATAGTGTTGTGACCTCCCCACGCCGTAGCTTCCCTGAATCACATTTTTCTTGCTTTGTAGGTTGCACCGAAATCTCTCTTATTTCTCACTTTGCTTTGCCTACCGTCTTGCTGTGTCGCACTTCGCCTAACACTTGGTTAATGTCAGTCTCATGGTCATGTAGATTTTACACACTAGCCTTCTGAGTCTCATTCCAATCGTTATTAAGCACCCGTACCATGTGGTTTGCTTCGTAATTCTAAGTTGGTGGCATCGGAATTTTTCCAATCTGGTTTTGCAATGACGGGCAAATCGCTCTTTCTCAGCCTCTCCCTCAAATGCCTTAACAAATTTGATCACAGGATAAACTTCATGGATGAATGATGGTAAACTAATGAAAGTTAAAATACCTTCTCTGCCAGCCGGCTCAGTTGACCTGTCTGGTTATCCGTCACCGGTGGTAATCATTGCTAACTCCAAGTTTTTGCTGTACTATGGTATTTCCTCATTTTGATAGCAAAGTGTGATGAAAGAGCAAATTGATAAATATGAAGGACCGAGCAGCATTACATTCAATTCAAATTCAAGATATTAATGCAAAAATGCAAAGCAATCGAATTTATTGTGCACAAACATATGAAAAACTAGAATGTCAATGTCGCTCAGGTTAATCGAAATTCTTCAAATCATTCAGCATCTCCTCGTTCAGATTTGAGTGAAACAACCGCCAATGGTGAAGAGAATTGTCAAGAAATGATCCCCAAAAATGCTCAAGAGTCAGGACAATTATTAGACTCTATTGATGCAGAATAATTGTTACTCTTGTCTCGGAAGAAGATTAGGTAATCGTCATACGACTCATACGGTCATACCTATATTGAAGACGATATCAATATTATTTAAAACAATTAGCAAGAAAAGGATGTTGTTAAAGAAGAATGAAATTCCAAGACTAATAGCAAAAATGAATTCCATTAAGATTAAAAAAAAAAAAAATCATGAAAGATGATTTAAAAGAAATTGTTGCGACAATCAATCAAAAGAAGGCAACATTTGATGTCCAGGATCACACATACTAAATTGATGCACCAAGAAAGCAGATTAAGAGAGCATTATTAGTAAAATCTCGCATAGCTCGGTATTGTATGGAAGTAGAAATTTGGTAAAAGATATGCAAAATCCACTATTTCAGATGAGGTAGTCTCCAGAGGAGAATCTCTTATAATTTGATTGTGCATTAAGTCGATACATTTGTCTTTTACATGAAACTATTTATAGTAATTCATAACTTTCATTGTTCAAGCGCTCCAACTTTGTTAAGTTGGAAAAATCTGGAACGTCTTCATTGAATCCCCCTCGAATGATAAAGACGTCAAACTACAAGGTAGATTTGGTAGCGACTCAAGCTTGCAACAATCACTTAAATCCAGCACTTGTAATTTACTCAACATTTGGATGGAAGCTGGTAAACAGCTTACGTGGCTCTTGTTCAAAAGAAGTGTTTCCAGATTACACAAACCTCCAACTGAATCAGGCAAGTGAGTAACCCCCGTCGAGCGTAAGTCAAGCTTAGTCAACAGTTTTAGCTTACCGATGGAATATGGAATGCACTTCAGGTTTCTACAAGATCTAGCTGAAAGTGTCTCAAGTTTTGTCATATATCCTTCAGTAATAGGAATTAATCTTGTGGATGTGAAATCTAAAACAAGTTCCCTTAATTCTTCCATTCTCCCCACTTCTATGGGTAACTCAACCTGGCAACCACAAACATCTAAAACTTTGAGCTTCTTACTCAGTTGGCCAATGGATGGATGAATTTTTCTCAAATGCCAACAATATCGAAGAATTAAAACCTCCAGCTCTTTCAATTCTGAAAAATCCCAAGTAGTGGTCCTAATACACCAGCAATCCACGAGCTTTATAACTTTGAGATGCTTCTCCAGCAATACAAGTAAAAGAAAAATATTGGACGAGGTTAGGTAGATGAAAATAAATATATTTTATTTCATATTGAATTGTTGTAAACCAATAAAAAGAACTATTACCTTCATTTGACTCCAACCCACCCATTATCCTTTGATGTTAACGAGATATAGTTCTAGAACCACCAGTTTTTTAGGAATAAAAGTGCTTCTCATAAAGTCCAATTCACCACAACGCCACGTAAGCCATCTTAGATTTTGAAAAAGATTTTCAAAATCTCCTTTTAAATTCACCAGGCCCATCCGAAGATATCTCAATTCCGTCATCCCTTCAAATTGATTGCTCGTGAAGTCAACCCTTTTATAACCAAACCCTTGATATCTGTTTTCAAGCACAAGGGCTTTAACTCTACAGGCTCCCTGCCACGCAAAAAGAAGTTCCAACAAAAATTACGAAATTTCCTCTCTCCCCAAAATACTTTCATAAATGTGAAAGGAACTAGTTATCTGCAAAGAAAAGGTAATAAATTGATATTGAGGACCGGCGATTTTATAAGTGGCGATTTTATAAGTAATAATGCTATATTATCTAACTTATTGATTGATTAGTATATTAAATAAAATGACTTTTATTATTGTAAGTCGCTAGATCATATATATATATATATGTATGTATGTATGTATACATATTTTCTTGCATTCTTTTACATTTATTATCTGGATCTACTTTGTTTTTATATTTTTCAATAAAATTTTTCTTCTATTTGGTCATTTTACTTTTTTGCAATTGAAAGCAGAGTTTAAGCTTTAGATATGCCATACAAATAAATAACATATTAATATTCCTATGAATGAATAACTCTTGGCTTTTTTTTTTTTTTTTTTTTTAACTATACCAGTTTACTTGAATATAAGAAATAGAAAAGTTATGCCTTTTATATTATTCGTGATCAACTTTGGTTCTTTTTAAAATGATAATCATCTAATTAATTTCTGGAAGGATAATGCAAATTAACCTTCTTAAATTTGACTTCAGTGTGGATATATCTCACAAACTTTCAAATGTTACAAACTACCCCCTTAAACTTTAATAAATTAGCAAATAGCCCCAAAAAATTAAAGTTTATTTTCTAGACTCTAATCTTGGTGCGTAAACACCTCTAAAAATTATTAAAGTGTGATTTAACACCCCATAAATTTTTATCGTTGTTTTTTTCCTTCATCAAATGAAAAATCAAACGTCCTTAATGTTGTCAATTTATCAAAGATTAGGAGGGCTTATTTACAATGTTTAAAAGTTCATAGAGTACATCCACACCTAAGTCAAAGTTTATGTTAATCATTTGCAATTTCTCCTAATTTTTTTGTTCATTGTTTATCAAACATAATTATTTTTTTTTATCAAATAGCCTTATTTAATAAATTCCACTTAAATGAATCACTTAACAATTCTCAACATGCTAATAGAAATGAGATAATATTAAGTATGGTTGCATTAGGAATAAAAAAAAAAAATCTACTAGTCAATTATAAAAGTATGCCATGCTCCAAAAAATCAAGAATGGAAGAAGGTTTATTAATTATAATTGTAATATATTACCAATAACTATCAAACTAGGCTGTAAACAAGTCAAGACAACTCATGAACTATTCAAGTTCAACTCGGTGATAACTCGAACTCAACTTGACTGCAACAAAGTACCAAATTTTATACTTAAGACCTACCTTGTAGCACCTTAGAACCATCTCACACACTATAGAGTCTATATGGGTACAATATACCTTGTAGAACTTATAATTTTCTTCCTCTTTTTTTAAGTTATGTTTATCTATAAGTAATACATATGATTTCATGGAGGATTATCTTACATTCACATATTTAATAGTGTAACAAATCACATTAGAAAGAAATTTAATAATTAAATTTTTAATATCACAAGTCCTTCTTTACATAGAATTTGTCTTCATAATAATAAAAAAGCAATATATATGAGTTGAAACCTATAACAAACACCTGCAAAGCCTATTTATCTTATGTTTAAAAAAATTATGGAACTTGTAATAAATGCCAATAATTAATCTTTTTAAAACATTTTTGTGTTCATTAACTTTTAAATATAACCAACACTTCTATAATTTAGAAGATAAGCACATATCATCCAAGAATATATATTATATTGTAAAATACCATAAAACAATCATCCTAGAAAATATTGATATACTGCTGAAGTTGGAAAACTACAATAATCCAAATTATGGATTACAAAATCAAGAAGAAATATAATAGAAGAAAGTGAGAAAAAAATGATGATGCAAGAGATGCTTTTAGGTAATTAGGTAACAGTTTAAGGTTTTCAATATATGGGCTTATACTCCTTTATTTTTCTTTTTGCTATGGCCCGAAATAATTGTATTACTATTAAATTTTTATTTTATCAATATTATTTAATAATTTCTTATCAATGGCAGTGAATACCTTTGAATTTGTACCCTATTCACATAAGAATACAGATTCTAATACAAGTTCTTAGGAAGATACAAGGAGTATAAAGACCCCGTACCCATTCTTTACCAAATGAGAGTCAGTCCCACACAATATCTACTTACAACCTTTTTTGTGATCCTCAATACGTATACAAACCCTACCTAATCAAACAAGATATGAATGAGTATCCTATATAATAGAGTTGCCCATTTATCCCTAATCTAGACATGCTTTTTACATTAATAACTCATATATAGTCAGTCCTTTTTCATTTCCAAAATTATTTTCAAATAAATTAAATTAAATCTAGCAATCCCCTACATAAGTTGAGTAAGATCTAAAAGTTATTGCCATATAAAAAAGGTGGAGAAAAAAGACTTGAAAGTTAACCCATTTTGTCCTTCTAATTTGATATTATCTTTTTCATTTTTCCCTTATTTTCCAAGGTTTTCGAGAAAGAGAATTTATGTCACCTTCACTAAAAAAATCCATCCACTCAATAAATATCAATTGTCGAACTTTGTTTTATTTTTGTACGTATTATTGTTCCATAATAGTATGTGACAATAATGGTCGATATTAAGTCAAATTGCACTTAAAACAAATACATAGACCTAGCGCTTTTTTTAACCCTCGTACAAATATACTAATCTAGGACAAATATATAAATCTAAACACTTTTTTTATCCTAGCACAAAATATACTAACCCTCGCATAAAATACTCTAACCTAGCACTTTACGACTTATGTACAAGTCGTCCATTCACAACCATATGAGACTTAACCTAATAATTTTCCGACAATAATAGTATGATAATGTGCTATAGGGATGACCCATATGGGATCCTGAACATTTGAATGGTATTTTTTTCTAAGATTGTGAATTCTATTAGGTGAAAGAAGTATTTATATTTTTTATTCCTTAGAAATTTCGACTTTTTTTTTACCAAATTAGGAATTTCAACATATATCTGTATATTATGTAACTGAATTTATAAAATATGTATAAATTAGAAAAAATCCTTTCTCAGATTTCTTTTATTTTTAAATAATTAAAATTTCTAGAATTTTAATAAATTTAACAGATGGAAAGTTAGTATGTATATGTGTGTATTTTCTCAATGCAAAACGAGGACAACAGGAATTCTACTCAGTACTCACAACCTCCGCCAGAGATTTCGAAGCCTTCGTAGATCATTATGACTTTTTGATATGATTATGATAGATTTTTCATATGGAACTGTAATCTGAAGAGGCATGGTAAAAGACCACATGAAATGGATTTTGGTGAATTAGAGAGAAGTCCCCCTATGAAAAATTATTAAAAATAAAAGAAAAAGAAAAATCAAGTACTTAAACAGGCGAAAAGGATTGAATAAACAACTTTCAAAAGGTCACATGTTTGGAGCTGAATTTGTATTTTCTTTTTTTTATTTTTAAGAGATATATTATAAAAGCTTATCCAAATTACATTATATCAGCGAAGAATAATATTATTTTTTAAAATTATTGATTTTAATAAATATTATTATAAATTTTTTTGCCAATTTCTGCCTTAGCACAATAATTTATATTAGCGTAAATATCATATCTAGTACTTACACCCTGCTTGTTTCAATAAAAATGTTTTTTCAAAAAATGACTTTTCATCTTTTCATGTTTGTTCAAAAAAAATAAAATAAAATGATTAATGGATAATCTTTTCCCTTATTTTGAAAAACATAGTCTTATTCGTAGCTTATTTTTTTGAAACGACTTAAGGAATATAAATATGCAAGTCAATTTTTTATCATTTACGAGCTCGTCCACCAAATATTACTATCCAAAAACATTTAATGTTAAATTTTAAATATTTTTCATTTAAATAATACTTTTATTTTTTTTAAACTTAAAAAACATTGGTTAGCATGAAGTCATATAAATAAAAGAAAAGTATTTTCATAAAATTAACTAAACATTTAAAAATATATTATTTTTCAGGATAACTTTTTGGTGGAAAAGTTTTTTTCAATTAACAAAAAAAAAAACTTTTTTCATTAACGAATAATTTTCCTCAAAACAAACTAGCTAAACTTTACTAATTTGTATAACTAACTACCTAAAGTTTAAAAAAATCAATTTACTACCTACAAACTTTTCAAATTCATTTATAATGCCCTAATGAAGTAGTTAATTGAAAAAAAATTAAAAAGTTCAAATAGCTAATGCAAAATTTGGCAAATTTTAAATAATTAATTGCAAATATACGAAATTTAGATAGTAAATTGACACTTTTAGACTTTTGGTTGTTAATTTCATAAATTAACAAAATTTAGGTATCAAATGCGATGTTCACCTTTATATTATGCGTGATCAACTTTGGTACTTCTAAAAATGATAATCATCTAATTAATTTTTGGGAGGAAAATGCAACTTAACCCAGTACTTCTCAAAATGATAACCATCTAGTGAATTTTTAGGAGGAAAATGCAACTTCTTAAATTTCGCTTCGTGTGGATACATCTCATGAACTTTCAAATGTTGCGAATCACCCACTTGAACTTTAATAAATTGGTAAATAACCCAAAAATTTAAAGTTAATTTCCCAAACTCTAACCTTGGTGCATAAACACCTGTAAAACTCATCAAAGTGTCTATTAACAGCCAGAAACTTTGATCTTTGTAATTTTTTTATGTTAAATGAAAAATCAAATTTCGTTAATAATGTTAATCATCAAAGTTTAAATGGGGTAATTTACAATGTTTAAAAATTCAAGTATATTTACACAAAAGCCAAAGTTAGTGTGACTCATTTGCAATTTCACCTTTTTTTTTTTGCTCATTGTTTATCAAACATAATTTTTTCTTTTATCAAATAGCCTCATTTAATAATTCCACTTAAATATATCAAATAACAAATCTCTATGTTCTAATATGAATGAGATAATATTAAGTATGTTTGGTTGCATTAAAAAGGAAAAAAAAAATCCATGTATTATCAAGTTATAGAAGTATGCCATGCTCCAAAAAAATCATCAATGGAAGAAATTTTGTTGATTATAATTGTGAAGTATTGCCAATAACCAATCTACAAAAATTGGAGGTGTGCAAGTATAGTCTAGATAAGGCACGAAACTCTTTTCATATCCAATCTTATAAGACACAAAGTACCAAATTTTATACTTAGATCCTACCTTATAGCACCTGAAAACCATTTCATACAATATAAAGTCTGCTAGGTACAACATCCCTCATAGAACCTATAAATCTTTTCAATTTTTTTTTTTTTTATGTTTATCTAAGATTATAAGTAATACATCTCATTTCATTTACCTATTACAGTTTGGCATAATTAATAGTGTAACAAAATCACATTTGAAAGAAATTTAATAATTAAATTTTTAATATCATAGGTCCATTAGGTAGAACTTGTCTTTGTAAGATTAAAAAAGCAATATATATGAGCTGAAACCTATAGCAAATACTTGTAAAGCATAATTATATGATGTCAAAGAATTGTGAAACTTGTAATAAATTCCAATAATTAATTTTTTAAAAACTTATTAGTGTTCATTTGCTTTTAAATATAACCAACACTTTTGTAATTTCGAAGACAAGCACATATCACCAAAGAATATATGTTATATTATAAAGTACCACAAAATAATCATCCAATTAAATTTTTATTTATTAATATTACTTAATAATTTCTTATAGGTGGCGTTTGGTTCTTTGAACCTACACATAAAGAGTGCAAATCCTAATACGAGTTCTACAAAAGATACAGGTGTCTGAAGACCTAGACTCGTACTTTACTCTATGAGAGTAAGTCCTAAATAATTTGTACTCAGAATCTTTGTTGTGATCCTCAATACCTATATGAACCCTACCTAATCGAACAAGATCTGATAGAGTAATCTGTATAATAGGGTTGCTTGCTTACCCTTGATGCTTGCACAAAATAATATATTAAAGTCCTTTTTCTTTTCCAATTAAATTAAATCTAGCAATCCCCTGATAAGTTGAGTAAGATCGAAAAATAATTGCAACATTAAAAAGGAGGGGAAAAAAACTTGCACCTGCTTTAGTTTTAAGACTTCTTGAGCTTCCTCCCACTTCCATAATCTACTGCGCATACCAAGTTATTTATACTTTCTTTAACGAACAATTTCCCTTCCAAGATCTCTTAATTGATCATGTATAGTTAGCTCATCTCTCTCCCAATTTTTATCAAGGACATTGATATGAGCTTGTCAATACTTACTACCGGATGAAAGCCACAATCATCCCACATATTAAATGCAAATACTCTCTCATTATTAATCGAAAGACAAGCAATATCAAGAAATATCTCTTGCTCTTCAAGCTCAAGTGCATCAAAGCTTATTTTCAACTTACTTTGCACTTCTTCATCAGGTATCACTTTCAATTTCTTCAATTTTCCTTCCCAAAAGTGTTGATTCTTATTATATAAAAGACAACCAATGACCTCAATTGCTAAAGGAAGACCACCTTGGTAGATACAATTCCTTAGCTATGGTATGGAATTCGTTTGGAATAAAAATCACTTCCTTTAAAAGCATGCTGCAAAATAATTGAAAAGACTGATCATCATTCAATCCATTAACTTCATAACCGAAGCTACCTTCCCAATCTTTAAGGACATTATTTATTCTTGAAGTATGATGAGCATGCTTCCTTTTCCAAACCAATCTGGCTTTCTTGCTAATGCATTCAATTGGTCTCTATGATCAACATCGTCAAGCACAATAAGAACTTTCTTGTGCTTAAATCTATCTCTAATGATCGTACTCCAACGTCAACACTTGATATTGATCGATTTCTTTTAAAATGTCTAAAATGAGTTGCTTTTGTAAGTCCACCTTACTCGTATAATGTGACCATGTTTCACGTATATTAGCAAGGAAGCTATAACCATCAAAAAGAGAAGCAAATTGATTTACATAACCTTAGCAAGAGTTGTCTTGCCTATTCCTCCCATTCCATGAATTAGGATAGCACGGACATCATTGGATCCCTCCACATTTACCATATTCATAATCTCTCCATGTGATCCTCAACCCCAATCAACCCATCATTAACAATTAGAGAAGGCTTTTCTAGTGCATTTAATATCTTGGTCTTAACTATCTCTACTAATTCTCCTTCATACCTGTATAGAATGTTTAAATTTAATTAAAGATTTAAATAGATAGACAACATAAAGAAAATTACAATCTAAAAGAAATTATTATAGTTACCCGTTAGCAATTTTATCCGACTCTAATCCTGTCATGTATGAAACTTCCTTGAGTGCATTATTCCATTCTTGGACATGTGTGCCATCAAACTCAAGCCTCCACTTCTTGTGTATCTGGGAATCCACCTCAGCATCATCTAAATTTTTCGAACATCTGATGGTTCATTCGATAGAGATGGGTATGACAATTTGGCCATATGTTTTCTTACACTTAAGAATATGAACAAGTTCATTGAGCACCACTCGCTAGAAGCATAATCACGTGAGATGATTAAATTGCAATTTTAGATGCCTCAATCGCTTTGAGAAGCTCAGGCCAATTTTTCTCACCCATAGGAAGTCCTTCTTTATCTCTAAACACAGAAATACCTGCACTTTTCAATATTTGGTAAAGATGATCGGTGAATCCATGACGAGTGTCCCCTCGAAAGCTCAAAAACACTTCATAATGTTGTCCCAAAGGAGGAGGAATAGAGGATGAACTTGCCATTGAAGTTTGGTCTCCATGTTCACTATTATAGTGACTTGATGAGCTCAAAAAATGACTCATCACGAAATGCTTTAGAATTCCCAAGCTTTGAAGAAATGATGAATATGAAATGATAGATAGCTAGTGGCTCTTTCCCTTCTTTTGTGGTGATGGCTTGACTTTGATTTTCAGGTGTACCTATCATGGATAGAGTTTGTAAAGTGATTATAAATTAATCATTTATAACAAATTAATTACAACTCTAAAAACATTATACACTTATCAACAAAAACCATATAAATAGTTTACTAGTTAAGTGCTTATTTTAACATCCATGATGTCTTAGCTTCAAATTTCATGATAGTAATTTTAATTTTTCAAGATACATCTATTATGCAGTATTCTTTTTCTCCATTTTTCTTTCTTAACTTTTTTTTCTTTCACAATAATTAATGATTAGATCCATTTATTATAAAATTATATTTTCCTACATAAATTATTGAGAGCAATTACTTTTATTTATAATCCATCATAAATAATAATTGCATTATCCTTTTTGCATATGTTTTTATCTTATTGCGTAAAGCATTACAAAGTGGCACTAATTATACAACTTGATTTATATATCTATATATATATATATATATTGCAATTAATGTTATGAAAACGAACTTGAAATATAAAACAGCTATTCTATTTAGATATATATTTTTGCTCAAAAACTTATGCAGATTTCATGTACTGATTTTATTTTAGGATCACATCTGCGCATTAAGTACATAAATGATGTTATATTAATATTAACAACATATTCCACTTGGGGGAAATAACGATGACCTTCATCAGACCATATGCAGAGAACGAGACACGAGACAGTGAAAAGAACTCAAGTGCCATGTATATTGACTCCACATTTGAGTATAAAAAGGTTGAGATCCCAGTTGTTAGTTGTTACCTTGTTGGTTGTTACGGGGATGTGAGATCTGGTGCGGAGGTGCCTCAGAGACAAGAGGAAGACGTCGGAATGGCAGTCGCCGTTGAGGGTTAGTAGCGCTAGTTTGTTGAGGGTTTTTGACCGAAAATGGGTTGTTTTGTTAGGATTTATCCGGAAATGGGTTGGGGAGCTAAAATATTCCGGGGGGGGATGGTGGAGGCGCTGTCAAAGACAGCGCCTTTGGGCAGGAGGAAGGCGCCGTCCTAAACGGCGCCTTTGAAACGCGGTACGAAGGGTAGGCGCCGTTTCAAACGGCGCCTTTGGGCAAACTAGTAGGCGCCGTTACAAACGGCGCCTTTAAGGCAAATAAATCCCCAAAACGCTCCTGCTTCCTCTCATTCCCCAGAACGCTCTCTTCTCTCTCTCTTCCTCTCTTCCTCTCATTCTCTCCTCCCCGGTCAGCCTTCATCCTCCACCAAATCTCCATTTCAGGCCGATTTTTGTGCAAATTAAGCTCTCCAATCTCAGGTAAGTTCATCGTTTATCAATGTAGTGTAATTTTTTCACAATTTTGGTGTTAAAATCATGAAAAATGGACTTGTATGTGGTTGAGGAATTTTGTCAGATCTGGATGTTTTAGCGAATGATTCTGAGTTATGAAGTGTTGTAGGAGTAGTATATAGTGTATATATGAAATTTGCGGAATTGCATTGGCTGATCTAGGGAGTTTTCATGGAGAATTTTTTCATGCATATAAGGTGTTCGATGAAATGCTTCAATAGTTTAAGTTGAGGATTATGATGTTTACATGAACATGAGTGATAAGGAATGTGATTATACGTGAGTTTGTTTGTTTTGAGTGAATGATGTAGATCGGTAAAGTTGTGTAGGAGTAGTGTATGCGAATGATTAAAAGTGGTAGGAGTAGTGATGGGAAGTGGTTTTGAGTGGTGAAGTGGTGTAAAAGATATCGGTTTTGACTCATGTTGTTGAATTAAAATGTGAGTGAATGCTGTTTGAAGTGTTGTGTTAACATTTTAGTTTGCTGTGGATAGGTTTTGGAATGGCTAATTATGTAAGGTTCATTGTTTATGCTCATGGCAACATAGTGGATGGAAATTATGGGCCACAATATGACAGGCCGCCCATCGGGAAGGTGAAGGTTAGGGTGAATGCCAACTTCGAAAATTTTAAGGCAATCATTTGTGGCAAGATAGGTGTGGATTGTAATCATAGTGATGTGGAGATAATACACAGACACGCACATTATATGAGTCATGGGGTTGTGTATATGTTGATGCCAATTGCAGATGATGACAGTTTTGAGGATCTGATTTCGCTTGCTGTTGAGTTGGGTGCTAGGCTAATTCAGGAAATATTTGTGAAGATCACTGATCGAGCTGCGACTCATGAAAATGTAGCTCATGCTCCATATGAGTTGAATGAACAACATGGTGACATGTTTGGTGGGCAGCAGTTTCAATTGCAGCTTGGTTCGTCTTCGAATATTCGCTCACAGAATGAAGGAGCTGTGCCAGCTTCGCCCATGCATTGTGAACAATATGAACCCATGCCATTTGATGAGACACTGTCAGAATTTGAGAATAGAGTAGCACAGGAAGTGGCACCAGTGTTTGCTACCGGGATAGAAGATGATCACTCTGATGGTGGTTTTAATGTGGATGAAAATGGGGATACAATCGAAGATGAGGTAGACGAGGAGGATGACAATACAGTAGGAGAAGAAGTTCAAAGGGGAAACGTTGCAGGTGTTGCTGGCCCACATAGTTCACTGCCACGAGATTCAATGTCAAGTCAAGCTTCGGTAAGAGACTCAATTCCCTATTTCAATGTAGGTGGAGGCGGTGATGGCTATGTGACATTTGAAGATGAAATGGATGCTATGTCTGCAAATATTTGTGATAGCCAAGAATTAGTGAAGGGGATGATGTTCAAGACAAAGAATGATCTAATTGAGACTGTGAAAGCTGCTCACATTAGAACACACTGCAACTTCCGAGTTGATGAGTCCAAGAAAAATCTATGGATTGCTCATTGCAGTAAAAGTGATCAAGGTTGTCCGTGGCGGATACGAGCTTGTTTGAAAAAACTAGAAGGACTTTTTGTAATCACCAAGCTTGATGGTCCCCATTCTTGCACTAATCCGTTACTTGGACAGGACCATTCACAGATAGACTCGAATATCCTAGCTCGAGAGTTTATCAGTTTTGTCCGGAAAAATCCAGATTGCAAAGCAAAGGAGCTCGAGTCTCATTGTTTGGCGGTATATGGGTATATGGTTTCTCGCAGAAGGATTTGGGAAGGAAAGAAAAAAGCAATTGCTATGGTTTATGGTGACTGGGTCAAATCTTACAATGAACTTCCAAAGCTTTTCAATGCAATCAAGTCAAGTAATCCGGGGTCGATAGTAGAGTGGGGTGGACAAGATCACCTATACCCGAGGAGGCGCATTTTAAGTGGGTTTTCTGGAGCTTTGGTCCTTCAGTTGAGGCCTTTAAGCATTGCAGGCCTGTTATTAGTGTTGATGGTACGTTTCTATACGGCAAATACAAGCATGTGTTACTCGTGGCATGTGGTGTAGATGGAGACAATCACATCTTACCATTAGCGTTCTGTCTGGCTCCATCTGAGTCTAAAGAAGCATGGTCATGGTTTTTGAGGAAGTTGAAACGAGGGGTTATAGGACACAGGGGAGAAGAGACTGTATGCATCATCTCAGACAGGGGGGCTGGTATTATTGGGGCTGTTGCGGATGAATCAAATGGGTGGCAACCTCCCTTTGCGGTGCATCGATTTTGCGTACGGCATATTGCCAGCAATTTCAACAAAGTTTATAAGAATCAAAGGTGCAAAAACTTAGTGACATATGCTGCATTTCAGGCTCAGGCGCGAAAATTCGAGAAGTCTATGGAGCTTGTGAAGAATATTGATGAAGAAGCAGTAGAGTGGTTCAATCAAGTACAATCAAATGGAGATATGATCCTACCCAAGGAGTCTTGGACCTAGCATTTGATGGATGTTACCGTTTTGGGTACATGACTACAAACATGTCAGAAACATACAATTCTGTCATCAAGGGAGCTAGAGGATTACCTGTATGTGGGCTGGTGAAAAAAATCTTTTACAACTGTGTCATGTATTGGGAAGAAAGACTGTCTGCAGCGAGGAATGCCATTATGAGCGGCGAGGTTTTCACAACTATGCGAAGAAGAAGATAGATTTATGGGCTTCACGGGCTACTTCGCATCAAGTAACTCGATTTAATAGAGGTACTGGATTGTTCGAGGTACGTACGGGTACTCGCGGGAGAAAGGTCGCTTGAAACGTGGTGGTAGAACACATAAGGTTGACTTTTCGCAACTTTCATGCACATGCAACAAATGGCAAATATACCGACTGCCATGTTCCCATGCAATGGCAGCTGCAGGATTTGCTAATGTGGATTGGACTTCCTTGGTCGGCCCATGGTATAGGTGGACGAATGAAGTCAATGTTATGAATCTCATTTCTATCCAATTGGAGATGAACTCGATGGCCATCCCCAGCCAACTTCCCTTGCCTTATTCCTGATCCCGCGAGTGCAAGGGGAAAAGGAAAACCTAGGTCAAAGCGATATACAATGGAAATGGATTGGAGAGAACGGCCCGATAGAGTAACCTGTGGCCTATGTAGACGGGATGGTCACAATAGGAGGAGTTGTCCAGACAGAGTAGGACAAAGTTCGTCAAGGTTTGGTGATATCGTGGTTTGAATTTGTCGAATGTTGTTTCATTTTCGATTATGTAGTTATCATATTTTAATCACATTTTCTCATTTCATGTAATCTCACTTCCTTCTTACATGCAGGGTAGATGGAGCCAGGCCCCATAGATGATTCAGTACTTTCCCAGCAGGGCAGACATCGTTCCTCAGCTGTTTGGTTAGATGAGGTACCAAATCACATACTGCACTTCCATTTTAAGCTTTGTGGATACATATAACATGGGTAATAACGTTTCATTATTTCCCAGGCATCCGCTACAGCGCTCCTTGTTAGGCGTAGGGAACCGACCTCCAGGCACGACCAGGTTGGACGCCCTATAGACGAGCGTATATTGCCTTATTGGAGCAGGCTGGATTCATTGGTCTTGCACGTCTCCCCTACATTCAGCTCGATTGGCATCTCATTTCTGCATTGGTGGAGAGATGGCGTCCAGAGACTCACACCTTCCACTTGCCTCATGGGGAGATGACCATCACGTTACAGGATGTGGAGGTCCAGTTAGGACTGCCAGTACATGGTTACCAGTAGTTGGTAGCACATCTATTGCTACCGGGTGGCAGTCAGAGTGCATGAGGCTATTAGGGGCTTACCCACAGGGTGGTACTTCTCGTGGAGGTCGGCTAAGCCTTACTTGGCTACGGTCACATTTTGCACATTTACCGGATGATGCACCGGAGGAGCAGATCATCAGGCATGCTCGTGCTTACATTTTGCAGCTTATGGGTGGGTGTATATTTGCAGATAAATCTGGTTCACTAGTACACTCTATGTTCCTGCCATTGTTAGAGGACTTCGCTCAGGCGGGCCAGTACAGCTGGGGTAGTGCTTGCCTTAGCTGGTTATATCGTCAGCTTTGTCGTGCTTCTCTCGAGGGTGTGGAGCAGATTGGTGGAGCGCTTGTGCTATTGCAGGTGTGGGCATGGGATCGATTCCCTGTTATAGCACCTCGAGCACGTTTTGGTCCACCGTTGCATGCTGCAGCGCCCCTTGCTGCACGATGGTCGATCATCCGGGACACTACTCGTCACCCATCTCACGTCATCTCAGCTTATAGGGAGGCGTTTGACATGATAGGGTCTGAACAGGTATAAATCCTTTCACATTCACCCAAAAACTTACATAAGTATTATTGTTTCTTTGTGTAACGAGTTTTGTTTTATGGCACAGATTGTTTGGCTCCCTTACACAGATGACATCCTCCATAGACTTCCACCATACTGTCGTCAGGGTATGGATGTCTGGACAGCCCGGGTCCCCCTCATTTGCTTTTCATACATCGAGTGGTATTTCCCAGATCGTGTCATTCGACAGTTTGGGGGTTACCAGACAGTTCCAACTGGATGTAACACGGATAGGGACCTCATAAGATAGATTTGAGGGGGCGGCGACACTAATTGGATTGTTCATCACGCTGTGTATCATGAAATGTGGAATGAGAGACATGATCGCCTGGTCGATGTTGACCTTCCATTCGGGGTCGACCCTGAGTACTTGCGTTGGTTTAGACGTGTCACCAGGAGATATATTAGCCATACTGGTGCTATGGTCGGTGGTTTGGTGAGATATAGATATTATATTTCATTTCTCATATATAAAGATATGCAATTGCGAATCTTACTTTCTCCATTATTGCAGGCCGATCGATTTAGGAGGATCAGGATGACTTCTGATATAGCAGAAGCTCATTCCATTGCAGATGAGGCCATACAGACTGTAGATGAGCATGGTGTTATCGACCATCTTTATCCTGAGTCTCGGTACACCGCACCTACCGAGGTTGAAGCTGCTGCAGAGGATGACAGTGAGCATGATCAGCAGCAGTACCAGACTGTTCGTCATGCTCCATCACTAGCTCGATCCACATCTACAGTTATCAGGGGACGCCATAGCACCTCATCATTGCCTTCCTACCATACTCCATACAGCGAGGTTGGCTCTTCATCTCATCAGCCTCCACCACCGCCGCAGAAGAGGCGTCCAGTACCTCCACCTGATGATGCCGATATGGGTGAGGGAGTTACACAGTTATCACAGCATAGGAGATCCTCCATGCCTCCCCTGTTCCTCCACCAGATTTCAGTGCATCACCTACTGAGGAGGCTGATCCTCCTGAGCCAGCACCTGCACAGCGCGGTGCACGATCCATATTGTCTAGGATCTCTAGGAGCGTACGGAGGCCCCTAGGAGGAGATAGCGTTATATTTTCCTACTTTGTATTTGCTTTTCATTAAAACTATTAAACTCATATGTATTTATGGCATGTAATTATATTTTCTTTATCTTAGTTCTGTTCTCATTGAATGTTGCTTCTGGACGTTTGGGGTGTTGAACTAAGTTTGCAGGATTGAGCTGTTCGATGTGTTGTTGTTGGTGTTACAATTTCTGTGATTTGGGTGTTCGAATTATTTCTGTGGAGTCAGGGAGATAGTATTGGTGTAATTTTTGCAGGTTGAAAATCTTCGGTTCATACATTTTTATCTGTTTTACTGCTTATAGTTCACAGTGGTTGTATATCGGGCTTTTTTGGCAGGTCAAGGGGGATGCGGGGGGGTGATAGGTTGAAGGCGCCGTTACTAAAAGCGCCTTCTCAGTTTGCACTGAAGGCGCCGTTAGAAACGGCGCCTTCTCCTATAACACTAAAGGCGCCGTTTGTAACGGCGCCTTCCTTGCAATCACGAAGGCGCTGTCTCAGACAGCGCCTTCACCAACCCAGATCTGGAATATCTTTCCAGATTGTCCCATTTCGGGACAAATTTTTGAAAACGGACCCATTTTCGCCCAAAAACCGTTTGTTGAGTGTATAAGCTGTTCGTGACTGCTATTGCTTTGCTTATGCTGATTTAGGGTTCCTTTTGGGCTGGGCCGTGTCCACCGTCCATCCTTCATCTTTTATACAAAGTGCTCCGGTTAAATCAACTTGGAGTGGAAACCGAAAGTCCATTCTTATGGGATATATCTTGGAAATTTCTATAAGTCTTGGTCTTGACGCGTTTTTTTATTTTTCCTTCCTTCAAATGATAACTTCGATTTCTCTTCTTTAGCGTGCGGTGCAAGTGAGTCCCTTTTGGGCAAATTTTTCCCAAGTCATGCAGAAAAGATTCAATAGATGTTATATGCTACATGTAATATACACATGATGTGTAACTTTTAGTGAAATTCTAACACGTGGACATATGAGGGTGGGTACTTTGAAAATCACCCATTATATTATTCATGTGTTAGTATATAATTGAAAGTTACATACCACGTATATATCCATGTGGCATGTAATACCCACTCAATATTTTTCCCAAGTCATGGCCATGACATGATGCTCTCTATCTCTTTTTCTTTTGTTTTTTTTTTTTTAAATATAACTCCAATGACATGAAGGGACACTCTTTAATATAATATTATAATATCCTCTTTTGTGATACTTTTTCAATGGCTTTTTTTTTGGCCAAAATATGACATTGGCAAAATTGTATTATATAATTAATCCATCTTTTATTAATTTTTTATAGATAAAAAACAAAATCGTATGCCATTTTGTTTTTTCACATATAGATTTCAAATTTATACATATTAATAAATATATAGAAGATGTGTTTAAAAATGAATATAAGCGATACTAAACTATATAGCAAGTGATTTCATATTTTGAGCATATACGATTTTAGGATGTTATAATATTTTTCATATAAGTTTTTACTATTTATGTGGAAATATTTGAAATATTTAATGTCTCGCATTTTTATTTTTGTTTTCTAATTTTTTTCTCATGTTCTTCTTTTCTTTTTCTTTTTTCTAAAATATTTAATATTTTATGTATTATATTCCTAACTGAATGTGGTGCGAATAAAAAGATTGCTTAAATCTTAAGTATCATTCGCAACATATATAAGTAGATAAAATTGTACATTGAATATATGATATATGTAAAAAAAAAATTATATGGTGAATATATAACGTATATAGAAAAATAAAATTATATATACACACAACTTTATGATAGTATTCATATAGATATATTTATATAATTATTATACATATAAAAATATTTATGAAGAATTGGAAAATAAATAAATATTTTTTAAAGCGTTGGTGGAGTAAAAAAATTTCTTTATGTATTATATTTTATGCTTTATATAAAAGTGCTCCAGTCCAATGACTCCGCGTGGAAACCGAAAGTTAGTCATTTTTGGGATATCTCTTGGAAATTTCTGAAAGTCTTGGTCTTGATGCTCCTTTTTCTTCCTCCTTCAAATGATAACATCAATTTCTCTTCTTTTGCGTGCTAGTGCGAGTAAAAATACTCTTTTACGTATTGTATTTCATGTATTATATAAACATCTAAAGTATAATAAGATCATTTATTTATAACGGAATAAGTTGACACGCCTTAATGAATACAAAATAAGATTTATAGCCATATAAACCATTGAGGAGAGTTCGAGACAGTGCTGTTCGTTAAACCAAATCAAATTGAACCAAAACAAACAGAGTCATAAAATGCAGTTGTTTTATATTTCGACTCGCTTGTAATTTGGCTTAGGAAGAGCCTAAACGGTTATGATTCAATTTAAAAAGTCAAACCGAACCAAACAATTTGAACCCGAACGCAAATCCGAACCAAACTACTTCACATTAAAAGAAACAAAAAAATAAATAAGATGCATTCTATTTATTTATAATTCTTGAGTAATACATATTAGGACATGTATTAGTCTAAGATTAATTTAACAAAATGCAAAATTCTTATCATGTAATACATTTATCGAAGAAAGTCTTATACTAGGTTGCAACATCTACAATTAACAACACTGAGATAATTTATAACTTTAAACAAATAAGTATAATAGAAATTTAAATATGTTATGAAGGAAGAATATTATAAGTAAATATAGAATTAATGCAAAAGAATAATCTACTTAGACAATGTTATAGATTTATTAAAAATATATGTTATTTCAAATTCGCATTGAAAAATATTTTTAAAATGGGATAATATATATATTTTAAATTTTAAATATATGACCTAATATAATGATAAATAAATTTAATTATAAACATTTTTTTTTTGTGAACTCAAATAACTATTAATAATATTTATTAAAATTAAATCTTTTAAAGGCGAACCAAACCAAACCGCATGTGTAGCAATTCGGTTCAAACCATTAAGGGTTTAAATTGAACCGTTTTGAATGTGATTTAGTTCGATTTAACCATTGCACTGAACCAAACCGAGCCATAAACAACCCTAGTTCTAGATCTAAATCAGAGGCGAACTATGCTAGTGGAGAGGGCCCGATCAAATCAATTCTAGGTGGAAACGGAGAGTCAGTAGCTTTTGGACACATATCTTGCAAATTTCCATGAGTCTTAGCCTTGATGCTCTCCATAACTTCAGTGAAATGAATGGACATTCTTTCATATAAATATTATAATATCTTTTATCGTGATGTTTTTACATTGGCTTTTTTTTTTTCCAAAATATGACATTTGTAAAATGATTTTATATAATCGATCCATCTTTTATTAATTTTTTATAGATAAAAATATAAAACCATATGCCATTTTCTTTTTTCATATAGAAACCTCAAATTTCTAAATATCAATAAATAAAAAATATAGAAGATGTATTTGAAAATGGATATAAGTTATAACTTGTACTAAACATATATAACGAAGTGAGTTCATTGTTTTAACATCTATAGTTTTATGGTGCTATAAAATTTTTCATATAAATTTTCACTATTTACATGAAAATAGTTAAAATATTTAATGTCTCTTTTTATTTTTATTTTTTATTTTTCTCATATTTTTCTTTTTTATAAAGCAATGGGTATGGAACATCTATCCAACTGAATTCTCGTATCAGGAACAACTAGTGCCACATTGTATCGGGTCCCGATTTCGACCCGATCATGGTGAAGTCTAGAAATCATGTATACTAGTGCTTGCTTGCTTGTGGAAAATTGTTTTATTTTTTTTTTCCTAAGAATTAATTACTCTATTTGAGTTGGTCGGCTCCTTTGCATTCATGGAATGGTTGGACCTAACAATCCATTCACTTGACATAAATAGCCAATCATTCATTCCTCGTTCGACGCTGATATTACAATGTTCGCTCAAAATGAATGATAATTCACGATGAATTGCTATTACATAAAATAATGAATAGCAATCCATGTCTCTAACCCATAAATTATTATTCAGTGTCTATTTTTCAACTCTGTCATAAATACCCTTTCTTGAAAATAACACATATACAATTATCTTCTTTTTGTAATAAATACAATGGGGCATTATAGATATTCTACCTTTTACTCTAATAATTACTTGTTTTACATTTTACACCAAGTGAACATTATAATAGCCATTACAACTCTATTATATTCCTTTTGAATTAGAATTTCATTCCCTGTTATTCCATTCAGCGAAGTGAACAAGTTATAAGTGCCATATAAAAACAATGCTTGATTTATATGTATAGATCTAAAGGTCTCATTTTGATAAAGCTTGTTTTTCTTTTTTTCTTTTTTAATTTTAATTTACAAGCTTATTTTTACAACATATAGAATAGCATTATTGGATTTAAGTTGGCAACCCGCTTTCTTGACTATTAAACCTTTAGATTGTCCATAATTATTGATTTTTTTTTTCATGTGTAGAAGTTTAGTAGAATAATAATAGTTTTATTTATTTCACATGTCACTTCGCACACATGTTAGTTTGTAATGACTCAAGCATACATATATATATGAGTCAATAACATGAATAATACCTGTTTCATTTCTGCACAACTCATTTGTTAATTTCTCTTTCATATAGTTACATTCACTATTATTATTGTGCAGAGTTGATTCATGGTGACATGATACTTGATCAAGTGATTGGATAATAATTGAATTTGTCTTCATTACATTTATTAAAGTTATGCAATTGAATTGGTAGTTTAATTTCATTTATATTTGGTTGAGTTCTATGATTGTAGTACAGACGTCCAATCCTAATTTTGATCAAATATATGGAGATCCACGTATGTCACTATTTTTTATAGTCTTGCATATATAATTACTAGTTTAGTGTTTAATGGACTAAATTTCACGACATGGAGTCATTTAATAAAATTAGCCTTAGCAACAAAATCAAAATTGAGATTCATAGATGAAACATACAAGAAACCCAAAGAAATATTAAAGTAAAAATGGAGAAATGGAATCGTTGTGATTGTGTGATCTGTTGTTGGATTTTGAATACTATGTGAAAAGATTTAATTAAAGATTTTATGTTTGCCGGTTCTTCAAAACAGCTTTGGGATGAAATCATCGAGAGATATGGTCAAAAAAGTACCCCATTGTTATATCGTATTCAGAATAAGATTGTTAACCTTGGACAAAGGAACAGTGATGTGCATATTTTAGTCAATTGAAGAAGCTCCATGATGAATTGAATAGCTTATATGCACTTCCTAAATTTGTTTGTGAAGCTTTGAATTCATATACTTGTAATGTTGTTAGTAAACTTGATAAATTAAACAACAGAAATAGGTTAGTTCAATTTCTCATGAGACTCAGTGACTCGTATGAAAATATTCAAAGTCATAGTCTTTCCTTGGATCCATTACCAATAGTAAGTAAGGTGTGTTTGGTTCACTAACTTGAGAAGCAGAAGAAAATATCTAGAACTTTTTTAGTGAGTGATAATGCTTTAGCACGCTTGGTTAAATCACATAATAATTTTGTAGAAAGAAGAGATAAAATAAACCAAAACGAAGATTGGTTTTGAGTCATTGTAAATGGACTAGACATTTGGTTGAAAGTTGCTTCAAGTTAATAATGTATACAAAATGGTATAAGGGAGGAAAAGAAGAGAAGGGTACCAAATTTGCTGCACATATTGCACAAGATACACCTTTTTGGTGGAAGTTCTTTTGCTAGTTAAGTTCTTATGAGAGTAATATTGTCGATGAGAATTTACTTACCCGTGTTTGTTATGAAATTGTCAAAGTGCTCAAAGGAAGTGCACATGTAACGCCACGTATAATACCTAAAGTATTACATGCAAAAGCTTACTTAAAAAGGTATGTTTATTACAAACATTTGCTAGTCAATTTTAAATTACGAAATCCTTTAATTATTTTTCTATCTTCAACTGGATTTACCATTTATAAAGGAATTTTACAAAACATTTCATAATCTACTCTCATGACTAGATAAATTTTCTCATAAATAAAGCTATACCATCAGGTATCTCCAATACCTTTTTAATGATGGTATATGAAACTTTAAAAACTTCATTTACAAGACATGGGCTCCAACAGGCCCCTAAACGAATATTACAACTTAAAATATAAATCGAGCTCTTTAACAAAATAAAAACAAATACAGATGAAATCTAGGATCCTAACCCACTTTACTTATCCAACATCGCACGAAGCCTGAGCCAAGCATCATCATTACCAGCATCAATATCATTAACAACAATCACACCATCATTAACATCATCATCTTCATCGACACAACAAACTGAAAAAAGAATAACAACAACAATAATGAGGCAAAGCTTAGTACACAGTAACATAAACACACACAGAGTGGCACATAAGCTTAACTAAATGTAATGCAACAAACAAAAAGTTATTATTTTTTCATTTAATGTAAATCAACCATCACAAGAGCACTCATACTTCGAAACAAGCTACTAGGAATCTGAGGGTCTTGAGTAATGATGCGACATTCAAGAGGCTGATATAAGCAGCTCGAATACCTATATCTCCTATATGATATAACTTAAAAGGAAAAGAAGCATCATCTAGGGTTCATAGCCCTTACACACACTCTACCCATCTCGGTCTATAATATAAAAGGGCTCAGCCAGTTCCATAAAATGTGAACCCCAATATATTACTTTCCATCAATTAAGATAGATGTTACACTGATACCGTTTGCCCTATCGGCTACTTGTTGAGCTACCTACAAATGTCACGGCATCATGAGAGGGGTGACCTAAGTGGCTAACTATCATGCCGGCTCAGACAAGGTTGCCACTATCGGAACCGGATTAAACGGTACAAGCATAAACAACACTCAATTATTAAAGCCGCTTTTAAGTTTTAGTTTGTTTTAAGATGCATATCGTAACAATCACCACGCAAATTACTGCGTACCTTAATAACTTGAAATCCAAATAGAGATGGAGGGTATTTCGGGATCCATTTCAAAAGATAAACCAGGTATCCATATATCTGCTAAAGAATTATACTCACATAAGCAATTTAATTAATTATCCATTTATATTAAACTCATTTTATTATCCTATTTGATTAGACACTAAATAGAATTCCTGCTATGGCTACAAAGATCACCTTGCCAAAATACGAACATTTCTCCTTCATCTGTTAAAGTATTTCTTTTCTCTTGATTTCATAGTTGTTTAATTGGACAAACATCATCAAAACATTAAGTTTCAAAAGACTCATTTGCCAAACAAACATACATTTGAAAAAACATATTCCCCATGTTATTTATGATTCAACCAAACATATTAATCTAAACCAATTATTATAAACACAATTAAGTTAGATTCTTTATCATCGCTTACTACTTAGGTTGAGTCGAATGTCACCTCACTACTAAAAAACTAGGCTCGAACTATAATAAATTAAGGGTAGAGGGTCACTTAAGAAAGGTCACGAGGAATGTATGTACAAGAAAAGTCAAGCCTCAATAAATAGGGGTTGGGTGCTGTTAAAAATGTTCACATTCATTGTCGAGGACACGTTGAAGGCTCGACCCTAAGTCTCGACCCAAACTATACTCAAAATACTTTGTTTAATTTTAGCATCAACAATCTTTCAGTGACTATCATAGGGTATGCCAAGGGCTCGATGGTAAGCCATGGCAACACTATGCTCTAATACTTAAACAAATTTTAGGCACGACAACTCTTTAGTGTCTATCGCGATTATGTTGAGGGCTCAACTTTAGGCTGCAACAGATACTTCTTATAAAAAAATTTACCTCTAAACATCTATACTACGTCTACCTTCGATCCACATCATGGGCAACCTAGGTTGCAACGACACAAAACATATAAAACCACTCCAAAACATCTCTTAACTCCTCTAGAACATATCTAAGCATCAAAACATGCATAGGGATAATCTAAAACACAACATCAATAGCAACACACTAATCTAATAAGAACTTTATCATCTAATCCTTAACTTAGATCCAACACAAGGCTCATAGGGCATATTTACTATTATATTGCACGTTCTGTTTTTTTTAATTTTTATAAAACTTAGAAAACATTTGTTTCAATACATATAACAAATTTATCAAAATTCTAGGCCTCAACAAACTCAAAAAACAAGTTTGACACTTTTTAGAAAAATAAGGCTCAAATAACTTGTGTTTAAATGCATATGACAGACTTTGTTCATTTCTAAGCTTGAACAAACTCAAAAAGTAGGTTTTTATATGTTCTTAACATTTCTTTGCAAACCATGTTCGTTTTTCTAATTTATAAAACATGATATCTGTTGAAAATGAAACTTTACACGTGTAAATAAAATTTGCACACGCATCGGTAAATTTAATAAAAATACTTTTTGAAATTTTAAAAATATAGCAAATGAAAATACTTTTTGTAACTTCTTGGAAATAGAGTAAAATGAAGTTACCTATCATGGTCTTCAAAAATACCTCACTTCTTCCTTTTCAAAGCACTGGTTACGTAAGTTGTAAATAACTTTTGGTATTTTCAATAAAAAATTTAATATAAGAAAAATGAAATTTTCAATAACATATGGATTATTCTAATATGTTCACAAGTCAAGAGTAAGAAGAACTTGATATTTGTATTAAATGCCAAAACACATTGAGAGACAGAGAGAACTACTTGCGAGGGAAAAGAGTGGGCCTATGAGAGGTAAACACTTTAGACGTAAGTGTAAAAGAAGCACTCGAGCATTAAGAGAATTCAAACATACTTGTGAAGAAAACACTCTCTTTTATAAAGCCATCCCTTTTCTCCATGTGCTCTTACATTATTTTGAGATCTTTGGATTGATTTGTGATGCAAGCTATGGTGTGGAGGCTTTCCATACACTAGACTCAAGAGTGAATTTTCAATACCCCAAGAATAATGATAGGAATCAACCACAAGGTCCCATTACGAGAGAGTGAGCAAGAAGGATTCGAGGGTTAGCTCAAATAATCCTTACTAAGGCTACCAATGAGAAGGAAAATTGTTTTGTTGAAGTTCACCAAGAACACAATAGAAGCTTGAACCCGAACTTAATCAAGAATTGTGAAGATACTTTGATGAACAAGGATTGCCAAGTGGATGAAGAAAAGGAGAGAACATAAACGATGGATGGAGACTCGAGTAGCCAGCCAAGCCCCACGACCTAAGATACAATCCGTGGTTACGGTCGTGGAATCTTCAGCCTTGGATAGGGGAAGGCCCCTAGGTGGACATGACCCCTAACACGGGTTATGGCCATCAACGTAGGATTCGTAAGTTCCCTACAAAGAAAACCATGACCTTGGACACAGGCTGTGCCTTGGAATACGGAAGTTGCTAATGACTCTTTAGAGAATCTCATACACTTTGGCACGAATAGTAGCCTAGGGTATAGCTTTTTTTGGTCATACGTGACTTTTTCCTTTTTTATTTGATGTAGTATTTACAAATTTTTCATTAATAGGGGATCATATAAATATCCCTTGATGTAAGAGAGCAAAGGATGTCATTTGTGCAATGTTATTCTATCGTTTCTCTTGAGAGCAAATCCTAAAGTTCTTATCAATAAACGATTATGGTGAACAACCCATTCGAACTAATTTATGCATCATATCAAGTAAGAAAGAGTTCAGTTCATGTTATAAGCATCGAGTCATATCCGTTAATAGCATCATCCATATCTCAAATCTTCTTAATCCTGAAGCACCGATTTGGAGATAGCCACAAACTAAGTCCTAAATTTGCATTTTCTTTGCTAAATCATTATCTAGCTACTGTCTCCAAAGGTGAAAACACCTATCAAAGTAGCATAGTAGAAAGATCTGGGTCGTATTCCATGGGAAAGTTGGCGATTACTTCTACTCTTTTTTTCTATTATCTAGTTTAGCAAAAATAAGGAAAATTTTACCTAACTAAGAATCTACACTAAACCTAACTAACGAGTTAAAAAAACATAAAGGGATTAAGAAATATCAATTCAAAAGGTACTTAGGTCATGCTTCACCTTAAGTCTATTCATGTAACTCAAGAAATTCTCAGTATATGTTATGTTGAATTATTGAATTGTCAGGTTCGCTAGATTATGCTAGAGTTTCTCTCGAAATCAAAAGCACCTAAACCTAAGTCAAACTGCCGGAATCTCTTCTTGACTATTAGCAACTTAAATTTGAATAAAGATCAAGAATTCTTTGATTAATAACATATCTAATGCAATCAATCAATGACAAAAGATTTTACCACTTCTATCTCTAAACAATTATGAGCAACATCATCAATAGTCTAGACTTATTCATTAAAATGACATCTTGATCTGTTTTAATGAAAACAAACACGAACCCATATTGTGCACTATACAAATTCAAGATCTATTGAGCTCAAGCTATTGAATTCAATAAATTAACACATATTCAATTCAAGCACAACAGAGTTACATGAAATTGAGCTAAGAATCTACAAACCTAAGCTAAATCAACTACTCCACCATGGATGTAACAATGCAAATCAATAATTCATATAATTAATTAAAACACATAACGAGATAAAGGAATAAAACCACAATCCTTAGTGAATTGAAACCAGTCCAAAAACTACTGTGAAACCCTAAAAATCTATAAAGCCCTCTTTAAATTTTCTCTATGCCTAAGG
The DNA here is from genome assembly GCA_024138025.1 of Combretum micranthum. NCBI lineage: Eukaryota > Viridiplantae > Streptophyta > Magnoliopsida > Myrtales > Combretaceae > Combretum > Combretum micranthum. Next base: position 198,742 of record JAMXBD010000450.1, on the reverse strand, counting down.
AATGTTTATGATATTATCTCTCAAAACTCTCCTAAAGTATCATAGTTCCTCTTAAGGTTTTTGAAAAAACTAATCTAAAACTCTTTGTCTTCTTTTTTTTTTTTTTAATGAAAGCAAGTTAGGTATTTGTAGTCTTTTGAGCTCATCCTTACCGTTATGCCCTAAGGGCTAAAAAATAAAAGCCTTGTTTCTTGAACAAACTAACCCAAACTTAGTTTATTTGCTTTTATTTCTCTTAAATCATCACAATGTCTTCCAGATGAGCTCTCTAAACCTTGAAATGAATATTTCACAAAATAAGTATCATTTTCTTCAACAAATCACAAGAAATACATAACAAATATGTTCAAAAAGACATAAAGAATTTGGGTCCCCTGAAACTTATTAAGCATAAACATAACCCTAATCCAAAATTTTTATAAGTTATTCCTTCATTTGACTAAGCTAAGTTAGTGCATATTAGTGTGTCAATGTATTTTTGAAATATATCAATCGTTTAATATTATACTAGTAGACACGTAAGAGCAATGCGAGAGCTAAAAATATTTGAAGGTAGTATGGCGTAACTCATGACATACTAAATAATGGAATCAATTTATATACGAACAATAATTTATATATATATATAGATATGAATATGGTTTTGAAAGTGCATGTATATTGTAATGAGGCTTTAAAATATAAATATTATTTATTTATTTGGGCATGACTGGTAGGCTAGGTAATAGGGATCGATGGGTCTGGTTCAACTCTTGGGATGGTTTTGGGAGATTTAGCTTGGTGAGCTTAGAACAGAGATATTAGACCAGTCCACCACATCCAACATTTTCTAAGTAGGTTCATGCACACATGAGATGACTATTGACGTTGCCCATGAGATGACTATTGACGTTGCCCATGAGGAGCTCATTCAGGATAACCATGAATTGAGCTTATTTGATCTCATCCGTTAATCACTGAGGTGATCTGATGGTCGTCATCCATGCCAAATACCTATAAATACCCAGTCATTCCTCCTCATTTCCAATTTTTGTAGAGAAAAGAAAAACAATATTATGTAAAGGAGGCTTTGTTTAGAAAGATCAAGTAACACAACTCAAGCGATTTTTACCTTAACTGCTCGAAAACTGTAAAATGGAAATGCAGGATTTATTCAAGCTCCCTTATCTGTTACTTATGCATTCAAAATACTAATTTGCCTATTCCTCCTCCTCGTAATACTCTCTAAGCCATTTCATCATCAAGTTTTATCTCCCTAGTAGCATTTGGAGGTCATGTGCCAGGCGTAAGACCTACGAGACGCATGCATGACTACTTTCATAAAGAATCCTGCATCTACATATAATAGAGAAAAAATATATATTAATTTAGGAATTTGTGCATAGTAAAGTAAGATGTTATTTTAATGGTATTATTTAGTAAAATGATTATTAATTAGCTGCTCATACATCATTTTAAGTGTGGATTTTTTAATCTAAATAAACTACACAAAAGAATATAAAATGTTAAATACATAATTAAAGAACATATGGTAGTATATTTATTTTTTATATTCACATTCTACATTGTCTTTCTCTTCTCGGTCTCCATATTCAATGAAAGAATATACTTATATATATTAGCAAGGACAAAAAAAAAAAGAAAAAAAACCTTCCAGTAGACATTAAAAATAAATGAAAAAACTAATAATACTTTAAACGCTAAAAAGGAGGTATGTGTAAAAATATAATATAATTAGAGAATTTTGTATTTAAACATCAATTATCATTGCTAATGAATTGTTATGTTCAATTTTGTTAGTTGAGTTTTTTAACGGTATATGTCATGAAGTAAGGAGGTTAATTTTATAAATAACTGCCATGGCAAGTTCTTGTAAATAAATAAAAAGATAAGGGTAAAAGTTTAAACTTTATGTATGAAGAATGTTTGAGGATATGCTGGGGAAATTATTAGTTCAAGTACGTACCGTTGCGTACATACAATTTGTACACAAGTTGCAAAATATTAGGTTAGTGTATTTTGTGTTAGGGTAAAAAAAGTACTAGATTCATATATTTGTACTAGGTTTATGTATTTTTGTTATGGTTAAAAAAATGTTAGATCCTTGTATTTGTTTTAAGTGTGACTTGACCTAATACTGATCCAGATATGTAGGGTCCAAAGGAAAAGGTATTTTATATATATATATATAGAGATATATATATATATATATATGGTGCAGAATATTATGTGCTTAAAAATTTTATAGAAGATTATAAAAACATAACCTCCATTTTTACCCTATTATAATCAACTAACTTACTTTTATTTTTACAAATTCATGTTTTTTCTTATCCACTGGGCTACCGAAATGTGTTTAATCAAAATTCTTTGTCTTTAACTTGACTTTAAAAGAATCCCAAGTTACGTATATAAATCAGATTTCTCAAAACATCCCATAAATTCCTCCATGTTAACTATGGCTATTTGGGGACTTCTTTGTCTGGTATTTGAAAATGAAGGGAGAGATTTGAAGCCTCTAATCAAGAAATTTGTGATTTCAAAACACATCCATATCATGTATGATTATAATAACACTTAACAAGTGTATAATGGGGAAAAGGAAAGCTTATAATCATTTAATAAATGCAGGCCCTGCCACTTTCTTCTTACCGTCCTGCTTGTCTTTCACCAGCAGATCCACACATTCGTTGCTTCCTACAAACATATTAAGTAATATGAATATGTGTCTACTAACCGATGATAATATGAATTGTCGACATCAACGTCGTGCAACTTCAGAAACAGGTATATGTCAATTGTCCCCTGAAAAGAGTTGCTGCGAATTTGAGAAGGTACACGGCAGCATATGAAACAGTAACGTTTTTTAATTCCTTCGTGGCCCCAACTGCCAACTAAAACCAACCCCATTTATCATACATGCACACATGTCTCCATTACTCATCCCCTTTTCTCTATATAAACTCTAAGAGTAATAGCATTGTTCCTCGTCAAAAAATCCTCAAAACACACTGATCCAGAGTGATTATTACTTCCTCTTTCAAGTTTCTATAGAGTCCAAACGCAAATGGCTGAAGCTACATTTCTAAAGCTGGCCTGTGTGGTACTAGTGTGCATGGTGGTGAGCGCACATTTAGCTGAAGCGGGCATTACATGCGGTCAAGTGTCTAGTGCACTGGCACCTTGTATTGCCTATGCCAGGGGTGGTGGTGGAGGAGCCGTGCCACCACCTTGCTGCAGTGGGATTCGGTCTCTTAACTCTGCGGCTCAGACCACACCGGACCGCCAAGCAGCATGCAGATGCTTGAAATCAGCAAGTGGTGGTATATCTGGACTCAATTACGGAATTGTTGCGGGTCTTCCTGGAAAATGCGGTGTTAGTATCCCCTACAAGATCAGCCCATCAACTAACTGCGACAGGTCTACCCTTTTCTTATTAGTATTAGTATTAGTATTAATTATCTGTTGTTTGGTTGTTCTGTTGGAATTATATGTACTATAAATGGTTATTGAAGCTCACAGTGGTTTTCAATTTGTTTTTTTTTCAGCGTCAAGTGAAGCGGCAGGTGGACAGGGAAGGAGCATTACCAATACCAAAAAACAGTAGCTAGTTGTTGCTTTGAATAAAGGTGGCGATGTTGCCTTCATGACCTTCTCTTTAAGAAGGTGTAGCCTATGTCTATATGTCTTATTGCAGTAGAAAATCATAAAAAAAAAAAAAAAGTGTGCTTTTATATTATGTGCTGGCTTCATATTCTTCCACCCTTCGTGATTATTATTTTCCTGCTCAGATCTCCTTTTATCATGATCAAAATGGCTCAGTCAGTAACTACACCTGGGTTACTCTTTAACTATATATTACCAGATAAATTAATAGAAATATGTGGAGCCAAAATCCTAAACCTTTTGATAAGTCAGTATTTAATTATAAGAATCGAAGAGGAAAAGGAAAACTAGACAGAACTATACAAAATAATATTAAACAGTACGATTCACTTGTATTATGTTTGGTATAAAATTTTTGATACTGTCCATTATTTGCTATCTACAAATATAACACAATAATGTCAAAAAATTTGAGTTTGCTTAGTGAATTTAAAGATGTTTTATACATGGTATTGTTTTTATTTAAATTTGTCTGTGCCCTTCAAACCTATTGTTCACTGCCAAAACCCACATTAACGACCAATTAAGAATCATGCCTATTAAATAATTTTTTCCCTTACGTGAATAGCAGAATGATGTGTCCGGGGAAACTAGTTCTTGCCATCAGAAAAGCCAACGGTTTCTATTTCTGAAACGTACGTAGAAAAGTAAAATTAACTGCCAAACTTAATTTCAAGGCGTAAAAATACTGGATTTTTGCTAAATTCAATCGAGGGCAAAATACAGTAATTAATGTTCTGACGGTAAAAGTAAAGATGATAAATCTCATTCATTTTGAGGTAACAAATATATAAAACTGGTTTGATTTCAAGAAGTTCTTACGTTCCATTGCAGATTGTAAAATAAAAATAAAAATTTTAGGACTCATTTAGTAATATTCTACAATGTTATAATAATAGCTTTAGGGTTTAGAACTTAAATTGCAATTTTGAGATTTAATCATCTTATAATCTAATTATTGGTCTTTCATGTAAAATAAAAAGCTCCAATCCTCTTCTCGTTTTAATTAAAAAATAAATAAAAGTAATTTTGCGATTTATAAACTTCACTTCACGTATCGATTCACCAAATCTAGCGCCTTCGGCTCCATCGCATATTGTCATTACCATGGAAAGGCAGACGATTAAACAAAAAAATATTTGCTGTCTCCAAAACTGTGTTTTCATCTTGTCCCAGCAAATAGATAATCGACATATGTTAAATAAATTTGAAAAATAAATATATCCTTATAAAATAGCCAACAATTTTTATCACTTTATATATATGTGACGATTATTTATTGGTTAGGACAAAACGAAAGCATCATTACTGAAACAGCAACATCCCGATTAAAGAGTGTCATGTCTAAAGACTTGTAGTTTGTAAAATCTCCCTCCCTTAGACACATAATATATATAGATATAGATATGTATATATGCATGTATAATAATAATTATATCTTCTTTTTTTTTCATTTTACGATCTTTTTTATAGTTATATTTGACATATTATATCCTCTCATTTACATTAGAATAATTGACCTTTTTGACTTCTCAAACATGCTTATTATAAAGAAATACACGTAGTTTTTAAGGAAGCACATGCTTAGCTATTACACTAAGGAAAGGACTAAGGAGGCCCAAAGTGTGTCGCTATATTTTTAAAAATATATCAATGATTGTAATTGGGAATACATTGTGCTTTCACAATCTTATAGTGAAAATTATAGAAAATAAAATAAGATAAATTTATTATTTTGACGCCTTGTTTTTTTCTTAACACACAACATGTCTTCCAAAGGTAACTTACCGAATCAAAAACTCATACGGTATGCCTGTGAACCCATAAGAACCCAAGGAAATGTGTCAAAACAATGATCTCTAAATTCCTTTAATTTTATCTAATTTAGACAAGGAGTTTTGTGATTTTAGAGTCAATTGGGTGTTTTGGAAGGCCTACGCCCAATAGAAACTATCTACCTAAGATCATCCATTGACTCGTACTAAGATCATCCATTGACTCGTAGATCTTGATACAAGGTTAGAATTCTAGCTCTTCTTGGTATCTCACTGATGACTCGGGTTCCTTCAAAAGGAAGCCTTCTTCGCCTTGTAGGATTTTAATATATAGATTATAACATTTGCTAAAGCGCATTTACTCCAAGTTGATAATTACAGTCCCAGCCCAGCCACTTTTTCTTTCTCCATACTTTTCTTTTACTAGCAGATCAATCCCCATATCTGTTGCATGTACAAATATTAAAAAATTTTCATTTTAAGTGATATGAATGTATGTTTACTAACTAAGATGATAATATAATCAATGGTCTTTTTTTATTCGTACCACTTCGGGTACAGATATTTGTGATCAATTGTCAAGTTTCCTTTGAAAAGAGTGATCCATCGAGTGTCCTTCGCGAAATAATTATCCTCATTAATACAAACAAGTAGCATATCACATTCATTAATTTTATTTTTTCAGTTGGGTATTTGAGAAGGCACGTCACTGTATTTTTAAATTCCTTCACGGCCCAACTGCCAACTAAAACCACCCGCATCAATCATTTGTATACACTTGTCTCTCCATTTTACTCATCCTCTTTTGGCTACATTAACTCTTGAGGGGATACACTTAAATCAAATCGTATCTAAAATAAAGTATATTGACCTAGCACACATCTAAAAATAAATGTACTGATTTGGGATAAAATATTTTGACCTGAAACATTTTACACCGAAAATAAAAATATACTATCTGAAACATAACGATTTGTACAAGTCGTCGTACATAAAAAATGAGCGACTTGACCTAAGAATTTCCGACTCTGGAGTGATAGTACTCTTCCTCATAAAAATCACAAAATATATTGAGCAATAGTAATTACTAGCTGCAAATTAAACGATCTTAATTACCTTCGAGTTTTATATCCCAACAATGGCTGAAGCTAAATTGTGGGGCACTAGTGTGCATGGTGGTGACTGCACATACAGTAGAAGCAGGCGTTTTACATGCGGTCAAGTGTCCAGAGAACTGGCGCCTTGTGTTGCCTATGCCAGGGGTGGTGGTGCAGGAGCCGTGCCACCAGCTTGTTGCAGTGGGATTCTATCCCTTAACGCTGCTGCTAAGACCACACCGGACCGCCGAGCAGCAGGCAAATGCTTAAAATCAGCAGGTGCTATTATATCAGGACTCAATTAAGGATCTGTTGCTAGTCTTCCTGGAAAATGTGGTGCTAGTATTCCCTACAAGATCAGCCCATCAACTAACTGCGACAGGCCTACCCTTGTCTTAAGGCTATACCGATAATTATCGCAAATGAAGATGTTTATGATCCTCAAAACTAAAACAAAATAAAAATGTTGATAGTTCTAACATATAGCTACCTTATATCAATATATAAAAAAAAAAAAAATGGTGCTAATCTCAGGGAAACTAGTCGTTGCCATGAGAGAAGCAATGATTTCTAGTTCCGCTGAGTATCTAAAAAGTAAAATTCAAAGATAGTGTTTTAAAGGCGTAAGAATACTGGGTTCTTGACATCTGACCAATAATAATAATAGGTGTTATATACACGTAGTATAGACACGTGGATGACACACTTCAAGTCAAATGTAATCTCATATACAATTACTCTGACTAAAAGTAAGATAAACGATGGCATAACTAGCTACCTAATGCAGAAATTTTATAAGCAGATAATCATATTCCCTATGAGATAGCAAATATCAAATTGTATGATTTCAAAAAGTCTTACTTTCCAATGCAAATTATAAAAGTTTTAGGACTCGTTTTGTAATATTCTTGTCGTTATAAACAATAGCTCTAAAGTTTTAAAAATTAAATTGCAATTTTGAGATTTCTAAATTTCAGAACTTTTAACTTTTCCCTTAATGAATCTCTCTCTCTCTCTCTCATATTAATTGTGATATAATTTTGAAACTAAGCTCATATTTCTATATTTCATCTAAGTTAAACTAATATTTATAGTGTATACATGTGTGTGTGTGTTGGTTTGATCCTAACATGCTAGGATGTCGAGGTCGAACCAGTTCACTAGGAATTGAATCGAAATCAATATAAAATAAAAATATAAGGAATGTTTTAATTATGAACAATAAATGTATATGACATTACTTGATTGAATTCATATTAAGTTCAAATCTTTATTAACTATTAAATCTATCCAAGGCATATACCTTAAAAAAAAAACATGATATAATGATTATATTTTGTAAATTTATAATATAAATAAAACATGTATTTAAAATTCTAATAAGTTTTTTTTTTTTCTCGATCGCAGTCTAGTTGCCCCGGTCAACTGAGTCAATTAAGGTCAATGTCAATCCAGGTCAAATGCATGGACTAACTCATTGTAATGGTTGGTTCTAGTCGAACGAGATTGAACCAATCAAACCAGTTTGGGTTCGAAAATATTACTTTTAATAAGTTAGGCTAATTTTTGTTTTGATTATATACTTAGATTACTCTCAATCATGTCAAATAGGTGGGTCAACGCAATACCTATAGGGATGGGTTTAGGTATAGTGATAAAAATTTTATAGGGTTTAAGATTGGATTTAGGAGACCTTATAGGGAAGCGGGTTGGGTTCGAGACTTATATAAGCAAGCCCAAATCCTCTACAGTTGCATCACTATATATAATTATTCTTATAAAAGTAATTAACCTTCTATATTCACTTTTTTTATACAAGGCTAAGATAAAACAATAAATTTATTGCATGGATACTAAGTATATAAAATTCACCGTTATTGGCTAATATTCATACTTACAATCATATTTATTTCATGTACCCACGTTTTATGACTATATGCCCACACATTTATATTTAGGAAATTGAAAAAAAAATTCAACATTATCAAGGTACTGAAATTTATAGAATTATCTTAATGAAAAATATTGAATTAATTTCTTAATAAGTATCAATATAGAGATTGATAAATAGCAAATGCAATGATAATTCTCAAGTTGTTTCATATTATGTAGTTTATGATTTAATGAACGTAAAATTAATCTTCAGATTTTTTTAATTATTTCATATTTTTAGGTACATATACAATAAGTTCATTATTTATGATATTTATTGATAATTTTTTATTTAATTATTTTTCTCCCGCAATGTAGGTGATCCATTCACTAGTGTGTGTGTATAGAGATATATATATATATATATATATATATATATAACATGTACAAATACTCAAAGCAATCAAAGGCAGCTATAAATCATATTAGTATTCATAACTACCAAATTCACAATTAAAGCCAACTACATGAAGTCCATCAAAGCATCAATCCCGCAAGACTCCCTCTCCACAGATGGCTCAAAGAGTCCACCCATGCCTAGTACATTAGATAACATCCTAAGATACCTCCACAAAGTCTCCGAACCACGATCCAACAAAGGTAACGTGTAATATCATCAGCTATACAAGGGATAAAGGTATCACTCGTGTCTATCTTTACGATTTGGACAAATTAGTGTCAAAACTTTCAAACTTCATATTTTTGATGTCTCTAGAGACACTAATACTATCAAAAAAGTAAATATAAAGACATAAAAAAATATGAAGTTTGAAAGTTTAGATACTAATTTATTTAAATTGTAAAGTTGAGATACCTATGGTGCCTTTATCCTATCGCACATGCATGCTTAAAATTTTAATGCATAAACAATAGTACATTTTTTGATGTTGAGCATCATCTATTTAGATGATGTTAGGTATTAGTTCGAGTCCAGAACCAGACCCAAACCGCTAGTTCATGATTCCAAGTTTAGAGGTACTAGAATTGGACCGCTGGGAGCTAGTCCAGTTCCCAGTTCTTGGAAACCGCTTGTTCTCATTGTTCGATTCTGGTTCCCCTGGAATTGAAAACTATCAAATTTAAAAAAAATAAAAATAAATAAATAACTTTACTTAGTTTAAGTAAGGAAAAAATGAAAACAAACTTATAAATTGAAATAAAATTGAGTCTAACAATAATTATTTATAGCCCATTAGTTAGTTAAAAGAAATTTTATAGTTATGCATTTATTTATATGCAATCACTTGTATTTTTTTAATTGTCATGTTAACAATGTAGTACTATGAAATATTTAAGATACAACTAAGTCCCACAAATACAAATACAAGTCTCACATTTTTAAGAAAGAAAAGTCTATTTTGGTTAGAATTCTATATAAATTCAACAACACATGATTTAAAATATATTTATTAAACAACTTATTAAACGTGGTGAATAAAAAATATATTTTACTATTCATGTAAAAATAGTTTACATATTTGTTTTTAATACAGTTTTTTTGTTATTTTCTTTTCTTCTTTTTTCCTTTTTTTTAATCTTTTTTCGCGTGAAATCGTATGAACTACCAATTCTTGAACCAGCGATTCCAAAACTGTCAAGTTAAGCGGTTTTTGAGGTGGAAACGTAAGGATTTACTAGAACTAACAGGTCTTTAATTGGTTCAGATTCACCATCTATTGGTAAGTTTCCAATTCAAGAACCACTTGTGATAAGTCAGGTCGGTTCCTGATTTAGATCTAACCCTGATGATGTCTACATCTATCGCATAATGACCTTGGAAAAAAACACAGATACACATGTATAATATATATAATGTTAGATATTCCTAAACATTCGTAAGTCTAAAAATCATCCTAAATGTACTAAATCCTTTTGATGCACAACTCCACTTAGAACAACTTCATGTATAGGTAAAAATGAATTGTCATTGAAAAGAGCCAGGTGTAGATATGAGAAAAGCATACAATAGCATATAAAATTGATATTTTTAAATTCCTTCATAGCCTAGCAACCAACTAATACCACCCCCATTAATCATTTTTATACGTTTGTCTCCATTTTACTCATCCTTTTTTCGCTATGTAAACTCTTGAGTGATGGCACTCTTCTTTGTCCAATTCATTTAACCAATACAATGGCGGAGGAGGGTGTGTTTGATGATCTAATTGTAGTGTTGGAGTGAGGGTAATAAATATATAAAAGGGGTTTTTAAATTTTTTGGGAGTGATTAAAAAACCTCGAAGAAAGGCTGGATTTGAGTCAAGTCATGTTTCGATGTTTGTAATGGAGAAAATATTGGAACTTTGCAAAAATACGCAAAGATATCATGCGTTTGTGATCAACACAACCGAGTACATCGGTTATGTACTTACTCATGATGAACATTGTAGCATTATCTTGTGTTACACGAGTTGTCTGCTTACATGCCTTGAGCATTGTAGCGCATTATCTTACATTACTTAGGTTTTGTGCTCAACACATTAGAGTACTTGGGTCGTGTTTGTGCCTTTGTGGAATCCTATGACATGTGCTTTCCAATTAATAGAGTGTTCTATGTTCAACACAAGTGAGTACATGAGTCATGTTGAGACCCATGTTAAATACAGTGACTTGAAATCCATGAAAATCTAGCTTTTGAGCTCAACACACGTCATGTACTAACCCCTGTAGAAGTATACAACCTCCAACACATGTTATGTTGGTACTTGTGTACAAAACAAGCTTTTTCTAAACTAGTGTTTTCTTTGTCAAAGATCTTTGAAACTTGTACAAATCTACCTATAAGGGTTTTAAATCACTTTAAAACCTCGTATATATTTCAACTTTTTTTTAAGACTAAAATAAACCTCGAGATCTCAGGAATCTATATAATAGTGGAGTACAGCAAAGAATAATAATAATATAATAAGAATAAGTTAGATATATAGAAGATTCTAAGCAACATAATTGTATGTAATTCGGGTAATGGATACTAGTTTTTGGAATGGGATGATTTCCAAGTACATGTATCATTGTTTGTTGCTTGTGCTTGTTAGGATAGAAACTAAATGGATTAATTAATTATCTAGCTATAATATCATGTTTGTTACTTATGTGTTGCTATGGTAATAGCTGAAAAGTATCCATGCTATTATCTCGATAATCCATATGTGCCGTTGTTCAGGAGTTGAGTTATGCGTGGAAATGATCCAGGTAAATCTAAGTTATGGTAGTGTCATGGTTATTGGAGAGTACCCAATAATAAATATATATATATATGTAAATAGATATGTGTGTTTTGAGATACTGAGTTATCCCTTTATTAGTTTCTATTTAAAGTAAACAAATAATTAAATCATAGATTGTTGCATTCATAAGTCAATGATGCATGAGATTGCCACTATTTGTATATGTGCATATGTTTGTTGGTATACTATACTATGTTCCGACTCATCACTTTTCTTTTTCCAGGTTCAGTTGAGACTCTGTTATTCATTGGACTTGTCTAGTTACAATGTTATAGTAGACTATGGGGATGACACTAGTAGAGAAAACTATTTAACTGATTATTAGATATAGCCTACTAATGTTAAGGAGACAGAGACTTCAATTTGACTACGTTTTCATTTAGTTTTATGTGTATTATAGTACTATGATAGGGCATGGACTAATTGTTGAACTGTAATGTTGATCTAGACTAGATGGACTCTATGACCAACATCTACCTATGTCATGTAAGGTTTCGGATTCTCGTGAGTTGCTTTTGTGTGATTGTTAACTTGAATTTATTATGATATTGTTGACTTGAAGTCATCATGATATGTCCATTTGGAGATTAATTAAATGTATTTATTGAAGTATTAGCAGATTTGAGTTTTTTATGTCCATATTCCATAAGACATGTGGCGAGTTGTAAATTCCTCAAATTTAGGGCATTACATCGTACCACATATTTCATGGATACTTAAATGCCTAATTTACTGCATCATCCTAAAGTTTTGATTGGGCTCAAACCTCATTCGAGGTTGTCACTTGCCAAAACAATTAGCCATGTAGTAATCAACAAACAATTAAATCGTTTAAGTATTAGTTCAATTTTTATTTTTATCCTAACAGCAGCACGCATTTACTCCATCTTTCTCCTTTTCCAAAGCTTAACCAATAATAATTACCTATGGGTTCAAAGACTCACATTAGGATAATCATGTAATTTTAATCAATTTGTTTCTTGTTTTCATTATTTGAATTTCTCAGTTAGGGTCCATATGTTTATGGATCATGGTTTATGACTCAACCCATTTATATATATTGAGTCATAGTTATAGATAAGCGATATTTCCTAGGTTTCCATGCCACCTATTTTATTTAGCTAAATTATCTAGTTAATTATATAGGTTATAAGATAAATTATATCAAAAGCTATCAACATATTGAGAGCAGTTTATTTAAAGTATCAATATTTCAAATAGTTAGTAGAGAGGATAAAAAAAAACATTAGTTATGTTTTGCCACTTTAACAATGATTTTTTTTTTTTTTTTTTTTTTCCTCTTTTTAACACACTAATATGCAATGATAAAGTATTAAATGAAAATCCAATTTGGCATGCACTTTTGCGTGAGATTTGAAAATGAAGAAAAGGACTTCCAAGTATTTGATTAGGGGTTATATGATTTTAAGATTAGTTGTGTATATGTAGGATTTTAATAGAATGTTTATAATGGAGAAAAGTGTACATTCAAGAGTCTACTAAAAGAAAAAACACGAATAAACCGGCTATAGAACCGCTAAAATGCATTTACTTCCAAATTGACAAATACAATGCCTACCACTTCTTCTTTCTCTCTATTTTTCTTTGACTGGCAGATCCACATATTCGTCGCTCGTCACCCAAAAAAAAAAAAAAACATATTACGTAACGTGAATGTGTGTTCCTTAAATGATCATAATATTTTCAATGGTCTTCATTATTCGTACAGCTTCAGGTATAGGCATGCGTCAATTGTCCTTGAAACGAGTCGCCGAGATTCGAGAAGGCACACGGTGGCATCTGAAACAGTGATGTTTTTTATTTCCTTGGCAGCCCAACTGCCAACTAAAACCATCCCCATTAATCACTGAAGCCACCCCATGCTTACACTTGTCTCCATTTCACTCATCCTCTTTAAATTTTCTCTATATAAACTCTTAACGGCAGCCTTTCCCTCCACATTAAATCCTCAGAAAAGAATATTGATCAATAGTGATCACTAGGTGCAAAAGAACCTTCCCTTTTTTAGTTTTGAGTCCCAACACAAATGGCTGGAGCCACATTATTGCTGAAGCTGGCTTGTGTGACACTAGTGTGCATGGTGGTGAGTGCACATTTAGCTGAAGCAGGTGTGACTTGTGGTCAAGTGTCCAGTGCACTAGCACCTTGTGTAGCCTATGCCAGGGGTGGTGGTGGAGGAGCCGTGCCACCAGCTTGCTGCAGTGGGATCCGGTCTCTTAACTCTGCGGCCAATACCACTCCAGACCGCCAAGCAGCATGCAAATGCTTGAAATCAGCTGGTGCTAGTATATCCGGACTGAATTACGGTATTGTTGCTAGTCTTCCAGGAAAATGCGGTGTTAATATCCCCTACAAGATCAGCCCATCAACCAACTGCGACAGGTTAAGCTTTCCTTAATGTTATCTTTTTCTGCTGGAATAGTTCTATGCTGTATAAATATATGCCCATCAAACTGACAGTAGTTTTCAATTTTTTTTTTTTTTTTTAAATGTTGCAGTGTCAAGTGAAGGAGGACATGAACAAGGAATTACTATAGCGTTACCAAAAGTCAGTAGCTAGTGGTTGGTTAAATAAAAGAGGGCCATGTAGCTTGATAACCCTCTTGTTATTAAGAAGGTGGTGGTCTTTTGTATCAGAAAATTAAGAAGTGATATTTTAGATAAGATATTATATGTTTTTCCTCTATCCTATGCGTTTATTTTTCCTGATGAGATCTCCTTTCTCAAGACCAAAATGAAATTGTCAGTCCCTACACATTGGTTACTCTCTAACTATACAAATACCGGGAATGGGAATACGCAATTCCATCCACACTGTCCCTAAAATGTTAAAAACGTCTCCGTTTATATTCATTTTAACATTTTAATCATGGCTTAAAACAATCAATGAGTCTATACCCTAATAATATAGGTACTGGTTCATGGTTTGCATAAGGGGGGAAAAATAATAAAAGGTTTAAAATTATTTACAATCGGCTAATAATAATTTAGAGTTGAGAACTAATAGAAAAACGGTGCTAATCTCTGTGGAATTTAGTCCTTGTCTTGAAAAACGATTTCTGTTTCGGTAAGGATGTGCATTTAGAAAGTAAAACTGACTACCAAATGATTTTAAGCCCTGAACATAAAGATTATTACGAAAGGCAACAAAGACAAAATAATTTAATAAATATTATGACCGTAAAAGCAAACTCAATATCCTTTTTCTTCTTCTTTTTTCACTATTTAAGCTTAATTTATAATAAACCACCTGTTTATAGCTTTTTCATTGTTTAAGCTTAAATTTGGTTTTTCCCCACGAAAATGTGGTACTTCGAGAAAAATCATAATACCGTATTCTAGCAAAATATACTTAAAAATAGGAATTAAAGGCACACGTGCAACAGACACCTTTATTTGAACAAAATGATTTTATAGAAAAAAAACATGTAAATCACGCACTACTAATATAAATAAAAACCTAAAAGACACACGTACTTCTTTATAAACACTTAAGAATAATGGATGGCAATAGGAAAAAGAATTACTTAAGGGATGCAATTAAGCAACATAGGCCTTCAATTACTTCTACTAAAGGTGCGCCTACAAATTTCCTTCAACTTAAGAATTTCATTTTTACTGAAAGCACATATTGTATATGCACCTTCTTCCTTAAATTAACTCCCAGTACTCAATACCAATTATGAAATTAAGTTTCAAAATTATATTTTCTTCGATTTAAAATAAATTCCCCTAATTTTTGTATAAAACCTTTTTCCCCTCCCTCCAATACACCAATGGGTACAATAGAGAGATTTAAAAGATCAACATTCCTACCAACACTCCCATCGCACCATTAAAGTTTTCACGTCAAGCTTAAAGATTAATTATGTTATAGCTTTTAATGAAAACATAATATGATCCAAAGACAAGAAAAACTAAACAATACAATATAAAGAATATCGAATCGAATAATTTTCTTTTATCATAATAGTGATTATTATTAAAAGATTTATTATTGTCTAATTCCAATATTTTTTATCATCAAATATAAGGAAAAAAAAAATTAACTTTATCCAATCTCATCGATATAATTTTTTTTCCAATCCTAAATACATTTTGTAAATTAAATTTAGTATAATGACCTAGTACCATGAAAAATGGTACAGCTAAATGCTACAGGTGATCACATTCCTAAAAATCAAACTCCAACGAATTTGGTGGTTCTCCTTTTTTCTTTTTTTTTTTTGGTCGAAAAAAGAATTTGCTTTCAAAGACTATTAGTAAATTTATTTTATTCACTTTAATTTCTCACTAGCCTCATCTAAAATCTTTCCAAAACCTAAAAGTTGAGCATAATCCAAATCCACTACAAAAGACTTGCATCCATAAGACACATAATTATGACACATGAACCGCAATTGCCAGCAAAACTTCTCAACATAAAAAATAAATCCAGTCTCACTGAATGGATCCAAGCACAAAATCTTATATATACACTTTGAATCTAATTGTAGCAATTCAACATGGCCTCTGCATTTCACCAATTCCAGTTGGGCAGCCCAATCCCCTATCTTTAGAAATCCTAACCTCAGCCAATCATAGTCCGAGACATGGGGACATGAAGAGTTAAATAGGTCCTGATGGCCATTCTATTTGTTCTGTGCTGCCCTGACTTATAGCCCATGCACCTGCAGCAATTTCATCATGTAACTGCCTCCAACCCCAACTAGAGAACCCCAAGAAAAACCAATAGTCTCCACATATCGAGCATCTAATTTGAGTTCTTAATTTCTTTGTTAGTGGAGACTGATCAGGAAGTATAAACCAGGTAAGACTTACGGTATTGGTTGCCTAAGGTTTTTGAGTTAAAGAACTTAGAGGTGAGCCGCGTTTATGAGTGGCCCGCCAACGATAAAGGAGCACTCTTAAGCATGTCAGAAGTAGATACAAATTCCTGCACAGAGTCCCAGCTAATAAGCTTGTTGATAAGGACCTTGAAAGCCAGTTCCCTCATCAGAATGTGTAACAAGGACCATTGACTTATCAAATGGGTGGACGCATTGAGTTTTTCAGTTGCAACTAACAAGAACCAACCACCACCTCTGGTACTGTCTGCTCGAGCCTTTGATTTTGGAGAGTTGCTCCACCTAGATTCTACTCTTCTTTGTTACAGTGTCCCCTAATAAAATTTCATGAGAATTTCCTTGCTCCTGTGCTGCATTTGTTGATGTGCCATGAAAATTTTTCCTAGTTGCATCGCCTCTGTGAATCAATGCCTCAAATATTCTGCCAAAAGAAATTCAAATGGTATTATACAAGGCAAATCCTAATAATATAAATACTTTTCAGCAGAACTTTATTCTTCTAAGCCACACTCGCTAGCCAATTAGCTCTGGAATGCTTCAGGTTTATGAGCCGTAAAAATTGGAAGAGATTCGTAGATTGTCTACATAATATATTATAGCTGTTAATATCGCGATTCAACTCAATATAATTCTGTTAAGATTATGATTTATGAATATTTTCCTAATTGAAACAAATGCAAAATCGTACAAGCATAGACTCAGTGAAAAATGAGTTTAAGAATACAATTTCCAATTTCTATATGCTCGATCTTTGGCAGACTCACAAGTCTGACAACTTACGAGGCCTCTACTCTGGTGGAGGAAATCTTTCCTTATCTATCCAATTCTTTTCTAAAACATCCCTGAACTTTCAATATATCTATAGCTTTATAACACTAAAGTCCAACATTGAGGAAGGTAGCATTATGTATCTGACTGGAGTTGGGTTCTTCAGAATCTGATGCATGAGACTTTTATATATTGTTCCAAAAATAGGTGTAACCAGAAATGAAATTAGAAATTGAATGGAACTACCTTCCTGAGATGGTCAAGAACAACCCTCAAAATATATACATAAGATTTCATCTCTGGAAATAGGATTTCCCCTGCTTAATGAAAAATCCCTCATTACTAATGAGGAATTTTCCCCCCTTCTAAATGAAGCAATAAAACAGTAGATGTTACACACCCATCATTTTCTTTTCAAATCTCAAACTGTTGAATACACGAACAGCTAAGACTCACACATGAGGAAAAACAATTACCTTTCTCAATGATAAACTTAGAATTACTTCCTTTTTCAGCAACAAATTTGAGAATTTCCACTACTGTTATATCACCACCATATGGAATAAAATCCTTGCTCTCCGCTGGGAATAACAACAAGGATGGATAAACCTCACTCTGCAGATAGAAGATTATTAGTAGCTATACCGTGATCTGAAAATAATCAGTTCGCATCACAAAGGAGAACAAACTGTAAGTAGAGCAATCTGTTGCCTGGAAACAACTTTTGCCTTCACGAGGGATTCACGTAAACTCAAAAAGACAAGTTTCACAGGCATCAAAAACTATCTATTATTCAGGTTACCCTTTTTGGTTGGTAAGGTTTGGAGGATCTCTTTTGAAATGAAACCATGAGAAAGGGAGCCCCACATAGGTACTTCTCTCAACTCAAAAGATGATTTAACACCCAACTCATTCTCTGGAATTATGTGATGCACATATCATCACAAGACTTTCTTCTTGTACATTTTTTAGTGTAAGGGTGTGCAAAACCTTCAGAAATTTTGATTTGTTCCTTCAGATATAGTAATAATAATTCATAAGCAAAGCAAGCATAGTAAGACAGATAATTGCTCATTGACGGCAAAATATGCTTTTATCCAATAGAAGAAATTTTAGGTTACTGAATGAAAATGTGAAAATATAGGATGAGAAAGGCTGTCAAAGGGTAACAGATCTACAAAGCATAGTAAGACAGATAATTGCTCATTGACAATGCAAAATATGCTTTTATCCAATAGAAGAAATTTTAGGTTACTGAATGAAAATGTGAAATTATAGGATGAGAAAGAGCTCTCAAAGGGTAACAGCGATTTACAAAGGAATTTTATTTTAATGAGATTGCAGGCAGAGTTAGATGTCTAATAGAAGAGTAAGACATACTATAAGGTTTGTTTTTGCCTAGCATCAGGAGTTTCTGGTATTGTTATAGGCTAAAATAAACAGCAGGGTAAAACACTAGCCCAAGTATGTGAAACTCCTTTTCCTATAAGATATCAGATATGGATTCTTATTGGGGGTCAACTGCTGCTATTCTTTCATAAAATCTTCAAAATAGCAGTGAAAAAAAGAACAAGCTTCCTCTCTCTCATCAAAAGTATCGATCCTGCTCCTAGAATGTGCCCTCTGTGACAGAAGAAACATGAACCACACACAGATCTGAGTTTGTATTCCTAGATCTTAAAGAACACCTTATGGAAAGAATGAGTATTCCAAACCAACCATTGCTTGACTAGTTTTTGTAGCCTTCTTTGGATATTGTCAAAAGAACAACTCCCAGGTTACTTCCAAACAAAGAAATCCAGAGAGAGCAGTGAGCAAGGAGCTCCCCACCCCCCTCCCGCCCCACCCCCCCCCCTCTCTTCCCTCTTCTTTTCTTAAGGGGGTTGTTAGGGTTTACGCGGATGTAAGGGTAAGAAGCCATTATTGCTGAGAAAAAGTCAAACCAACCAACTCCCAACTTTAAATGGCAGACTTTGGGCTCTTCTTCAACCCAAATTCTGGTAAGTAGACACATTTTCTTAGATCAACTGCTAAATCAGACAACGAATATTAAGAGAACTTTGCAAACTTTCTCACCATGCACAACTATTCACACTAGTCATGTATGATCATACTTAAAACAAATCGACCAGAAGATAAAATGATGTTCATGAATGCTCACAGACAAACAGCTCTGCCATCTAAAATATGGAAGTCTCTTTTAACCATTTATCAACCAGAATACATTCACAACTTACAAACAAATTAAATGTGCAGGGTTAAAACAGTATTATAATGTCCGTCATCCCCCTTCCCTCCTCAAACAAGCAGAGAAACAGGATTACAAAATTATGCATGAAATAGCATAAAAATGGGCCCTCACGCTTACAACAATACATGAAAAACATAGGCAGATAAAGAAGCCAAACCTGATTCATCAGTTTTAGTATATGATGACAATCATTCAATGTACAATCGATCATATAGATGAAGGGAGCTTGATGCAATGGTATTCAAGTCATCTGCCATAAGTAGAAGGTAAATCAACATTCATACATGATAGAATATATGTATTGCTTTTATTTTTTAATCTCAATGAGAAAGTCATTCCAAAACAAATTTTTTTCTACAGACAAATTCATTTGAATGTATAAACAAATTGCATATGGAATTTCTTTATCGCTTATAAAGAATAATGATTATTAGTTAACCTCCAATGCCAAAATTTATTCTTTTATAAAATTGTAAAACGGTGCTTGTCCAGACTTTTGACACCATACTCTAGTAAATTAGTGTAAAGCATTTGATTACAACCTATTGTGCAAATTTTATTCCATTAATAAAGATGATTTCACAGATGAGAAAGTCCAGCTAGCTTTGCTAAGTGAGCCATTGACCAAGCGATTATAATAAACAATGACAATAAATACTAACCTCTGCTAGATACCATCTCGCCATTCTTAAATCCACTCTTTAGCACATTTATATAGCCACTAAAAGCACGGTATACTTCGCGAAGAACTACCTCCATTCTCTGACAAAATCCACACCAGCTATTGCTGAAAAGAACCAAGACATCTTTATATTGGACTCTGGCTGCATTTTTATCCTCCGATATGAAAAACCTAAAACTAGTTCAGATAAGCTTTCAGCAGACAACCGGGAATAGAATCTGTCTCGTGAAAATCTAAATTGACAAATGGAGGATGAGGAGCCTCCCTAGGATTGGGAATAATTGCCTCAGACTGCTGATATGAAGAAGACTCCCATTAAGGTACCTGTCCAAAAACTCAGACATTAATGCATGAGTAAGATTTGTCTGGTCAGGAAAAACATAATGCTGCTGCAAGATGGGTCGATTATGACCAATGATGGAATCTTTACATCTCCAGTCAGGGCTTTCATTAAACGATTATCACCATCAGAAAAATAAAACAATCCACTAAAACCTTGAACATTGAGCTGTTGCACTTTCAACTCTTCCACCTTTAAAGGATATGTTTGTTCCAGCCTGATGTTATCTGGATTAACTGGTCTACTATCTGCAGAAAGCTGATCTTTTTCCATCAGTTTCCAATGTTTTGTTTCATCAGAAATTGTCTTCACCCCACCATATGAAGAGGATTTCGAGTCAATGGGATTAAGCTCTTCCTTGTTGACTAGAGCAGATTCACTTGTGGTATCTGTTAGTTTCTCTTTATCTTGATGAAGTTGCACCGAGAGAATGTCTTCCAGCTGATGTTTAGCAAAAGTTTGAATATTCTGAACTCCATTCTGCAATATGAAGGAACTTCCTGTATTAATGCCGTCGTCACTGTACTCAGAAGGTTCCAAATGGCTAGATTCAAAGCTTTTCTGTTGCTCCACAACAGAACTGCTGGTGATATAATTTGACTGAGCACCTTCCTGATCAATTTGTCTAGTCTCCCCCTGGGGATGTTCAGGTGGAGGTTCTACATTCTGAACTTCAGTCTGAGACAATGATAAATCTGATAATTTGACCTCTATATCCTCAGATAGAAGTTCAAATCCTACCTTCTTAGCAAGTGAGCTCAATTTGGAATCCTTCTTAAACTGTAGAATATTTGATAAAATCTCCTGCAAAGAATTCCCCTGTAATTCTGAATTAATGTTTTCCAAACTAATCTTCTTGCCATCATTCAATAGCATGATAGACATCTTTTTTCCTGGATTTGCTTTCTGTGAAGACTGATAGAACTTTATTTTAGGGTGCGTAGATGCGCCTCTTGACAAGTAATGTAATGGAAATGAAAATTCCCCTGACTTCAGATTCGTCCTCCCATGCACCTGAGATGGATTTCTATAATTTAGGGCTAATTCTCTAAAAGCATTAAGACCTTCCTTACTCTTCATCCTTGATTCATGCGACCCAGATGACTGTCCACAAATAGAAGAACCGATGGCTTGTTTGCAGGTAAACTAGGCCCACCATCATGTCCACTAGGGTCCAGCTACAAAAAGAATGATACAGAAAATATTAAAACAAATTGAAAATTCAATGTATTGAAGGATGCACAGTATTAATTTTTTAATAATTATTAAGACACTAGAAAATCAAATAATGAGAAAGCACATAGGAAACCTGGATTTCTCAATAACATTCAAACTATAAATTCCCAACAATCAAAAAAGCCCTGCACAAATCAATGGATATGTGCTTTTTTTTTTTTTTTTTGGCTGGTGGGGAGTGGGGGGGTTGGGGGTGGTGCCTGGGCTATGACCTTGACATGATAGTCATTTCATTTGAAGTTAAGTAGAACGGAAAAGATAAACTGTCAACTTGGAGGTAATCAGGAGGTGTATTATCAGATTGTCTGTGCACAATGTTCCATAATGATTAGGCAAAATAAATCTTTCAGCATCATCATGCACTATGAAGAGCCATGTATCTTTAGCTAATCATTAGGCAACTCTTTTGTTGTAGTGTAGCAAAAAGCAAAGATCTTGGTCCAATATGTTGATAGCTTCTCTGCAATTGCAAAGTCATTATGTACATTTCTAATTTAAATATACGAATCTAAAACAACTATGGAATCTTAAGAACACCTTCTCTATGCCAGATTGCAAAAGAAAATAAACATATACCTCACCAATATATTAGTATAGCTAAAGGAAATTCTTTCTTCAGTAGATAAGCTAAAGATATTTCAAAATATGTTACGCAGAAAATAAATGTGTGTTTGTGCGAGTGTGTGTGCATGTATAGCAAAATTTAAAAATGTTCTTTTTAAGCCAAAAACCCTTGTGCTTAAAAATGGAAATTCTACTGGCCAGCCCCTATGGTCAATGATAAAATGATAATACAGATTGGAAAATGTGACTTTGAATATTTTCTTTGGGAAAATTTCCCTCATGACGCTTAAAACTTCCATTAAGCAATACATTCCGGCTCTAACCAATATGAAGAAACGTTTCTTTTTTTTTTTTTTTTTTTTTGAGGGGGTCGTATTTTGCAACATGAAACATAAATACCAACCAAAGAAAAGTAAAATAAGAACTGTCAAGATCATCATAAGCCATTAAAAAGAAAATTCAAAAAAAAAAAAAAAAAACACTTAGCAGAAACTGAAAAAATACTCACTTCAGTCACAACAGAGTTATCCATTTGTATGAAACTTTCAAGATCGTCCAGTTCTTGAAAAACCTTTGAGCAGGTTGGACATCCAGCATACTCTAATATGACTGACCAAGAACTAACTTCTCTAACCCCAAGAGATGGAATCAAGGATTTGTTGGAGACAAAACCAAATCTATGTTCCTTCTAAGGGCAGCAAATATTCTCTCGCTATTCTCATGAATTTCGAGAAGAAAGAGTCAAACTGCTGAAACTCTTTAATTTGACATGATGAATCAGCACTAACCCAAATCTCATGTGGATCCAACATATCAGTACCAGTGGTAGATTTGAACTCCCCAAACCAAGGAAGACCACTGAATCCCCTTTCAAGGCCACATTGAAAATTCTCATTCTCCATCCCCTGCTCAAAGAAAATGAGAAGTCATCAGGAATGGTAATCAGTCTACTTTCTAAATGCATAATCCTAATAATGCTCAATTAGTACCGGCCACCTTCTGGTTATCTTTCCCCAATGTTGTTCCATTAAAGCCATGTTCGATATAGTCCCCTGCAAGGCACTGTTAATAAACTGATCTCTGACAGTAGTGACCAAATTAACATCAGCCTTCTGCTAACAGTAAAAGCTAAACTTGTGAAGTTTCAAAATAAATGAAAACCAGAGGAATAAGATGTCATCAGCCCACATGTAGAAGAAAACTCCAAACATAAGTAAACTTTCATATATGAGCACATAAATAATAATTAAACCAAGATGGCATAACATTGCCTTATACCATTCCCCATTCACAGGTAGAACAGGAATTTTCATGAAAGAATAGAATATATTTAATAAACAAGAACAGGTTTGTACATTATGAGAAGCTGGCATAGGAACATAATTAAGAATACAAAGGCCTCAATTTAGTGACAGAAGATAATATCAGGACACAAATTAGTTAGCATAGAAACTCCAGAGAAAGTGGATTAATGATTTTAATAGAAATGCATATTGTTTTAATGACAGAAAAGTTGGATAAAAGATAACCACCAATTAGTGGAAATTCATGCATGTGCATCCCCATGTAACAACTGGAAAAGGTCAAGCATCATTTAGAAAAGTCATGCATACCTTGCAAACCAAAGCCATCTAAAGTATCATTTTTCCTCACCATCTGATTCAAAAGCTTAGGAGTCCATCCACAAAATTCCAAAAGAATATAGCCCTGTCAGTTGATTCACCGGAAACTTCTCAATTCCTCCAGAGAATCAACCAAATTTCAGGGGACAACCTCTGGTGGAAAAGACAAATAAGGGTGATAGAGTACAATATAGTCTGTTGCTCGAAGCCTTCCCCGTATTTTGTATGACATGATGAAGATATATCGCACTGTAGTATCATCAGCACCAATGGCATCTGCCAGCATTTTCTCGCCATTCATACATGAGTCTAAGCTTTAGGGCGCTAAAATCCTCTTTCCTCAAACGGACTGCCTCAGCAAGCTCCTTCATGAGGGACCGAGATTCGCCACTCCCTGTGTAGGAAGATTAAAATAAGAAGACTTAACAATATGCTCTAATCTAATTGTTCCAACAGGCAATGCCATCTTTCGTCATTGCTTACTCATAGATGAAGTTCATAAAAACTAATGATAGAAAATGTATGCATATATTCTTCTCTCAAGCTAGACAGCCATACAAAAGTCATTCATAAGTGCCTTGTGAAAGCTACCATTTATTTAGTGAATCACTGCTTTGGCACTGGCCATCATACTTTGCGCCAAATTTCCAAACCCAATTGTTATCACAACACCATCATTAATCAGGGAAAACAAAAGAAGACAGAGGTGAAAACTTACACACCAATCCACAATTGTTAGCAAGACATTTCTTAACTCTAGCATTAGTAGCAACAAGACATTTGAACTATCCTACAGGTATATTAATACAATCCATTACTCCTATCATTAAATGGACATCGAATATCACTTTTGTCATCAATCGCGGTTCCCATACTTCCAAAACAATACAGTCGTTTACAAGATTAAAAATAAGAAAAAAAATAAAAATCATAATCACACATTTGTTTCAGAGAAAACATTTTCCAAATGTTCTTTAAAATAACCAAGCATTTAATTTTCCACGGCCGTTCCACTAAGTAAGTGACTAGATCGGAATTTATACCCCTTCATTTTAAATTAAACATCTTTCCCTCTTTAGTTCATCAACCACTTAATACAAGCACTTTCACTTAATAACATTTAGTATTTTTCTATTACACACAAGGCTGATCCCGTTCAATTCAATCAGAATTTCATAGTAACTCTGCACTAAAATTACACAAATAAGCTCAAAATGAACAGAACCACATTTAAAAAAAAAAAAAGTAAACCCTAAAAATTAGTAAGATTTTTTTTTTACGCGTACATGGGAGAGTGACGACGAGGAGAATGTGAGAATGGAGTCTGATCTGAGAAGAGAAGTTCTGTTTCGTCAGGATCTTCCCGTTCCATTCTTCTGAGTCGTTAGATTCCGACGAACCGATGGCCGATGGTGCAAGGAGGACGAGGAAGAAGAGAGAGGAGCATGCGAACAGCCGCACCGGATGAAATCTCCAATTCATGACACACACTCACTGAACCTGGATTCTCTCAGTTAACAGTTTGGGACGAAATGAGAATTGATAGTTGTTTGATTGGAGCACTAGACCGGGATATGAATTCTCCGGCCGGATTCATCTATGTAAAGTTTAAATATTAAAAAAAAAATATATATATATATATATATATATGTACATGTATTATTGAATTGGCTTTAATTTCTTCGCATGTTAAAGGAATGCAACCGGTCGGGTTTTGATGGATAATATAAATCCAAACCGACCCGCATCCTACAAGCTTGCTAAGTCTCGCTGCCCATGTGGTTGCTAATTTGCTAAACCCTGATCCGATGACCCTGTTTTCATAATATATTCAAATCTAGTTTGCTTAAAATCTGAAAATTATACAATTGCTTAATTATGTTTCTCCTTTTTCCTCTACCCTCTTTTCAATTTTAAATTATAAATTAAGGCAAGTCGGTCTTTTTTTCACGTGTTTCGTATTCAGACGAAAATGAAAAGATATATGCAAAATTAATTGAATATGTGCTAGACGATATTTATGATTCATCAATTGATATTGATAAGCATACTTTATAAAATATTTAACATTTAAATATAAATTATTACCTATTGTATTGAAATTTGTCGTCATGTTTTGTATAATAGATTTAGATAAAAATGCAATATCTAATAATAAATTAACTTTAGAAATGTCTTTATTTATTTTTTTCTATTTTAATAATGAAATATATCGGTTAGGTATCTTATAAGATCCAAGCCCGCCGTAAAAACATGTAAGGTTTTTATTACATATTTAAACCCGATCTTAAAATCCTATAGGATTTTTAACTGATTAAACAAGTCGGAAATATTGTGATAGCTTGTCTGGCTGCATCTCTTGGTTATAATAAGCTATAATTTTTTTATGTTTGTTGGGGTTCAAGCACGGGAGGCAGGGGGTGCAGGGGGTGTGACCTTTTTTTTAGCATTTCACTGTGTTGATAGTAGACTCTTTGCTAAGACTTATTGGGTTAGAGCCCAAAATTAATAGGCTTCTAGGTCGATATCAGAACCGAGTCTACTCTATGAAGGCCCCATAAGTAAACCACACCCCAACATGAGAAAGGGACCCCAAGCAACCTTAGGTCGTCTAAGCAACGTATTTGCACAATTGCAGGTCGTCAAAGAGTGGACTATTAGCATTCCCTCTTACTTTTTCCATAGTAGTAAGCTGACATTTTGATATGAAGTAAAAGAATAAACTATTCGCCAAGACTCCGTGATGGTTTAGGTTTAACATCTCAAGGCACGCTTTGTTAAATCGTGCCAGGTTATCTTGGAGGGGTTTGCCTTATCATTGCTTCACTGTGTAGAGGTAGTGATGTGCCTAAAACGCACTCATACCAAAATAAGATAAACCTACAAAGATAATCACTAGGTCTTCTATTGATAAGCACAGTATCAATAATATAGCATGCCTAAAAAGATAATCACTGAGGTATTTATAGATTAATAATAATTAATCCCAAAGAAATCCCTAAAACTTAACTCAAGAATTAAGGTTTTCTTGAAATTTAAAGATTGGATATGGACGACATTATTCTAGAATATGACACACTAAGAATACTCGAACTATGCTTTTGATAATTTGATATGACTGACAAATAATTGGACTGGTTTCTTCACCACAATCATGAAGATTAATAATAATACAAGACTCTCACCACAATCACAATGGATTGATAAAGAGAAAGGGGTTTTGAGTGTGAGAACTTTGGGGAAAATTTTTCATTAAATTGATAAAAACATGTTTGTGTTTACAAAGAAGGTACCTTTTATACCCATAATTTAGGTTAAAGGAAAAAATAGTAAATTAATAGCAAATCCTAATCAAATCTAATTGAAAGATATCTAATAAAATAAAATAAAAAATCAATTAAATCAATTTGTCAACGTCATTGCTGTTCTCATCACAGCTAGGGTGCAGGGCACGATTTTCACTATAACCAAAACTCTATTCGCATCATGGGCGCAATGATGAACATGATCTCCTCTGTATGATTCAATAGAATGTATCATGGATGGGACTGTGGTTGTTGTCTACTGATCACAAGCACTGGCACTGTCATAAGTGAAATCTAGCTCGTCTTCTAAATCGACGTGATCGTTGGTTTGATTATGGCACGTGATGATTGACTGGAACTTCTTTACTACTAATCATTGTATCTAGTACGATCGTGAAATGATCTTGATGGTTTGGATCTCTCAATTCTCCAATAGCCTAATCCCTATCATACTCCCAAGGTTGTTGACGATTTGCCCTCAAATCGATGAGGTAAAATCATTCAGTTACTATGGCTGCAAATTTACTCTCATCATCTTCCCAAGTTTGTTGTAGATTCGCCCTCAAATCTGCATAGGAAGTACATCCTCTCGGATTAAATATAAACATGCAAAATTCAATCATAATTAAATAAAAATTTCCAATAATATTCAATCATGAACTTTCTCCATTGATTGATTCACAAATCCTCTTGAATATTAATTCCTAGAGTAATTTAGCATCTACTCCATGCACTATAGTGTTTAAAAACGCACTAGAAAATACTCAAAAATGGGAGTGAATTAGGTATTTGACCTAAAATTCACAAACAAAAAATTTTTATACAACAGATCAAATTAAACTTTAATAGCAATGGATATAGCAATAAGATAACAGATTATAATTTAGAAATAGGGATAAAAAAATTAAGCTCAGATTTAACATGAAGTTTGGCCCACTTTCTAGTCTTCACAATCACTAGTCGACTCCAACTAAGGACTTCACGTGCTTTTATTGATTTAACAATACAAACTCAAACTTAGCAGTATACAACTTTACAATACACAAGAAATAAAATATTTCCTTCTTTCATAAGATGCCCAATAACAGAGTACTTAAATGTTTTTCTATATCACTTTGCAGATTTTACAAATTAATGAACAAGAGTATAAATATAATAAGAGATTTTTTTTCAATTTGTATGTTTGTAAATAAAAGCTCTTAAAAGTTTCTCACTTCACAGTTCTTCTCTTTTTCACACCCGATCTCTTTTTTTTTTTAATCTCTAAAGGTGCATATATTTATATCCTTCAAACATTTAAATGTCCGTTAAAGATAATGTCTTAAAATCGGCAAGTATTAAACGTATGTAACGGCTCTTTTATGCCACATCGGCTCGCATTTTAAACTGTCGTGCCTTATATTTGACCCTTGACCAAGCCTGTGCTTTTTCAAGCCTTGAATTCAAACATGTCGTGCCCTAATGAATGTCACACCTTAATTTGTCACGTCTTAGATTTAGCCATCGACCAAGTTTATGCTTTTTTTAGCCTTGAAATCAAACGTGACACGGCCCAATGAATGTCGTGCCTTAAATGTATGGACTTATTGAGCCTTGGTGTGACCCACGACCACTGTTGTACTCAAGAATTTGTCCCTGCTAGATCCTACACAAACTCTAGAAAATAATATATACAAAACACATATATTTTCCAACATATTATTCATCACATTGTTCGATTAATTAAGTATAGTTTAACATAATTGAATAATTAATTGTATAACTAATTGTCTCATCAAAATCCACATTGAACATACAAGTTCAATAATCTTCCCTTTTTTACAAAAACAATCATACACAATTATCTTCTTTTCAATTAAGTATACTCCCCTTCAAATAAGCATCTAGGTTTTAAAAGTTTTTTTTTTTTAATTTGATTCAAAAACTTGATGCCTAATTCTAGAGAAATGCAAGCCAAACTTAATTCATCATTTTTCTCCCCCTTTGGACAGATGGATAATATTAGGCACTATTCAACATGTTAATTTGTGCATTTAACATATCTCTCCCCTATGTACTTATTAACATAATTGAACAATATCTCCATTCAACATTTCTCTTACCCTTTTAGCCCATTGAAAGCATACTTTATGCAAGTTAATTGTGCATATAACAAATCTCCCTCTTTGTACTCATAAAAAAAAAAAAAAAAAATAGAAGGCAAACTCAAAACATTTCACATAAGAAGAGATGCACAATCAACATACAAGTTTTAAAAAGTTTTAGATATGAAGTAGCGCAGGTTGCTGTCAAAAAACTGCAGAATATGTTTTTCAAGCATGCACAAGTTTTTCTAAAAACGATTTGTAACCAGTTTCAAATATTTATATAAGTTCAAAAAGCATCACTAAGCATGCTTAAACATTTTAAACCAGATTTTAACATAAAATTATCTTAAGCATGCATAAAAAGAACCTATCATAGATTTTTGCAAACTGAACAATTCGCAATCATCACAGAAACATATATGAACATCTACTAGCTTTTTTATCCCAAGATCAAGTTTTAGATCATTTTGTCTCTATGATATTCAACACACATCTTGCTTTGGTCATGCCTAATTTTCTGCATAAAGTGCAAAAACATTTCTCACTCAAAGGTTTTATAAAAGTATTAACAATTTGATTGTTTGTATCAACAAATTCTAAGTTGATATCTCTATTTAAAACATGATCTCTAATGAAATGATGTCTGATTTCGATATGCTTGGTTATTGAGTGTTGAATCGGATTTTTTGTTAAATTTATAGTACTTGTGTTGTTACAGCGAATTGAAACATTTTATACTTTAAACCATAATATAGCAAAGTTTATTTCATCCATAAAACTTATGCACAATAGCTATTGACAGCTATACACTAAGCTTCGGCTGTCGAAAGTGCAATTGAATTTTGCTTCTTTGATTGCCAAGATATTAAAGAGTTTCCAAGAAAGTGGCATTTGCCTGTGCTTTTTCGATTGACATTGCATTCAACAAAGTCAGCATCGGAGTATCCAACTAGAGAAAAAATAAATAAACTTTAGGTATCATAAGCCAATTTTAATAGAGCCTAAAATATACTTAAGCATGCATTTTACTGTACTCAAGTATGATTCTTTGGGGCGAGATTGAAATTGTGCTCATACACACACCAACAACATAATATTAGGTCAAGAAGCTGTTAGATATAACAAACTACTTATCACTCCACTATAAAAGCTTTTCACAAACATTTTTCCCATTTTTCTCTTTATCAAGTTTTACATTTTTAGCCATTGGTGTAGGTCTTGTTTTGCAATTATCCATTTTGAATCTTTTTAAGAGTTCTTTGATATATTTAGATTGATTTATGAAGGTTTTGTTTTCAAATTGCCTTACTTGAAGACCTAAAAAATAATTTAGTTCTCCCATCATGCTTATTTCAAATTCTTTCTTCATTGATTCAATAAATTCATCTATAAGACTCACATTAGTAGCTCCAAATACAATACCATCCACATAGATTTGCACAATCAATATATTTGAATTTTGATTTTTTATAACTAGAGTTGTGTCAATTTTTCTTCTAGAGAAATCCTTCATTTAATAGGAAGCTACTAAGTCTTTCATAGTAGGCTCTAAGAGCTTGCTTGAGACCATAATGAGCTTTATTTGATTTATTAACATGATCAAGGAATTCATTGTTTTCAAAACCTGATGGTTGCTTTACATAAACTTCTTCTTTTAAAAAACCATTTAAGAAGGCACTTATGATATCCATTTAAAAAAAGTAAAATTTTTTATTGTAGCAAATGCCAAAAGCATTTTAATAGCTTATAGTATAGCAATCGAGGCAAAGGTCTCATCAAAATCTGTGCATTCATCTTGATTATATTCCTTAGCTACTAATCGAGCTTTATTTCTAGCTATTGTTCTAACTTCATCTAGTTTATCCCTATGGACCACTTGGTTTCAATAACCGATCTACTATTAGGTCTAGGAACCAAGCTCCAAATTTCATTTCTTATTATTTCTTCTTGCATTGTTTATACCCAAAATTCATATTTTAAAGCTTCTTTTGTATTTTTAAGCTCGGTTTGAGATCGAAAGACAATATTACCGATATTTCTTAGGGAACATCTTGTTTGTACCCTATTACAAGGTTCACCTATTATTAGATCTTTTGGATGTGATAGTTTATACTTCCATTCTTTAGGAAGATCATTGTTGACAGATTCAGTAACGCCCTAAAATTTCATTACGGCGATTACCACCACGCATAACATTTGTATGTTATACATTCAGGCTTTCTTATATGATTTGTTTATCGTAAACATTTTCTACTCAAATTTAACTTTAGAAATAATTTAATTAGATTATCAAAACCACTAGATTTAAAGCTTACAAAATAAACTTTTATTAAAACGTTTAAACAACTACTCTTATGAGTATATCAACATTCTACAAAAACAACATCATATACTATTTACTCTTGAGTAGTTCGAGTTTTAAAACAATACCATACCATCAAGTATCTCATATACCTTTCCTGATGGTGTAACAAAACTTTAAAGCTCACTACAAAACATATGGGCACCACTAGGCCCTTTAGAAGAATATTACAAATTTAAAATATATAAATCCATTTCTTAAATGAAAATGATAAATATATATATATATATATATCCAGAGATCCTAAACCACTTCTCTCTTCAACAAACTTCTTCAAAGTTGACCTATACTCGAAATAATCAACATCATCCAAACATCATCAATAGTATCATCTTCATCATCACATCATCATCAACTCATCAAGACAACACCTGAAAAGAATACAACAATAACAATAATGAGCCAAAGCCCAGTACACAGTAACACAACCACACATGATGTGAACACAAGCTTAAACTAAATGCAATGCAATAACAATAATTTATTATCTTTAATTAAAGTGAATTAAACAACATTGAAGCACTCATGCTCAAAAACAATCCTGAGAATCCGAGAGCCCTTAATAACAGTAGCTACTTAATGGATTAATATAGGCAGCTTGAATATCTATATCTCCTATATCTAACTGAAAAAGAAAACAGCACCATCTAGGGTTCACAGTCATTACACAACACTATTCATCCCAATCCATATAATCATCTAATTCAATCATCCCCATAAAACGTGAATCGGATCATATTACTTCTCTCCAAGCCTAAGTGGATGTTACACCAATACCATTTACCCCATTAGCTTCCTGCCAAGCCACTTATGGATGTCATTGCATCATCATGGGGGTGGCTTAAGCGATTAAACCACTGTCCCCCTTGGGACAAGGTTGCCACTCCTTGGTCTGGATTCAATAGTACAAGCATAAGCAACACTCAATTATAAAGGCCATCATTAAGTTTTAGTTCATTAGGGATGTATATCATAACAAACAATAAGCACATCACTGTGTACCTTTTATATGAAATCCAAACAAAGGCTCAGATGCCATCTCAAAAGATAATTAAGAAGATTTAGAAACCATATTCAAACATTTGTTTAAGAGAGTTAAACTATATAAGAAACTAAATTAATTAACTATTTACTTCTAATTCATTTTAGAACCTATTTGATCAAACACTGAGTAGGAACCCCGTTATGGCTGCGAAGATCACCTCACCAAAATATGAACAGTTCTTCATTATCTGTTAAAGTATTTCTTTTCACTTTGATTATAGTTTCTTATTATAAAAAAACATCATTACGTCATTCATATTCAAAATACTCACATCCAAAGCAAACACACATGTGAAACAACATAATCCCTTTATCAAACACGGTCTAGCTCATTATATTACAATGTACTATCTCTAAGCCATTTATAAGTTTTAAGTCTATTTTAATTTAACTTGAAAAAATTGATTCAACTTAGCCAGTCTAATTCACTTTAGCTTAGTAAAGTTCATCAAGTCAATTTGAGCTTAGATATGTTATTAATTCATTGTATATCTAAGATTTATGTCAACTTAAGCCTATATTGACTTGATCTTAGCTAAATTGATTAGAATTGATCTTTTAATCCAATTACTAAGCTAAGGTAATTAAACTTAATCTTTCTAATCAATTTTAGCTCAATAAATTCTATTTAGTTAAGTTGGATCTATATCGATTGACTAGGTTCATTTTCTATCTAAGATTCATATTAACTTAAGTTTATGTTAACTTAATCTTATCCAAGTTGATTAAACCTAATAAATTTAATTCATTTTAGTTCATTCAGGTCCATTTAGTCAACCTGAACCTAGATTTATTAACTAAGTCCATTTTATACTTAACTGCATACATTTAACTAGTAAACAAGCTCTCAATTTTGTTTCGATATGTTACAGCTTTAAACAATTAAAATTTAGGCTTTTATACTTATAGAATTTCTAAAAACTTTATGTAGGATTTTGAATCACTTCAATCGAGTTCGAATGAAAAACTTATGATTAAAATACGAAACAGTGTCGTGCTGGAAAAATTTGATCCGAGAAGATAACTCTCCCGTCATAGCTATGATCTAGGCCTTATCATTTGAAAATTCATGTTTCGAGGAGATCACGAGCGTATCATGCTCATGATGAACAAGGTAACCTGGTTACACATTTTTCTTGTTTTTTTACCTTAATTTTATCAACTTATAACATCATATTTTAATCAAAACATCATAAAAGCAGCACAACACCTATACTCATTCTACTTCATTAAACATTTCCAAACCACTTCATCGAATCCTTTACCATTCATACATAAGCCATATATTACCATTCACCAATTTTATCACAAACCCAACTTGAATCTAGCATCAATTCATCATATGCACATGTAAACAATTAGTAAAACAAAAGAACAAGCAAAACTTATCTTTGTAAACAGCCCCAAGTTCTTTATTTTCTTGATCACTACTCCTCCTAAGTTCTTGAAGCTTTTTCATGCATAATCTTTAATTTTTATCCTGTTTTTCATCTTCATTTTCTTCCAAAATCTTGTTGGATTTGAGATTTTGGGTTTGATTATCGAGAAAAGGAAGAGAAATGAAGAAGAAGGAAAAGAAAAATGAAAGAACCGAGAAGAATAAGGAAGAAAGAAATAAGGGCAGCAAAAGGAAAATGAAAAAGGAAAGGAAATGATAAGATCTTAAGATATTTATAAATATTTAGGATTAAAGGTTTTGATTTAAGTTTTTCATATCATTATCTTAACTATCGAAAACAATTGAAAAATATTTCAAAATTTACAACATATAAATCAATAACTTGAATTGAAAATCTAGTTTAGGAGTTCAATTTGTAAAAACTTAATATTTAGTTGGAGTTCGAGTTTAAAACTAGTATTTTTAAATAAGTAGTTGATTTCGAAAAAATGTGGATTTAAGATAATGAAGGTTAAAATAAAATTCAAGGGTTCAGGAGTTTAATAAACATTTAATTTGAATGTTTAAGAGTTTTAGGTTTTGAAATTGATGAAAATAGGTTATAATATGACTTTGATAAAGATTATGAAATTTGATTTTTGTTAGAATAAATGGATGAATGAAATAGACAATTTGAAAGGAACATCAAATCTCAGATCTTAAATTAATTTAATTACTAATTAACCATGCCCACTTATCTAATCATATCTTATAATTCATTTTCCTTAATTTAACTAAACTATCTAACCTAAAATTTTTAGGTTGTAATCTAGTCCTAGTCCAAAATTAATTATTACTATACTATTAATTAAACTATTTCTAATTTAATTAGGTGTGGTTGGGGTATTTCAGATTCATTCACAGCATCCTTTTATGTTCATTTACTTCTTTATTATTATTTTGAGAGAAAACTTATCCAAATCAGCACAAACATTATCCACATCATCACTTGAACATAAAATAAGTCTAATAATAATAAAAAACAACATGGATAGATTCATTTACTAATAAGGTTGTCCTATTAATCACTCTATATGTTTTACTAGTCAAAAAGTAATCTAGAAAAATGCCTTCATCACTTTTAGCATCAAACTTAGCTAATTATTTTTTCTATTGTTCAACATGTAACATTTAGTGCCAAATGGATGAAAAAAAGATATGTTAGGTCTTTTTTTTCCAAAGCTTGTGGGAGTTTTCTTAAGAATTAGTCTTGTGAAAACTCTATCTGATATATAACATGTGGTGTTTACAACTTCAGCCCAAAAATATTTTCGTAACTTGTTTTCACACAACATGGTTCTGACCATCTCAATCAAAGTTTTACTTTTTCTTTTAGCTACACCATTTTGTTGTGGAGTCCTAGGTACTTAAAAAGTAAGTTCAATGCCATATTTACTATAAAAATTATCCATTTCATAATTTTCAAATTCCCCCCCACAATCACTTTGCATGATTACAATATTAAGACCTTTTTCATTTTAGACTTTTTTGTATTTTTTTCATCTTTAGATGCAAAGAAGAAAGTCTACGTGTATCTAGTGAAGTCATCAACAATAACCAAGGTATATTTTCTTTCCTCCTAAACTTAAAGTTTGAATAGGACCAAACAAGTCCATATGCGATAGTTCCTAATGGCCTAGAAGTGAAAATAGTATCCTTAGACTTAAAAGAAGTCTTAGTTTACTTTCCTTGTAGACATGCTTGACAAATCTTATCATTTTGAAAATTTATTTTTGGTAAACCTTTGGCAATATTCTTTATAACAAGTTTTCAAATTACATCGATGCTAGCATGTCCTAATTTTCTATGTCATAACCAACTATTATCATTTTGAGAGTATAGACAAGTTTCATTCGATGATTTGAAATCATCTAGATTAATTTTGTAAATATTTCTTTATATATACCCCTCAAGACAAGCTTGATTATTGTCAATTCTTTTAATAGAACATTTATTGTCAAGAAATGTTACTCTAAAACCATTATCACCTAATTGACTTACACTAAGCCGATAATGTTTCAAATCATTAACCAAAAGCATGTTTTTAATAATTAAATTTTGTTTACTAGAATGTTACTTTCACCGATAATTGTTGACTTATGATTATCTATGAAGATAATATTCCCTTGAACTTTCAAGTCCAAAGATATAAACTTAGATGTGTCTTCGGTCATGTGTCTAGAGCAACCGCTATCCAAGTACTATTTGTTGTTTCCACTTGAAGATTCCTACAAAATAGAGGATTATTTCTTTGGTGCGCATTTGAGTTTGGGTCCTTTTTGGTTATGTGTAACAAGAATTTCTCTTTTAGGAACCCAAACTAGCTTGCTTTTATGATTCAAAGGCATGTTTTTTCTTATTGCACAATTATGTGTAATACGACTAGATTTGCCACAGTAGTTGCATGTCCCATGAGTAGTATTTACAAAACGAGTTTTATGGAACTTACAGCTACGTTCTCTATTATAGCCAATTTCATATTTGTTTGAATCACACCTTTGATTTCCAAGTGTGTTCAAGTTCTTTTTTCCCATTGGTGAATTTATCTATAGTTGCTTTTGAATCATTTAAGTTGTCTTTTAATATAATATTTTTATTTCTTAATTCTTCTAGCTCCTTTAAGATTTCATGACCACTACTACCAATACATGCAACATTATCATTATTTAAAGTTTTTACTTTAATAACAAGTAAATCGTTTTCATTTGTTAATTTTTCATTAATCTTGTTCAATTCTTCATTTTTGCTTTTTAGCTTTTACATTTATTAATCATCTTATCATTTTCTAATTTTAAAACATTAGTTTCTTCATGCAACCTTTTATTTTCTATTTTAATCTCCTCATGCTTAATTCTAAATTTATCCAGCTCTACTTTCATCATTAATGTTTTAAGCATGCTGCTCTTTTTCACTACTTTTATTAATCCGTTGTATATTTTATCATACATTGCACACATCTCATCATAAGAAAGGGAAGAGGGGTAGCTTACTTCATCATCTACCGCCATGAAACACACATTCTCATCTGAGTTACTTAAGTCATCATCACCCCGAGTGGCAATGAAAGCTTCTTTTCTGGATCCCTTCGATGCTTTCTTGAGTAGTTGACAATATTGTTGGATGTGTCCCAATTTGTGACATTTATAGAAGGTTATCACATCCTTCTTTCTGTTTGTTGATGAGCTACTGTCATCGTCCATTCTATCTTTTTGCTAGACCTCGTGAACTTCTTAAATTTTCGGGCCATCAAGACAAGTTCCTCATTATCATCATCATCCTCATCTTTGCTAGAATCATGACTTGTGGCTTTTAAGGCAATGACCTTCTTGTTTGATTCCTCTCCTTGCTTCTTAACAATCTCATATGTTTGAGAGCTCCAAAGAGTTCTTCTTTACTCATAGCACTTAAATCTCATGCTTCTTCAATAACTATTCTCATTGCTTCCCAATCATTGGGTAGTGACTTCATGAGATTAGCATTTATTTCCAAATTAGTAAAATTATTCCTAAGTACGATAGAAGAATTTATAATGTTGATGAATCTATTGTGCATCTCATCTATAGATTCATTTGGAAGCATTTTGAAATCTTCGAACTATCTATACGAAAGACTTACTTTTGTATCTCTTACTCATGAAAGTCCTTTTATAAGTTTTTTCTAATTTATCCCATATTTTACTTGTACATATTCTATTTAAACCACTTTCATTTAGCCTACAATGCAATATGATCATAGCTATTTTATTCAATTTTAATCTTTTCTAATCTTCTTCATTATAATCTTTTTCTTATTTTCCCTCTATAGTTAAAAAGCTCATTTTCTATAATTTCGTATTAACTTATTTTGAGCTTTTAGAAGAAGTTTCATTATACACTTCTAATATGGGTAATTACCCTTCCTTAGAAGCGGTGGTCTATTGATAGCTTGTCTTTTTAGAAACCTTAGTGTATTTGATACCATGATCTTCACTCTATGTGTGATTAAGCTAAGAAAATTAGAGATAAGGATCTGATACCAAATGAAAATGCATTAGAAAATAATAAAGAGGGGGAGGGGATGAATTGAGTATTTTACCTAAAATGCACAAACAAAAAAATTTCATGTAACAGATTAAATTAAACTTTAGTAGCAGTAGATATTAGCAATGACAAATTATATTTTATAATATAAAAGAGATAAGGATAGAAAAATTAAGCCTATATTGTACGTGGAGTTTGACCTACTTCCTACTCTCTATGGTTACTAATTGCCTCCAACTAAGGACTTCACACACTTTTATTGATTCAATAACACAAGCTCAAAGTGAGCAGTACACCACTTTACAACACGTAAGAAATAAAATATTTCCTTCTTTCATAAGATGCTCAAAAATAGAGCACTTAAATGTTTTTCTCTCTCTCTTTGCATATTTTGCAAATTCATGAACAATAATACAAAGAGAATGAGAGATTTTTTTTTTATTTGTATGTCTACAAATAAAAGCTCTAAATATTTGTGCACTTCATAGTTCTTCTCTTTTTCACACATGATCTCTTTTTTTCAAATCTCCAAAGGAACATACGTTTACAGACTTCAAATATTTTAAATGTCCGTTAGAGTTAACGTCTTAAAATCGCTAAGCATTAAGCGCATGTAACAGCTTTTTCATGCCATATTGGCTCCCATTTTAAACTGTCGCACCTCAGACCTATCGCACCTTATATTTGACCCTTAAACAAGTGTATGCTCCTTCAAACCTTGAATTCAAACATGTCACGCCTTAGATTGAGCTCTTCACCATATCCGTGCTTCTTCAAGCCTTGAATTCAAATATGTCGTACCTTAAATGTATGGACTTGTCAAGCCTTAGACATGACCCATGACCACTGCTGTGCTCAAGAATTTATCCCCACTAAATCCTGCACAAACTCTAGAGAATAATATATATATATATATAATATATGACACATATAACTTAGAAATTAGATTAACATAGTTTTTAAGTATAAAATAGACTTGGTTAATCAATCTAAGTTTAACTTGACTAAATAGACTTGAATGAGCTAAAATGAATTAGATTAATTAAATCTAATCAACTTGACTTACTAATTGATTTAAATGATTAATTCTAATCAAATTGGCTAAGATTAAGTTGAAATAGACTTAATAGCTATTGATTGGGTTAGATTAATGTGTTAGGTCAGGCTTTGAATAATATGAAGAATATGTTGTTTCAAAGATATACATGCTAAGGGAGATGGATGTTTAATATAAGTTTAATAAAAGTGAATGAATTATAAACAAAAGGAAAATAAATAATTTAATAGACAACGAAGAATTGTTCATATCTTGGCGGGGCAATTTTCGCAGCCATGATAGGGTTTTGACTTAGTGCCTAATCAAATAAGTTTTTAAAATGAGTTTGATGTAAGTTAATAATTAATTTAATTTCTTATATGAGCTTAATTCTTGAACAGATGAATGGATAGCTGATCTATCCTCTACTTTTGTTTTGGACTCCAGACACTATGAAAGGTATGCAATAACATGTGTGTTATTTGTTAGGATAAGTATTCCTAATTAACTAATACTTAAAAGACAACCTGATTTATGAGTGTTGTTTGTGCTTGTGTCGATGAATCTGGTTTGCGGAGCGATAACCTTATCCAAAGCTGGGCACAATAGTTAGGTGCTTAGTCCACCTCCTACCATGACGTGATGGTATGCCATGATGTAATGGCAATTTATAAGTGATTTAGCGGGTAACTGATGGGGCAAATGATGTCGACATAGTGTTGCTTAAGCTTAGAGTGAAGTAACATGGTTTAGTTCATATTTATGGGACCGGTTGAACTAAAACAATATTATGGATTAGGATAAGTAAAGTTGTGTATCGGCTGTGAACTCTAGATAAAGCTATTTTCTCTTTTTCAATTAGATATAAGAGATATAAGTATCTGTGCTACTTATATCAACCCCTTGAGAAACTATTATCCACCAGATTTTTAGAGATTGTTCTAGAGTGTAAGTGCTCCAGTGTTGCTTATTTCACTTTAGTTTAAAGATATAAATTTGTTGTTGCATTACATTAGTTTAAGTTTATACATCATCTCGTGTGTACTTGTGTTGCTATTATACTAGGCTTCGACTTACGGTTATCTTCTTTATGGGTATTGATTTGATGTGATGATGATGATATTGATTGAATTGGGTGTATGGCGCAACTTTAAAGGATTTAGGCGATAAGTGAAGAAGATTAAGATCTTGGTTGTATTTTACTTTATTTTGTTTAAGATCGGATTTATCTTTCAAAGTCTATATTTTCTTTAAGGGCCTAGTAGAGTCCATATTTTTTGTAATAAGCTTTTAAAGTTTTGTTTTACCATCATAAAAGATACATGAGATATCTGATGGTATTGGCTTGTTTTAAAGTTGAGTTAGTTAGGAGAGTAGCTCATAGTATTGTTTATGAGAAAGTTAAACTACTCATGTGAGTAGAAGTTAGAAATATTTTTATAAAGTTTATTTTATCGATGCTAAATTCAGTTTTCTCTAGAATCTAATTAAACGATTTCAATAATTATAACTGACTAGCAAATATTCAATATAGACATATTTTTTAAGTAAGCCTATGCATGTAATACTTAAAATATTATACGTAGCTGGAGAATAGGCATATCTAAATTTAGATTTGGAACATGTCGAGTCTTTACAAAATGAACAAGGGAAAAACGTAACAATCGGGTACATAGCCTTCATTATGGGCGCGATGGAACCCGTGATGATCTCTATTCCTTATAATTTTTTAAGAACACTTGATCGCGGGTGTGATGATTCCTGTTATGCTCA
This sequence comes from Combretum micranthum, assembly GCA_024138025.1. Classification (NCBI taxonomy): domain Eukaryota; kingdom Viridiplantae; phylum Streptophyta; class Magnoliopsida; order Myrtales; family Combretaceae; genus Combretum; species Combretum micranthum. Next base: position 157,650 of record JAMXBD010000450.1, on the reverse strand, counting down.
CATATTTAAAAAAAAATTATCATCATGGGTGTGATCCATCTCGTGATGATCTCTATTTTGAAAAATTTAGGTCATCACTAGCGTGATGGTCTCTGTTCCTTGAAAAAATTGATGAAAATATTATCACTGGCGTGATGCCCTATGATCACACTTTTTTATCTTATCGCACTCTCCATCATGGCCATGATGAGCCTCTAACGACCATCACACCCTCCATCACGAAGGTGATGAAAGGAGTAATCAACCCAAACTGAAACAAAGAAGGAAAAATAAAAATCAAATAAATGCATGGATGAAATTAATAATGAGTAATGTATCTACATGTGTGTTATTCATAGAAATTATTAAATAATTTTTATATATTATGTATATAAAGTTTTAGTTAAACAAATACATATGTATATGATATGTTGATGAGATGAATGATAAATATTGATGTATGATACATATATATAAGCATGTGAATATGATATATTATGTTGTTGAATATGTTTTGGTAAATGTATGTGTGTATACATCATTAATCATAAATGTTCAAATATATGTTTTGCAAAACAAAGTTGATAATTAAGTAAATGAGATTAAACTAATAAAAGTAGACTTATTAACTATAGGTGGCTTTAATTAAATGATTAGTCTTAAAATGAACTCCTATATATAAAATGAACTTGGTTGATGAATCTAAGTTGAACTTGAATTAATGAATATTAGTAAGCTAAAATAAATTAGAATGATTAAGTCTAGTCAACTTAGATAAGTCAAGTAATATAGACTTAACTTGTAATTGGCTGAGAACTAATAAGCTCGTAATGAGATAGACTAGGCTATGTTTAATATGAGGAGTATGTAGTTTCAAATATTATTTGCTAAGACAAATGAGTATTTTGAAAATGAATAATATAATAGTGTTTATATAATAAATGTATATAAACACAGAGAAAAGAAATATTTTGACAGACAATGGAGAACTGTCTGTATCTTAGCGGGGCGATTTTTGCAGCCATGACAGACTCCTACTTAGTGTTTGATCAAATAGGTTTCTAAAATGAGTTTCATATAAATGGATAATTAAATTAAATGCTTATATGAGTTTAATTCTTGAACAAATGATTGGATAGCTGATAAATCCTTTGCTTTTGTTTAGGATTTCGGACTCCTTTAAAAAGTACATTGTAACTTACGTGTTGATTGTTAAGATAGGCATTTAAAATGAATTACAACTTAAAGATAGCCTTAATAATTGAATGTCTCTTATGCTTTTGTCATTTAATCTAGTCCGGGAAGTGACAACTTTGTCTAAAGCCTAGCACGATAGTTAGGTGCTTAAACTATCCCCTACCATGATGCAATGGCAATTCATAAGTGGCTTAGTGGGTAACTAATGGGGTAAATGATATCGGTATAATGTTTATCTTAATGGGCGAGAAATAATACAAATAGAGTGGGTGTAACAATCGCGAACCTTAGATGAGGCTATATTCTTTTTCGGTTAGATATAGGAGATATACGTATTCGAATTGCTTATATCAACCCCCTGAGCAACTATTGTTACTCGGGACCCCCAGATTCCCCAAGGCTTGTTTTGGAGTGCAAGTGTTCCGGTGTTGTTTGATTCACCTTAATTCAAGATAATAAACTATTGTTTATTGCATTGCCTTAGTTTAAGCATGTGTGTCATCTCATGTGTAATTGTGTTGTTGTGTACTGGGACTCGACTCATTCTTTTTCTTCTTTCCAGGTGTTGATTTGATGTGATGATGATGGTTTGGATGATGATAATGATTGACTTGGGCATGGGTGATTCTGGAGGTTTAAGAGGAAGAGTGAAGTGAAGTAGGCCATTGGATTATTTTGTTTTAGAACTAGATTTATTCTTTTGAAATTTATAATATTCTTTAAGCACGTAGTTATGAAGCTCATGTTTGTAATAAGTTTTTAAGTCTTTATGTTAGTTTCTCTTAATATTAGTTTTGATGATAATATAAAGATAAACGTTTACTAGCAAATTTATTTAGTGTACAATTATCAAGTTATAAAAATTATAATAAAGTATAATTAGAAGTTCTATGAAAATGTTTTTAAAAGAAAGATCAAACTCAGAGAGTAATTTAAAAACTGTATGGAAAGTTTTTCAATAAGAGAAGGTAACTCAAAAGGTAGGCCCGCTGCTTGTCAGCAAGTCAGTAATACTCAGAGGGTAAATCAGAATGTAGACCTACTAATTACTATATGGACAAAAACTGTAGATTTATGAACAAAGAATTGTAGATGGAATTTTTTTTTATTTTTTCATCAATTTGAAGACCCAACTCCAAAGTTGAATATATTTGGGTGGTACATTCAAATATGTTCCAAAAAGTTGATTCAAATATCTAGGGGATTCAAGTTTTCATCTCATCAAAGATTTATTGTTAAAGATTTAAGTTATTGACAGCAAGTTCAAGCTCATATGTTCAAGTTCAATTTTTAACATGTCTAAGATTCGACTTAGATCTATCGTGAGAAGCTTATCTGATAAAGTTAACTATTTATGAGATATCAAGGTCGTGTTTCAACAGCTCAAGGAATTCAAAGTCATAGAAGTTTAAGAACAACAACATACAGGCCAATTTCAATGGGATACAAATCTATTTCATAACAACATACAGGCCAATTTCAATGGGATACAAATCTATTTCATACTTCAATATATAAGAAGATATTTCTCATTAAGATATGACTAACAACATTCAAATATCAACCTTAAGGCTTGTCTTCAATGAGACATGCATCAATATTTAGTTTACTATTAGATTTACATGAAATTTGTTATCTCGGTAGGTATACAATAATAGGATCAAGATGTTCATCAATAGTCAACTTTATCTTATCCGTTGGAAGATTTAAACAAATATATCAGAAGACGTTGTCAGCGGCGAGGAGAAAAATTTGGAATAAATCTCATCTCAAAGATTCAAATAATCTCTTTATCCATTGAAGTCTTAGAGTTTAAATATCAACAGGAGAACAAAAATAAAAAATATAAAGAAGCTATCATTACTCTAAAATTTTACTCCAACCCATAATCGTGCTAAATACTGCTAGTTTATAATTTCATTCATTGTACTAAAATTTGAGAGGACTTTAATTCTTTATTCATCATTTGTTTTTTATTAGTTGTGTGAGATAGATTACAAGTAGACTTTGAGTTTAGAGATAGCTAAGTGTTAGCGTGAAGTCTTACGGAGTAACTTGAGGACACTATTTGTAATCACTTTTTCATTGGATATAGTGGGACATACTGGTGTAGAATACTGGGTCCCTGGCTTGGAACTGGAAGAGAGGACTAATCTCGAGGCTAATCCTCTATAACTCACTGCGCAAATTTCTCTTATTCTACTCTTATTTATTTTTGTGCATTTGATTATAGTAAAATCAAGCCATACTTTACAACTAATTGGGGTTGTGTTTAAAAGTTAGAAAAATTAAAGTTAAAATTTTTGTTTTAAGAAACTAATTCACCCAACCTCTTGGTTACTTTTTAGAATCAACACTTTGTTTATGAGAAAGTTGATCTACTTATGCGAGTAGAAGTTAGAAATATTTTTATAAAGTTTATTTTTCTATTGCTAAATCCAGTTGTCTTCAAAATCAAATTAACTGATTTTAGAATCTAAAATTGGCTAGCAATTGGTCGATATAAACATATCTTTAAAGGTAGCCTGAGTGTATGATACATGTATTATACGCGACATTGAACACACTTAGAAGAAAATCTGGGGCGTTACAAAGCACCTCTTACACTTTAATCTTCAATCACCATCATTTATCTCAGTAGATCATGATTGCTTCTCCTCAACGACATCATTAAACTATTGTGAATACCACTACTGGACCATGGAATCAAGGTTATTCACTGTCTTAGTAAGTTTCTGCAATACATGACAATGAGAATTTTTACAATGTCTCATCCATCAACCCCTATTAATCAAGATAATTTGTCAACATGTAATGTGTGTGTAAGACCCTAATGTCCAATCACAATCTCAATCCAACACCAAAACTCACAAATCTAATATTAATAATAGAATACCCTAGTTTTCAATAACACCATGTAAACCTTAATCACAAAAGGCATGCACAAAAATGATAAAAACCCTAATTTTTTATCACCATACCAATGCATAACCATCATAGTCAAACTCTATCCAAGATCACAACTTATAAACCCTGAGCTCTGATATTCGATCACAACCACAAACCCTAATCATGAATGAGCACGCACAATGGTAGGGACAACTAACTATAAACCGTGCTCTACAATAAATCGGATGTGCCTAAAACAAATTGATACCAAAATAAAATATACCTAGGAAGATAATCACTAGGTCTTCTATTGATAAATTAAAATAACCAAAAATCTAAAAACTAAATTAATTTGCTTTTATATGTTTAAATTGATGATTGAGTTAAATTGTCGTAGTTAAGTTAGTATAATTCAATTAGATTATATGACAAATTCTTAGTATGGGAAATTTTTGTGATTGAATTATATGTGTGTTGGTAAAAATTATAGATATATTTGTTTGTTGAATTTTATAAAATTAAGCTGTATATGTGATTAATTGTAAGCTTAATGGATTTTAAGTCCCAAAAATTTAACTCAAGTTCAATTAAGTTAATTAATTTAAGCCCAAACATAACCCAATTCCCAAGCCCAGGTTATGGCATCTTCTATAAGTTTCTAAATGCCTAAAAGTCAACAAAGTAGCCAAAAATGTCATAAACCAAAACAAACCCTCTCTCTCTATCGTATCTCTCTTCGTTTCTTCCTTCTCCAAACCCAAACGAATCCAACTTTCATCCATTCATATCCCTTCTAAACCATCACAAACTGGATACAAAGCTAGGAAGTAAGACACAAACTCAAGAGGAGTGGGAACCAAGCCAAGAAAGTTGGAGAAAGAAACTTGATTACTAGTAGTAGCTAAACAAGTAAGAAAATTCGATTTCTTGTTTGTCTTGTTTATTCATGATTTTGATTAGTGTTAATGTTAGATAGGAGTAGAACTTTGATGTTTTATGTGAATTAAAAGTATGTTATTGCGTTGTTGAACTAAGTGTGCAAATAGGCGTATGTATCCTAAATGTTTAATGAAAAGAAATATGGAGTTATGATGATATAATGTATGGATGGATGTTATAGTGATGAGTAAGTAGAAATTGGATGATTAGAGTAATAATAGAGGTCAACAATCTTAAATGATGATATTAGGTACTTAGGTTAAGTTTATTGTGTATTTGTGTGAGGAATGAATTTGTGTGAACAAATGAGTTTGATGATGCTTGATATATGCGTATAGCTTAGTTTGGTAAGTTTTTAGAAGTACATAGGAGTTTGGTAAAGAATTAGAGGATATAGGACTTCAAAATTTTCGAAACAAGTACCATAAGATAGTACCATGTTCATCACGAGTGTAATCAAGGCAATTGTCTTCTCGGATTTATGTTTCCCTGTCAAACACGGTCGTTACATGGTCCGTTATCTCCTCGGGTTGTTTTAGAAAAAATTCCTACAAAGCTTGTTGTGGGCGTAATTATCATCATGATCTTTATCACGACCATGATAGGGGCATTATCTCCTACTATAGGCGTAATAAGGCCAATTGTTTTTATTTCAACCCAAGATCATAGGCGTGATGGTGCTTGTGATGACCATCATGGCCTAGGTCATGGGCATGATAGATCCCCTAGTATTGTTCTTTAAAAAAAAAATCTTTATTGATAATAGATAGATAATTAATAAAATATGAAATGTGTATTTGTGCTTATACAAGTTAAAAATGAGATGATTAGAATCTTGTTTGAGTATAATGAGTTAATATGTTGTCGTGAACAAGAAGTTTAACATGAAATGATTTTCTTAACAGACACACTCTTAGTTGGGTTTGAGCTCAGGTCTATTGTTTGATAGATCAACTTATTCAAGTATGTAATAGCTTGTTTGATTATTGTTAAGTTAGACATACTCTAAATGAACTTGATCAAAGTTGAGTTAAAATGGTTTGAAATTGGTTGTGCTTTTTGTCGTTGAATCTGGTCCGAGGAGCGACATCCTTATCATGATGCAATGGCACAGTAGTTAAGCGCTTAGACCACATTGTCATGATCTAATGACTTTTCTTTTGCCATGATGTAATGGTGATTTATGAGTGGCTAAGTGGGTAATCGATAGGCGAATAGTATCATATAACGTTTGCTTGTTCTTAGGAGAAAATAATATGATTTACTTCACATTTGTAAGACTGGTTGAACTAGATAATATTATGGATTAAGTTAAGTAAAGTTATATAATGGCTATTATCTTAGATGAGATTATTACTCTATTTTGTGGATATAGGAGTTATAAGTCTTCGGACAACTTAAACAACCCCTTGAGCAGCTGCTGTTACTCAGGACCCCTAGATTTCTAATTGTAATCGGTTTGAATATCCAGTGATGATTGGCTTATCTAATCAAGATAATCAATTTATTGATTGTTGCATTGCATTTAGCCTAAGCATGCTTGTCACCTTGTGTTTGCTTGTGTTATTATACTAGGCCTCTGGCTCATGATACTACCTTGCAGGTGATGTTGATGATGATTGCTATGATATATAGGATACGAGACCATTGAAGCCTTCTTAGACGAGTGTGATGACTAAGAAACCAATGCACAAACCAAGTTGTTATGTTTAAATTTTCTTAAAGACTTTGAAGTAGAAATATATTTTGTTATAGTCTTGTTGTAAAAGCCTTGATTTGTAAACTAAGATTTTAATTTGTTCCTTATGCTTTGTTCATAAACAAGTTTTGCATCTTTTGAAGTGTCATTGGTTTGATAATAAAGTTATTCTAAGTTTTGTAAAGTTAACCTACTCATGTATTGAGTAGTTATATATTAAAGATTTTATGATGTTATCACAGGATTAAACAAATAGTCAATACATTCATATTCTTTATGGATAACCTTACGTATAATACTTGGGTATTTTATAGTATTAGAGTATTATGTGTGGTTGAGACAATTGGCATGCTTAATTATGAGGATTAGGCAGGTCGAGTCCTCACATAAACAAAATAACAATAATATAATACACTAAGAAGATAATCACTAGGGTATTTATAATTAATAATAATTAATCCTAAATAAATCTCTAAAACTTAACTTAAGAATTAAGGTTTTCTTGAAATTTAGAGATTGGATATGGACAACATTATAGGAAAACCTAACAACAGACCAAACTACTATGGTCTCATAATTTCTGAGCTGCTTAAGATCAATCTCTAACAACTAATGAATCTAAGAATTGACCTGATTTCCATGTTGTGCAAATCAAAATGAACAATGTTGAGCTACCACTACAGCTTAACCATACAATAGATTGTATCATCTTTGAGCAGTTGAAGTCTATATCAAGCTAATCTTATTGAGCACCAACATGGTTCGAAATGATCAAACTCCCTACCTTAAGGAGTTGTAGCAGATGACAATTAGCAACACCAAGCAAAATAGGCCTAACAACACATGACAGAGCAACAACATGACACCAAGCTATCCTACATGACTCAAGCCCCTTTTCTAATTTGACTGAAAAATTGATGCGCAAGGAGGCATCAACTTGCCAAGATAGACTTTGACAACACTCTAGTTTATTTGTCTATATTGTCATTATTTTCTTTTTGCTTGTAAATATTTAGAAACTTCCTTTTATTGTAGTAATGTAATTAACAGGTCCACCCCATCATACCATACACTTCACACAAATCTAACACCCATTCCTCACACTTTTTTCATGACCAATAAAGTATAACAAACTCTGCGTCTTGTCAAAGATTTGTCCACTTTTTCATCATCCATTGTACTCCATTCATCATCATCCACCTCCATTTCATTTTACACATTCCAAACATCATTCTTAATATATCCCATATTTACCTACAAAGTATCCTTCCGTCTTCCTCATCCATACACATTTAGCTCTAGTGGACCCATTTCTTGGCACTATTCATTACATGTTTTCATCATGGGGTGGACCTAGAAATTATTAGGAAGACATTTTGATACTTTCAGGTATAATCACTCCATCATCTATGACTATGGATCTTGTTTAGATTATTATTAATAAATCTATATATTTGTGTATGAGCTAAATTGTTTTAGTGGGATTATGTGATATGTTAATGGATTCCAGAGTACTGATTTGTTTTTATAACGGGCTTTGTTGATTTAGAACTTTGATTATTTTTATTTCAGTGTTCGTAAGGTCAATTTGTCGATAAATCTCTTATGAATCAAGGTTTGAGATATTCGAAAGGGATTCAAAAACCCAGTTAAAACAAAAGATACGGTTTTGAAATTGACATAAGCACGTGTGATTTTGGTGTGAATCATAGAACCCGCGCTCTTAATGCAATTGAAGTTGTGGTTTAGGAAATAGACACATGATTGAATCATAAATCTAATTAAAGTAACATGATTTGAGAGAGGAACATATTATCTACCTGACGATTATAAATGGGTTACTCAAAAGGGATATACAAGTTGAAATAAAAAATTTGCATCTCGAAAGTGAAACATATTTTTATGAGTTTAAGCAAAATCCAAATGACCAAACCCTATAATTACAACAAAATGAATGGAAATCCATGTCGTACCATTAATAATACTAAAGGAGTTTTTAGTAGCAGTATTCTAATTGTGAAGATCGTCACCTCAATTCTAAATCCAAGCGTAACTAGTCTTAGCCATATGTAATCATGAAAATTACATATAAAGTTGTTTTTAAAGAAGATGTTTATTGACTGTTTGTCTAAATATGCCATAAGAACCTTTACAAAAACTACTCATTAAGAGTGGCATCATACATACTATTACAAAGGTTTGTTTTCCTTTCAAAACATAATAAAAGACTTAATACATATATTACAAACCAAAGGCTTGGGATCAAGCCTTAACAAAATTACACTCAAGTTTGAAAGATCTTTAATAAAAGTTACATGATTTTACGAAAAAACATATTTACTATTCTATTACAAAAACATAAACTTCGAGGTGATGATCCCTAGTTATCTTATTCATCCAAAAAAACTTTAAAGTTAATCCCATAACCCAACTAATCATAAAACTCATCCTCATCAACACCTATGATAGGAAAACGTGAGCCAAAGACCCAATCATAAGTAATACAAACAAATACAGAGTGGTACACATTCCTAGTCTAAGCAATGCAACAACCATTAAGTTATTAACTTTATTAATCAAGTAAATCAAATCAACACATGAGTATTCAAACTCTAAAGACAAGCCATTAGGAACCCAAAGGTCCTAAGTAACAGCAAGAGCTTAGGAGGTTAATATAAGTAGCCCGGATACCAATGTTTATTATATTAATGAAAAAGGAAAAAATAACATCATATAGGGTTCACAACTATTTCTCATATTTGCTTGCTTAATCCATAATATCACTTAATTCAACCGCCCCATAAACGTGAACTAAATCATATTACTTTCCTTTAAGAATAAGTAAACATTATATCGATATCATTACCCTTATTAACTACCTATTGAGCCACTTATAAAGTGTCCATGATAAGGGGTAGCCTAAGTGCCTAACTATATGTTAACATTATCAACAGTATTGCCACTTCTTGGACATGATTCAATAGCACACGTATAAACAATTCAAACACTTTCAGGCAATCTTTGTTCATAGTTAATTTATGATATGTCTAGCCTATCAACCAACAAACAAGTTACTGAGTACCTTTAGTTTCTCGTAAAATATTAATGGATAAATATAATTTGGCAAGATATTTTGTAATATAAAGAAATTTAATTCATATAGCCTTCAATATCAATAACAACTAAAATAAAGTTCTTTATCCAATACAAAACTTAAATAAAAAAAAAACACTCATGTTTAATCATGAATTAACATTTAAACATATATTTTATGAAACATTCCATTATTTTTAAATTTTGAAAATTATTTTTTTCTTTATATATAGAGAGCATGGGTAGGTGTACGACCGTGCTTTCCCCCATGTTCCCTTTATAGAAGAAACATTATCAAAACAAGTCGTCGTGTTCTTGAGCGTGTTTTGTTCAAGGATAAAACTTAGAAGGAAGCACGGTGGGATCTATTACATGTGTTTATAGTCGTGTTTCTTTAAAGTACAAATTCCTCAAGAAACCAAAGGGAAGCATGGCGAAATACATGTAGCTGTGTTCCAATTGTACTGTCACATTTTTCTCTTCGTTCAACATACAGTGATAAGATGGTAGAATTAGGTGGCCGTGTTCCCATCGTGTTTCTCTTTGAATACCTTAATTTTTAACTCAATAAGATACACGATTATATATACTACCTCGTGTTTCACTTAAAAAAAAAAAGGCATACAACTTTGATATTTAAACATCAAATTTTCATCTCAAATAATTTACACACAAATAATGCATACACTTAACAACATTGTACACACATGAACTCCACATTTACTTCATCAAGCAACTTCTTTAACTTCATTTTCTCATTGAAAATCACACCAACTCACTTATTCACAAAAACAGCTACAATTACTTCTATATACCCATTTGCCACAACTTCAAGGATCTATCTATTCTTCAAAGATTTCAGTTTTAAGGTCTGCTCGGATTGTGAATTTTACAAAAATTTGCTTTGAAATTATCTAATTTCTACTTTGACTTTTGTGGCTTAAGAAGGCTATTTACTTTTGGACTTGGATTTGTGCTTGATGCCTTGGGCTTCATGGATTTTCAGAAAAACAAATGGGCTTGATATAATTTGATGGGGCTTTTTTTTTTTTTTTTAATAAAGGCTTGGTTTGATTAGTTTTGATGAAAATCAAACGCTTTATTGACACCAACATGCAATACGTCACAAATACTAAATCATGGTAACATAATCAATTTTATTCAACTAAACATTTAACATAATTTCATATATGATTCAATCAAATACACACAAATGAAACTTAAATCATGCATCACTAATTTAGTGAAGTTAACAGTGTAAGCTTAGTGATAAATCGTAGTAATAATTTTTAGGATTAACTTAAATAGGTTACGATCTAAAAAATCCAAATATTTGGTTTGCTTAGATTAGGAAAGAGTTCAAATCTAGTATTTAGCACAAGCTCCCTATTAAATACGTCATAGACTCACCATTTTACTACTACTTGCTAATTTCACTTGCTCTTCATTGATTTTATGGACACCATGCAAGTGAAGTTATTCTCTTAATAAGTATTTAATTTAAACCTAGTCCGTGGAGCATAGGTACGTGCTTATGAATATAGAGAGAGGAGATAGGCGTTAGGAACTTATATACATACATACATACATATATATAGAGAGAGAGAGCCCATGTTTCTTTGTAAATAAAGGGAGAGATGGAAAAAATGAATGTGATGTGGAGGTGTGTTGGTGGCATGAATTTGGAGCAAAAGAAGGCGAAAATCTTGCTTGTTTATAAGTATTAGTATAAGATTTAGTGGCCCCATACTGATATGCAAGTACACCCTTTGCTTAGTTTAGTTGGAGACTTGACCTTGTAAGTACAATAATATCCCCTAAAAGATGGTCATCAACTTGTCTTTCTTAGGAAGTATTTTGAAATGGGGGATTTGGAAAGGAAGGAAGATATGAATGTTTAGTTTGATTTAAACTAAACTTAGTTTCAAGACAAGTGATTTGGGTTCTTCTTGGCAACAACTTGTAGAATTAGTGTTATTAATTTTATTTAATTTTTTTTCTAGCTTGAATCAATAACATAATTGCCAAACAAATATATTCTTATAGTTACACAATCAAATCTTGTATAAATTTTATTATACGCGATTGAATCCCTCGACTATATCCACAAGTTCAATCATTTGTTACGAAATAAAGTGATTCTTTATATATGCTATATAATTAAATCCTTATTATATTTTTCTAAGTTATGGCTTAATATTTACAGTAGAAAAATGAAGATAGAGTTTGATTTTGATAAATTTGGTTTACACGATTTAGTTTGGGTAATTTTTTTTAAAGTTATTGTATATGTACTTGATGATTTTATTCTTTAATTATTTTCTATAGTTGGCTTATGCTTAGATCTATTGAGTATTTGTTTAGCATATAGGTTTGAAATTAATGAGCTAGGGTCGCAATATGATTGGTTCAAGTTCGATGTTTGAGATGAACCTACAATCAAGTTGATTCACTGAGTCAATGATCAAAATTTTTAGGAGTTTCTATATAAATTACTTGTCTATATATAACATCTACTTTTATGCGTTGTTAAATAAAGTAATTTGTTTGCATGTTTTAAATCAAAAGTTATATATATTATAAATGTAGTTATTCTATATATATTTATTTTGATAACAAATTAAGTATTCTACTTTTACTATACGAGTTTATACAATTTATAGTCCATTATACATATATAATATACATCAAATGTTGATCTTATTTATCGATCAATATAATATAGATGTTTTATATACACTCTATATGTTATATATCCACATTATATATAATTTATATTTGTTATTCATATAATCTATATGTTAATAGAAATTTATTAAATATACACACTTGTATAAAATTATTCATTTTACGCAATAAGTGGAATATAAGCCATAAATGTATAAAGCATATATAAACACATGTATTGTAAAGGTATGTTACATACATTGTGTGACATATATATGTATATATAGATAATGGTATTCAATATATATAATTGTTTTATGTTATATGTTACACATGATTGATAAATTTTTTAGATATACTTTTATATATATTTGCCATATAAGCTATATATATATTATTCTTTTATGTAATAATTGGAGTTCAACAAATCATAATGTGAAACATATAGATTATTATTCCTAACTTGTAGATTATATTTAGTGTGAGATACATTACATAATAATAAATATATGTTATACGTATTATGTGATATATATAGATTACTATATTACACCTAATTGTTGTTATATACATTTATTATAAAATTATATATTTGTATATCTTTATAATCTACAAAGTTGCATATATAATCTATAGTAATAACATATTCATTTGATGTCACAAATGAACTATATATATAACATAATAAATTAATAATACACTTTTATAATGCATGATATACACTATGCAAAATTTGTAGTATATATATTAGAAGTTATGATTAAATTCAATAGCATATACCAATTTATACATACATATATATGTATTATTATCATTGTAATCTCTTCTTATAAGGACTCAGACCCACCACATACATATAAAACTGATGAATCCAGTTCTTAAACGATATATAACCTGCAGTATTATATGTAAGGTGGTCTATTAAGAATGGTTTGAGTAATTGTTTATATAAATCTCTTATAAGAATAATTTCATGAGATTCACAATATATATAAAATAAAAAAAACTTCATATAAACTTAATACCCACATATATAAATAGAGATATTACAAACGAAGGCTTGCAAACAAGCCATTTACAAAATACATATATAAGTTAAACAAAAGCTTTAGCAACTATTACATATATTCTCCAAAATATTCTATCCTATGCTATTACAGAAAGATTCCACCAAGGCCATAGTCAGGTCTCTAGTCCTCCTAATTATCCAAAAGATCCTCAAAATCAGTTTCATATCCCATCCTAATATAGAACTCATCTTCATCATATATACCTGTAAGAGATAAAACACGAGCCAAAGGCCCGATACACAAGTAAGGAAAACACATACGAATGACACATAAGCTTAGACTATATAAAAACATCAAGCAACAATTTATTATATATTCCTTAAGTTAGTCAAATAGCATAGGGTGTTCAAACTCTACAAAAAACATGGAATCTGGGGTTCTTGAGTAACAACAGATGCTCAGGAGGTTGATATAGGTAGTTCAGATACTTATATCTCCTAATGATATATCTAATAACGATTAATAGTCTCATCCAGGGTTCTCAGTCGTTATTCATCTTTCTTTAACTTAATCCATAATATCACTTAGTTCAACTCCTATAAACGTGAATTAAATCATATTACTTCATTTTAATTTAAGTTATATCGATACCAATAACCCCATCGACTATCCGCCGTATCACTTATAAATTGTCAAATCTTGACAGGAGTGGCCTAAGCACTTAAACTACCATGTTGATCCTATAATAGGGTGTCGTTCTCGGAATCAAATCCAACGATGTAAAACACAACCAATTCGAAGAAAACTTAAGCTATCTTGAATTAGAGTTAAGTTAAAATATGTCTATCTTAAGCAATCAATCAACCATGTTACTGCGTACCTGTGTTATATCGAGGATCAATTGAAGTACTCAATCGAGGATTAACAATTGTAGCAAGAAATTCATTTCATATCAAAATCATTAATTCTTACTTGAATAATCACCACAAATAGTTACTAAATACTACACAACACTTTATTCATATAAACATAGATATTTATATAATTTTTCATTGATCATCCATCCATCATTACCAATTATTCATTTACTTTATTTATTTGATTATTTGTTATTTTTTATTTTTTTATGAGCAGTACCAGAGGGTAGGTCACTCCCATGATAGAGGGTGTGATACAGATCATGCCTCCAATTACTATTGTGATATAGGTCATCTCAAACTTTGAAAAATACTAAGAGAAGATCACTAGCTTTGTTACGACCGTGATCATGATTAAAAATTTATTCTGAGGAGATAACGGTCTCAGATACAGCAGTGATCTATCTTTAAAAATCCATCCAACAAGATAACAGCCTAAAAAACGACAGATTGACAAGAAATTTACACCAGAGGATAATGGCCACGATCACGCTTGTGATGAACATGGCATTTATCTTATGGTACTTGTTTCGAAATTTCTCTAAGTTTTATGTCTTCCAACTCTTTAATAAGCTCTTATATTTTTACAAAACATGCTAAACAAATCTTTAACACAATATTAACATCATCAAGCTCTCATAAGTTTATTTTCATAATTACACACACAACGACTTAACTCAAAAACACAATCTCATCTTTAATTATTAAACTCTACTATCACCCTAATCTTTCAAGTTATACTTATTTATCACCAACAATATCTATACATACATCATATCACCACAAACATCATTTTTTCATTTCATTAAAACATAGGGTACATATTTATTTGCTTATCTACTTTAACGTACACGATAACATGCCTTCAATCCACATAAAACATCAAAGTTCTACCTCTAATGAACACTAACACCAACCAAAATCATAGATAAACAAGGCAAACAAAGAGATCAAGTGTACTTTTCTCACTTTCTTAACTTTTTCCTTACCCACTTGGCTTATTTCTCACTTCTTAGCCTTGGATCTAGTTTGTTGTGGCTTAGAAAGAATTTAAATGGAGGAAATTTAGAGCTGGTTTTGGGCTTGGAAGAGAAAGAAACAAAGAGAGAGAGAGTCGATGGGGAGAGAGAGAGAGAGAGAGTTGGGTTTGATGGGGATATTTTAACCGCTCATTTTGACTTTTGGGGCATTGGAAGCTTGTCGAAAAAATGTTTTAGACACAAGCTCGGGCCTTGGATTGTGTTTGGGTTTAGGTAATTGAAGGAAATTGGATTTAGGCTTGGTTTGTAGGACTTAAGGTAGCAAAATATGCTAGTTTGGTTTGGTTTTGCTTTTGTTTTTAGAAACTCAATTTTTAACAAGTACATAAACAACAATAAACACTAATATTATACTAATACATTATATTAATGTCAATGTCAAATTACACTAACACAAACATTAGCATATATATATTAACACAAACTTATATATTATACTTTAAATTTTATTCTAACATGCAAAATTCATTGACACATACACGCATAATAGGAATGTTAGCTATTTCACTTCTTACAGTTTATAACTAATATAATAATTCATAATTATAACAACATATTATTAGTAATATAATAATTATGATTTTATATAATTAGTATTATTAGCTTATTATAAATGTTTTCACGTATCCTTATAGTAAACTATCAATATTTAATATTACCTAAATAATATTGGTGATTACGTTATCATTATTATTATGGTTGTATTTATTACTATTTTTTATAATAAATCATTATAAATATCTGCTATGTATCTTGTATATTATATTCATTGGTTTGATTGTATGATTAATTTAGTAAGGTAGATCATCTTAGAGGTACTAACATAAAATAATTTAAGGCTTTTAAACTACATTTTAAAGAAATAATTTAGCTCTTTAGTTTAAGATATTTTTCAATCTTATAAGTGACTTACATGATTTTTGCATCTAGGGGTAATATGCTTTTGATAAATTTAAAAATTTGGACTAATTACAAATTTATAATTATTTGCTCAAATACTATTATATAGTTTTGTCTTGAATTGCTTTTATGATTTTAGATACAAATAGTAGTTGGATATTATTTACTCTTATATATATTTATTATACATAATGTTTGTTGTCATTATTTAGTATTTTATTTGCTTTTTGTACCATTTAAAATGTTGCTATGTCTAATTAATTACCTTTCATTTCTCAATTTTTGCAATTGAATTAAATAATGTAGTTGTCCTGATCTCACGAAAAAGGAAAAAAAAAAGGGAGTGATTTTCATAACTTTTTCTAAATTAGAACTTTATTATTAAATCCAGTAAATTACCAAGAATTTAGTTTATGAAAATTTTGGGGATTACTGATATCGTATATACTACTAAAAATATTGTATATTTCTATAATAAAACATAATATAAAACAATTATTTTCAATATAAAACTATTACATCTAAACATATATAAATAAATTATATATTATTTTGAATTATATATTAATGAAAAATCTATATTTATAACATTTATTTATATTTATTATATATATTGAACATAATTTATATTCATAAGTTTTATATATATTTTAAGTGTAATAACAGACTATTTAAAAAATAACATATATTATATAAAAATATAATGTATTAATTAATATAAATTTGATACAAGATAAGCATTACAAAAAGTGTAATTATTATATATATATATCATTAAATATATATAAATCTATCTTTATAATATTATAATCTTTAATACTATATAATATTTTTAATAGTAACATATTTGGTAAAAAATTATAATATACTAGTTAAAAATTCAATATATTTAATAATAAAATAACAGTATATAATAATTAGTATACAATGTAAACTTGGTATATATAAATATTATTTGTTATTTTAATAAAGTATATATGAAATCCATAAAAAAAAGGTAAATTAAAACTATAAAATTAAAATTAGTAAAATAACTTAGCAATTATTCATTGAGGATACGTAACTGTAGTATCTCTTATATAAATAGTAAAACTTTAATTATGAAGGTATAAAAAGGAGCATTTATTTAGAGCCACCGAAGTTAATTGTGCTCACTGTAAGCATGCCATGATGGGTGACTATTGGGAAGGACAAAACTAAGTATAAGGATGTAAATGGAATTTTTTATAATTAATCTTAAAATATGAATAGATTTGCAACGCAATAATTTTATTTTTAATTTTTAAATGAGTAGTTAGAAAAATTAATCTTAAAATAGAGATAGATTTGCGATGGAATTTTTTTTATTTCTATATACATTTTTATAATATGCAATGAATTAGAGACGAATTTTACTATTGTCGGTGATGAAAATTCTATTATAAAATTTGCAACGGATAATAAATGTCTCTAAAAAAATTAGTGGTGATGATTTTAAAAACATATTGCAATGGAAAATCTATTTCTAAAAGTCTTCTAAATAGATTTTTGACTTTTCTGTCTTTTAAACCAAAATTTGCTTGTAGTATTTTATAGTAAATTAAATAATAAAATTGTAGTGATTTTTTTCTTTGCTTGCCTTTATTTATACAAATCCTTAAAAGATCAAAATTATCTTCTTCTTTTTTCAAATCTCGATGTGAAAAGGTTCAACCAAATCTCAATCTAAAAGAATATTGTGCACACTCTCTCTTTCATGTATATGGTATAAAAAGATCACATTCACATACGTCATAAGATTTTCAACTTCTCTACATTAGTTAGAAATTTCATCAAATTGAAGTATCAAATAACTTTGCCCTAGAAAAAGAAAACAACATTCATCCTTTACTCTACAAGGATGTCTTCAAAACATAGATCGACAAGCATAAGTGAGATTAAACCTATGAGTCTTTCAAAAACATTGATCAAGCCAGTGTTCTTTATTGGATCACCAGAAAGAGAAAACCGAAAAGATCAAGTGCCAAAATATGGAGAGCTAATCAAGAAGTGTAACTTATGCAAGAAAGAATTTAACCACGGAAGGACATCTTCATGTACATGAATACTCCATTTTGTTCTGAAGATTGTCTAGATGGACGACTTGCTTTGGATGGATATAGCAAAAGCTATTTTGGACTTGATAAAAAAAATAGCAAAGATAAGAAAGGATTGAGAAAAGACTTGAAACACCAATGGAAGAATATTGTTTAGCGATTGTACTTCGGATGCAAGAAGGAGAGGATAATGAGAACGATCGAGCTGGAGATGGTGCAGTTGCTTGATTCTCGATTTCTTTGATATTATTTTGTCTTAATCTAGACTCCTAGATTTTTTCGATGATAAAGAAGATACTTGCAATCACACTTTTCAGATATGAAACCAGGGAAGTTTCAATTTCTTTTCCTTCTTTTTATTTGTTATTATTTTTTTTTTCTTTTCCCCATGTGTGTGTGTTTGCGTGTATGTTTGCTGGGTTGAGGGGGGGTTAAGAAAATGGGGGTTAAAGAAAAGTTCAAAATTCTTAAGTATTACTTAAGCATTTGCTTTCTTGAGAAAATGATTATTTTAAAAAAAAAAGGTTTCAAGAATGATAATTCTTTAAAAAGTTTTGAAATTTGAAAGTTATTACATTTTTTATTTGTGTTGTGTTTTAGGTTGGGGGGAGGGGGGAACATAACTTGTAAACAAAAAGTTTTATTAAAAGTATGTTAATTGAAAAATGTTTATAAAATATAGACTAAGTATTTCAAAATGTCAAAATTCCTAAGCATCATTAAGCATTTGTTTCTTGAGAAGAATGATTATTTTTAAAAATGTTTCAAGAATGATAATTTAAAAAAAATTAATTTTTGAAAGTTATTGTTTCTTTTTTCTTTTGCTTCTTCATTTAATTGATTGTTAGTTTTTGTTTCCTTCTTTATACTTGAGAAAAGACATTGATGACAATGTCATCAGTAGTGTGAGGGAGGAAGTTAAAAGTTATTTTATTTCACTTTGTCCTATTATAACTTTGTTCTTTTATAAAATCATAAAAAAATAAGTATATATATATATATATATGAATGTGCAAGTTTCTCCCCATTACTTAATGTGATAGCTATTCTTAGTAAGTGAATGATTAAAAAATAACTTTTTTAAAGGAAGAAAAGTTATTAATTTTAGAAATCATATAGAAATCAGAAATAAAATATTTGAAATCATAATTTTATAAGTTTTATTGAATTGAGAAATGTAAAGTTAAAAGTTTTAGTTTGAAATTACATTAGTAAAGAAGTTGAATAATGATGGTACTACTTGTGAATTTATTGATTCATGCTTATGATTGATTAAACACTTAGACTTTCTATTTTGCATTCACTTTAAAGCGATGAATAATAATTAAAGATGGATTGGAACTTTTAAAAAAATTTTAAGTTTATAATTGATCTAAATACTCAAGTTTGTCTTATGGATTATGTACTAAAATAGAATAGTGAAATCTTTAGGGTACAAAGTTACTTTTGAATTAAACTTAGAGTTTGAAATTAAGATTGAGTTAAGATTGCTAGTTAAGAATTAAGCATTTGCATTTTTAAGCTTAGCTTCTAAGTATATTCATTCCTTGAAATTTTTGAGAGTTTCATAATCTTTAATGGATGTTCATATGAAATAGTGTTCTTGGTGATTTTCCTTGAACTAGATGAATTAAGTTGAGAGTACTCGCTCCGCTGATTCAGTAAGGAATCATGAGCATAAGCCGAAAAGATGCGGCTAAAACTCGTCCAGAGGAAAAGAAAAGATGCGGGCAAAAACCCGTCCCTTGAAGGCTAAAAATGAAAAAATAGTAAGAATGATTGGTATGGGCGGGCCTTAGTCCCTTAGAAGAGTGAGCGTTCGACTCCGCTGCTAATTGATTTGAGCTAAAAGAAAAAAAAAAGTGAAGTTGATATGAAGCGGGCATTGGTCAATCAAATGAGCGATGAATCGTTACCTCTATCAATGAAACTTGAAAAAAAAAAAAAAAAAACAAAAGTATAGAAAAAGAGTACTCTTGACTGAAAAGTTGAAAAGAGGAAGAAAAAACAGGGAATTAATGGATGAATTATGTAGACATTTTTTATTATGTTGCTTAGATAAAAGGAAAAGGGGAGTATATACTTCTTAGTATAAGTGTACGAAGTGTGGATAGTTTTTCTTAGTTAGTTGATTTTGATTTTGATTCTATAAACTTTGTTAATTTTTTAGATTAAACTTTGTGTTATTTGATTAACTATGAATTTTAGTATATTAAGAATCTATACAAAATATACTTGAGTTAATGATTAGAATTCAATAAACATTTTGTTTTGAAAAGTAGTGCAAGAAAAGAAGTTAAATGTCAAGAAAACCAAAGGTATGATTGATGATAAGTTTTTCCTAGTGGTTGTTCATTATAAGATTTCTTTAGTAAGTTCAATTTTGATGAAAATTTAATTGTAAAGTGTGTTTACTTCTGATTAAAAGTAACTTTATTTCTTTTCAAAATTTTGAATTCTTAAGTTTAATTTCTTGAGGACAAGCAATTGGTTAAGTGTGGGGAAATTTGATATATGTGAATTATACTATAATTATTAAATTAAAATATAGTAAAGTATAAGTATTTATGTTCATTTTTAAGAAATAATACTTAAACTTTGTTATTTGTGTTTCTTTTAGAGATTTGATGAGTGTAAAGCTTTGAAGTAAATTTAACCAAGTTTGAGGAAGTTTTGGAAGCAAAAAGAATGAAGAAACAAAGTATTGGGAAAAAGTGAGCAAGCCATGAAATATAGTGCAAATTAGCCTCAAAATGGAAAATGGAAAAAACATGTATTAGCTAAAGTACACGACATGATAAGGAGTCGTGTAGGTGCCATGTTCTTTATGCTTTGAATCCGAAGAGAACTTAGTGAGATACAGATAGGTACGAAAGCATGTAGGTGTCGTGTAGTTTTAGAGGCCCAAAAATGTTCAAATGTAGTAAGTTGCACAATTGGAATTTGGTGTTATGTAAGTGTCCGTTTGACTATTATTAGTTTTACTTGGTCAAACTTAGGTAAATTTGTAAAAGGTTTATTCTTATACAATTTTAACCGTTATACTAGGGTTCTTATCATATAATACGTGTCTTAGGTTAGTTTAACGTACTGGGTACATTCACAATATATTTTTTAGTATTTCTTAAATCTATTCATATTCTATAAGAGTTGTTCAAGACAATCCTGTTTGTCAAGACTTGGGAATTCAAGATCTCGGTTGTAAGGTGTAATCCTTCTTATCTGTATTGATATACACAATTTTTGTTATGATTTGTAATATGGATACAGAGGAGTAGACTAATTTTCATTCAAATGATGAGGAACTCTAAGATTTATCTTTGTACTTGTTCTTGTGATAATTCAATGAAGTTTTTATGTTCAATTTTGATGTCGAATATGTGTACTTAATCTTTCTTGAATTTAGTAGTTTGGAATACTAGTTTCATGTCAGATTTTATATAACGAATGAAAGTTTGGATATAGAAATAAATCTTCATATTCATATGGACTTGTTTGTGAATGCTAGGATAAATTTGCATGAGTCTTCTGTATTGAATAGATTGAGTAGTATTTGATTGATTCAATATAAGATTTACATAGAGTTCAGTGCAATCCTTAAATTGTTATTAGTTAATAAGAGATTCTAGCAAATAGATCTAAGGACTAAGGGTTGATAATCTTGAAAAAGATACCAATCTAAATTAGAAATCTTGTAGATCAGGATTGAATAATGTTAAATCATGAATGTCGTTAGAATCGGTACGAAGCGTGATTTTAGTAGTAAATCATTATTTGAATGAGCTGAGATTCATTGAATTAATATTTCTTGTTATAGAATATCTTGAATAGCTATAAAAAATATCATTAAACTTTTTTGTTAATCATAGGATTGAATTGAATTGAATTTTTTTTTTTATAATTTTTAATAATAGAATTGAAGTGTTGTTCTAAACTTGATCCTTGAGGACATCCCATTATAAAGATACACTATAATAAGATTGGTGCACTTGTCATTTTTATTGTTTTTTTATAGATTTTAAAGTGATGTTTTAATAAATTTTTTATTGATACAAAATCAATATCGAGGGGGGGTTTGAAAAACAAAAATTTAATTGTGGGGAGAAGTAACTTTTGAAAAAAAAAGTTATTAAATATATTTATCGAAAATGTTTATAAAATACAGACTAAGTATTTTGAAAAGTTCAAGATTTCTAAGTATCACTTAAGCATTTGCTTCCTTAAGAAACAATGATAGTTTTTTTAAAAAGCTTTAAATTTTTGGAAGTTATTACTTTCTTTTCTTTTCCTTATGTTGTGTGGGTGGTGAAGGAATAACTTTTGAAAAAAATAAAAAATTTAAATGTGGGGGAACATAGCTTTTGGAAAAAAAAAAAAGTTTATCGAAAATATACTTATTGGAAACATGTTTGTAAATATTTGAAAAGTTCAAAATAGCAAAGTACCACTTAAGCATTTGCTTTCTTGAGGAGAATAATTACTTTTAAAAAAGTTTCAAGAATGATAATTTTTTTAAGAAGTTTTGAATTTTTAAAAGTTATTACTTTTTTTTCCTTATGTGTGCATGTGCATGTGCTGCGTGGATGAGGGGTATACTTTTGAAAAAAGAAGTTTTATTGAAAATATATTTAGAAACATGTTTCTAAAATATAGACCGTGTATTTTGAAAAGTCAGAATTCCTAAGTATCACTTAAGCATTTACTTTCTTGAGAAGAATGATAATTTTTGAAAAATGTTTGAATTTGCGAAAGTTTTACTTTTTTTTCCTTTTCCTTTTGTGTGTGTGTGGGTGGGGAAAGGAATAACTTTTGAAAAAAAAAGAAAAAATTTATATGCGGGAGAACATAACTTTGGAAAAAAAAAGTTTCATTGAAAATATATTTATTAGAAACATGTTTCTAAAATATAGACTAAGTATTATGAAAAGTTTAAAGTTCTAAAGTATCAATTAAGCATTTTTTTTTCTTGAGAAAAAAAGTTTTAAATTTTTTAAAATTATTACTTTTTTTTCTTTTGCTTGTGTGCGTGTGTATTTTCATGGGCACGGGGGGCGGAGGTTAACTTTAGAAAAAGAAAAGTTTAAGTTCCAAAATAAGTTTTATTGAAAATATATTAATTGGAAACATGTTTAAAATTATATACTAAGTATTTTGAAAATTTCAGAATTCATAAGTATCACTTAAGCATTTTCTTTCTTGAGAAGAATGATTATTTTTGAAAAAGTTTTAAGAATGATGATTTTGAAAAAGGGTTTGAATTTTTTTAAGTTATTTTTTTTTCTTTTCCTTGTGTGTGTTTGTGTGTGTGTGTATGTGAGTGTGTGCGTGCACAAGTGGGGAGGCAGGTAGGGAATAACTTTTGGAAAAAAAAAAATTTAAGTGTGAGGTAACATAACTTATTGAAAAAAAAAAGGTTTATTGAAAGTATATTTATTGGAAACATGTTTTTAAAATATAGACTAAGTATTCTAAAAAGTTTAAAATTCCTAAGTATTACTTAAGCCTTTGCTTTCTTGAGAAAAATGATGATTTTAAAAAAGTTTCAAGAATGATAATTTTTTTTTTAAGTTTTTAATTTTTTTAATTGATTTTGTTTTATTGAGCCTGACTAATTATATTTGAAACACGCTAAATCTTAACCCAAGTTAGAAATATAAAGTAGATAGTTTAAATGGATCAAATAAGTAAATACTAGAAAATAAATAAATAATTTGATGTAACTAAATCAGTAAATAGATTTGAACAAAATCATCTATTTTTTAATAACTTTTTAAAAAAAATCAAACTATCTAATTTTAATCCAATTCTTTACTTTAAACTCGCTTTATCTCAAATTCAAATTCCTAAATCCCAAAACAAATATTTTAAATGTTTTGAAAACTCTAAAGCCCTTAAACTTTAGTTATCATTCATTATGTAAAATCTTATTAATTTTTTAAATCAATTACTCACTTAAAAATATCAATTTTAGACCAAAACACAAATTAAATATCAATTTTTTGTAAACTAAACTTCTAAAGTATGTTTCTAAATCAAGTTAGTAATTTTTATAAAATATTCTCAAATTAGTTTTGATACTTAAAATAATTATCTAAAAGGTTTAAGTCATAACCTTTATTTATAAATATCTCAAAAATTTTTCCTTTAAATATTTTTTTCCCTTATTAATTTTTTTAGCTGCCCTAATCCTTTTCCCTTCCTCTCTCCCTTCACCAATACTTTTCCTTCTTCTTTCTTCTTCTCTTCAATTTTCCTTTTCTTTCTCAAATCCAAACCCAAATCTCGATTCAAATAAAATCATAGGATAAATCAAAGGTAGAAATCAAGAATTAAGATGGAAGAACAAGATTGAAGTGGAGGATTTAAACTAGAAGAAGTGGTGGGAAAATATTAAGATGTTGGGTTTGCCTAAAAGATAAAGTTTTATTTGTTTTAGTTGTTAATTTTGCATACAAATGTTATGTTAGAGTTAGATAGATGTAGATCTTGTGATAGAACTTGTAAGTTAGTAATACATGATCATGTATGTTAAAAACCTCTATATATATATGTTTATTTGAGTATATTAAGTGTTTGATTAAATGTCTTGTTGATATGATTTGGAGATGTGATTAAAAGCATTAATGATTTAAGATTAGGCTTGAGAAGGTTGATAATATGATGTTTTTGAAATACCCAAACCCTCACCTAGTTAATTTAGAAATGGTCTAATTGAATAAAATAATAGATAGTTAATTTGGAACAAAGCTAGATAAATTAAATAAATAAAATAAGTAGACAGTATAGAAAGAAATAAACAATTTGATGTAATTAAATTAGTAAATAGAATTGAGTTGAAATTGAAATTTGAAATATTTTCCAAAATCATCTACATTCCTTAAAAAAAAACCTTTTCTTCTTTAAAAATCAAACCATCCAATTTTAATACAATCACTTGTTTTAGACTCCCTTTATTTCAAATTCAAGCTCCTAAATCTTAAAACAAACATTTTAAATATTTTACAAACTCCTAAACCCTTGAATTTTAGTTAACTTTTAATTTCTTAAATCCTTATAAATTTTTGAAATCGACTACTTGCTTAAAAATATTAGTTTTAAGCCCGGACTCAAATTAAATATCAAGTTTTCGCGAAATTGAATTTCTAAGCTAGATTTTTATTTCAAGATATTGATTTATATGTTATATATTCTGAAATTATTTTCCAATTAATTTCGATACATAAGATAATGATCTGGAATATTTAATTCATAATCAATTGTTAATAAATATCTTTAAACTTCCCTTTATATACATTTTTCTTTCTGACTTTTGAGGAGCTGTCATTTCTTCTTTTTCTCTTCCCATTTCTTCATTTTTTTTTTCTTTTCATGGTTCCATCTTCTTTCTCTCTTCCTCTCTTCTTTTTCTCAAATCTCATCTAAAATCTCAAATCCAAGAAGTAATTGGAAGAAAATGAAAATGGGAAACAAGATTAAAAAGGAAGATCATGCAAGATATAGTCTCAAAAGCTAAGGAAAGTAGAAATAATAGAGTTTTGAAAGTTTGAGCTTTTCCAAAACAAGTAAGTAGCTGTTTCCTTGGATTTGTTTGTTATTTATGCATGATAATGATGAGCTTATGTTAAATTTAAGTTGGGTTTGTGATAAAACTTGTAATCAAAGGAAATTTGAGCATGAGACTAAGAATTTAGTGGTTTATGCATGTTGAAGGGAGGGTTTGATGCAGTAGATTGAGTATTGAAGTGTTAAATGATGTGGAAATATGTTATATGTTGCTTTGATGATGCTTTGATAGAGGTAAGATGTGAAGAAGTTGATCAATTATATTATAAAAACAAGGGAAATCGTGTTTTGCTGCTGGCGGATTTTTTCCAAATCAACGTAGGCTCCAGTATGGGCTTGCACATGCCCTGCTATCTAAAAGAAGCGTTCTGGGCAAATTTTTTTAATGTGCATAGGCTTCAACACAAGTGTACACATGCTGTCCAAGCCAGCACAGCCTTCACTATGGCCGTGCAAAGAACAAATTTGGGCGGATTTGCTCTTGATCAAACTTTTTCGTCTTGCACGACCTCTAGCATGGCCGTGTAAAGAAAAATAAATTAAAAGAAAAATAAAATAAAAATGAATTAGATAATTGATAATTAATGTTGTATTAGTTAATCGATATAATTAAGCAAGAATTGAACATATTTATCGATTTAATAAATAATTAGATTACATATAGAAGTTAGATATAAAATGAGGTTACTTAATAATCCTAAGTTTAACATGGCATAAAGAACTTGAATGAGCTAAAAACGAATTAGATTAATTAAGTTCAATCACCTTTGCTTAGTAATTGGATTAAATGATTAATTCAAATCAATTGGATTTAATCACATTTGCTTAGTAATTTTGTGTGTGTGTGTGTGATGATAACTTAGGGAGATTTTTGGACATGATATAGTAATTTGATTAAATGATCAGATCTAATCAATTTGGCTAAAATTAAGCTAACATAGACTTAACTTGTAATTAACTTAGATTAATATATAAGTTAAACCCTAAATAATACGGAGTACATAACTTCTAAACTATGATAGACCAAAGCTAAGTTAATTAAGATAATTTGACAGACAATGGAGAACTATCCATATCTTGGTAGGGTGGTGTTTCACAGCTATGGCGGGGTTTTTATTTATGTCTGATCAAATAAAATCATGAATGAAGGTTTAATATGAAATTCGAAATAAGTTGATAGATAATTGAATTACTTATATAATTTAATATTTTGAACAAATGTTTGGATATGGCTTTTTTTCTTAGATTATCATATGATTTCCATCTGGTTTAAATAAGGTACGCAGCAATGTGTTTGTTGGTTGATTAGGATACGCATGTATCTAAATGGACTAAAACTTAAAGATGGCTTAAATAACGAGTGTTGCTTGTGCTTGTGCCATTGAATCTAGTCCAGGAAGCAGCAATCTTATCCAAGCGGATACGGTAGTTTAGACGCTTAGACCACCCTCATCATGATGCAATGATATTTGTAGGTGGCTCGGCGGGTAGCCGATGGGATAAACAGTATCAGTGTAACGTCTATTTTGATTGGTGAGATGGGATTCATGTTTATGGGACTGGTCGAACCCTTTTATATTATGGATTGAGATGGATAGAGTACGTGTAATGGCTGTGGACCCTAGATGAGGCTTCTATTCTTTTTTGGTTATTTATCTATGAGATATAGATATTTGGGCTGTGTATATCAAACTCCTAAGCGTCGTGTCGTTACTCAGACCCTGATTCTCAATAGCTTATTTCGGAGTGTGGGTGCTCTCGTGTTGCTTGTTTTATTAAAATAAAAATAATAAATAGCTATTTATTGCATTGCATTTAGTTAGGCTTGTGTCATTCTGATTGTATCGTGTTACTATGTACTGAGCTTCGACATTAGTATGTTATTATTCTTTTTCCAAGTTTTGTTTTGAGATGATGATATTTGATGATTGATGACGATGATGAAGTTATTGTTTTGATTGTGTTGAGGATGATGATATTGTTGATGGATGGTGATGCTTGGCTCGAGATTTGGCGTTGTTGGATAAGTGAAGTGGGTTAAGACCGTAGAGTTTTCATTTGTATTTTTTTTTTTTTTGTTTAAGAATTGAATAATATTTTCAAATTGTAATATTCTTTCAAAGGGCCTTGATGCCCATATTAGTATATGTTAATCTACTCATGAGAGTGGATTATAAACTGTTTTTTGTTGGTTTTGTTTCTTAGAAAAGACTGCTCTAGTAAGGAGTAGAGATGTTTTAAATATTTGTAAAGTTTATTTTCTGAATTATAAATCCATTGGTTTCTACAATGTAATTTAATGATTTCATAATTTAAAAATCAAGTAGCAAATGTTTACAATAAAACATATCATTCTAAAAACCTGAGTGTGTAGTACACTTAAATATTGTACGTGGCAATAATGCCTTAATTAAATTTAGGGCCTTACAGGTTTTGATGAGTATGTTGAACTAAAGTACTTAAAATGTGAAGAATAAACAAAGGAAAATGTAACAAGGATTCCCCTTCATCACGCCATAACGCGCCCATGATCTCCTCGTGAAAATTATTTAACAACAGCCTGATCATGGCCGTGACGAGGAACGTGATCTCCTCTGATCACATTTTCCTCTTGATCACGGCCATGACAAAGACCATATTGACCATTACGGCCCTTGTCACTGTCGTGATGAGACAAACGATAGAGATCACATGTTGAATAATGGCGTGATGAAGTGACGATGATCATGGCCTCCATCACGAGCATTGATCTGTCTTCTGGTACTGTTCATAAAGAAAAAAAAAAAGAAAGAAAAAATAAAATAAAATAAAATAGATAATGATAAATGATATGTTATATTAGTTAATTTGTATAATTAAGAATGAGTTGAGATAATTTGTAGATTAATAATTAATTAGAGGTTACATATTCTTAAGTATAAAATGAACTTAGTTATTTAACTTAAGTTTAACTCGACCTAAACGAACTTAAATGGGTTATAATGAACTAGATTACCTAAGTTTAATCATTTGGCTTAGTAATTGAATTAAATGATTTTTTCTAATCAATTGGCTAAGATTTAGTTAGAACTAGTTAATAGTTAATAATTGATTTAAGTTAATGGGATGGGATAAACCTTAGATTAATATGGGAAATATGTTTTTCAAATATGTGTTTGTTTAAAAAATGTATGTTTTGATGGTGTTGTTGTAATAAGATATCGTAAATAAAGTGAAAATATATACTTTAACAAATAAAGGAGAACTGTCCATATTTTGACGTTGCGAGATTCGCAACCATAGCGGAGTTCCTAATTAGGGTCTGATCAAATAGGTTCTAAAATGAACTTGAAGTAAATAGATAATTAATTTAGTTTCTTATATAGTTTAATTCTCTTAAATATATTTAATTTTGCTTTCTGGATCTTCTGGATTATCTTTTGAGATGACATCTGAGCTTTTTTTTTTTATTTGATATAAAAGGTACGCAGTAACTTGCGTATTGGATGATAGGATAAGCATACTAAAATGAAATAAAATCTAAAGACGGCCTAATAATTTAGTGTTGCTTGTGCTTGCACCTTGAATCCGGTCTGGGAAGCAGCAATCTTGTCGTGATGTAATGGCATGGTAGTTAGGTGCTAAGATGTCATGATGCAATGACAAATACCATAATGTAATGATACACCATGATGCAATGGTGATTTTACATGTGACTTAGCGGTAGCTGATGAGGCAAATGATCTGGTGTAACATTTACTTAGGCTCGGAATGAAATAACATGTTTTAGTTCACGTTTATGGGACTGGTTGAACTAACCGATATTATGGACTGGGACAAATGGTGTGTATGAAGGCTGTGAACTCTAGATGAGGCTATTTTCTCTTTCTCTGATAGGTATAGGAGATATAGATATTCAGACTATCTATATCAACCACCTGACTAGCTGTTGTTACTCAAGACCCCTAGATTCCCATTGGCTTGTGTAAGAGTGTGAGTGCTCCAGTATTGATTTATTTACTTTTAATTAGAGATAATTAACTTGTTGTTTCTGCATTGTATTTAGCTAGGCTTTTGTGCCATTCCGTGTGTATCTGTGTTACTGTGTACTAAGCTTCAGCTCCTTATTATCATTGTTATTCTTTTTCTAAGTATCTTAACGATGATGGCAGTTGATGATCTTGATGTCGTTGTTGATGTTGATGATGATAATGTTGGTGATAATGATTGTTGATTGGGTTATGGGCATTTTTGAAGATCTTACAGATTTTAGAAGGAGAGTGATGTGAGCTAAGACCGTAGATTCATTTGTATTAGTTTTTGTTATGTTATAGAGCTGGATTTATCTTTAAAGGGCTAGGTGATGCTCAAATGTTTGTAAATGTTGATCTACCTTTAATGGTAGATTATAAAATAATTTTATAAAGTTTTGATTTTAAAAAATTGGTTTCTCCCGTAGGAGTAAAACCCTTTATTATGATTTTATAAAAGTTTGGATTTTTGAACTAAATCCAGTTGTTTTAGAAATCTAAACAAACGACTTCTAAATTAAAATCGATTAGCAATGTTCAAGATAAATATGTCATTCTAGGAAGCCTGAGTGTGTAATACACAAAGTATTTGTAAGGACCCCTATCATCTCTATTATTAAAATAGGCGATAACAGTTCTCCAACCACATATAACATGTAGGATTATATAAGGTTGTCTAAAAATAAGTGTGTGAGGAATTGTTTGTCCAATTCCACATAATTAACATAATTGAAACCATAGTTTTTCAAAACTTTAACAAAACATAACTACACCTTCAACATATTTCACAAAAGAAATAAATCCAAATCATACATAACTAAGTACGTATATATATATATATATATATATATATACAACCAAAGGCTTCTTACAAGCCTTAACAAAATTATAAATATAATCCAACTAGAACTTTGAATACAACCACAAAAGCTATAATAACTATATATTACAAAATATGGATTCCATCAACTCTAAGGTCATCTCTAGTCCCCCAAATCATAAAAAATTCTTGAAATCAGTTCCATACCCCATATACGTGTAAAACTCGTCAAATTCATCACCTGAAATGGTTAAATATGAGCCAAAGGCCCAGTATGCAAGTAACAAATACAATGCAAAGTGAGTCACACATGCTTAAGCTAAATGCAAAACGCAACAATCATTATTATTTATTCGATCTTTATTTAGTCATACATCATGGGGGTTTTCAAACTCTGGGCAACAGGGATTTCTAGAGAACCTGAGTAACGATCACGACACTCAGGAGGTTTATATAAGTAGTTCGGATACTCATACCATCCTAGATAAATTTATCCATAACAATAAGTAATCCCATTAGAGTTTCTAGCCGTTTCTCAATTTTACTTAACTCGATCCATAATATTACTTAATTCAAGTATTCCATAAACATTGAATTAAATCATATTACATCCTTTCAAGAATAAGCAAATGTTATACCGATACCAAATTCCCTATCGATTACCCGCTGAGCCATTTATGAAAGTTATATCA
Source organism: Combretum micranthum (assembly GCA_024138025.1). NCBI lineage: Eukaryota > Viridiplantae > Streptophyta > Magnoliopsida > Myrtales > Combretaceae > Combretum > Combretum micranthum. The sequence goes on along the minus strand of JAMXBD010000450.1, from coordinate 126,160 downwards.
AAATGACAAGGATGGTCTAAGCGCGTAAAACTACCATGCCCCCAATCTGAGCAGGGTTACCGCTCTCCAAACCAGATTCAACGGTATAAAAGACACTCAACAAACGATTATTAAATTTCTTAATTTAGGGTAACTTTAAATAATGCTTATCCTAACAAAGAAACAAGCAAGTTGCCGTGTACCTGAGATAGCTCGGGAACTAATGGGGTTGGCCGAGCGATGATCTATCACTGTACAAGATAATATTGAATTTCTCACTTAGTTCAAGCACTAATTAATTAGTTTCAAACATAATTATTCAAAGAAATTTAAATAAATTATTAAATAGTCATAACATAGCATTTAAACATCATATCATATCATACAATACTCAACAAATATTCAATTGAACATATATCAAGCTTTGGGAAATATTAGAGAAAGTTTTTGAAAATGAAAACTGCAGGGCACACTCCAGCCTTCTATGCCGGTGGCATTGAACCAGTATACAATGTATTAAAATTTAACACTCGCCATCACTAGTAGCGTTCAAAAATACGCCGGCAGCCTTTAGTCTACACCGGCGGCTTTGAGCCGGTGTAAACTACAACTTCAAATTTTCAAAAATTTTCGAGAGTTCTACGAGTTTGGTTCACGCCCGTGGATACCCCAACACCGGTAGCGTATCCATATATGCCAACATCGTGGGATACTACGCCGATGGCATTAAGCCCGGCATTAAAAATTATGATTATGTTCGCATTACACACCACCTTTAAGCCGGCGGCATTGGAACCCTAATAGCTGGCGTACGTTTTGAAAAATTAACGCTGGTTAATTTTTCTTAGCAAAGCCGGCAGCGTTTTAAGCGGCTTTAAGAAAATAGGTTCTGATCACCTTCAACACCGACGTAGCGGCCGTGAAGTACCAAATGCCGACATACACTCAAAAACAGACCTATTCGAAAATGTTTTACTTCCCCTTCTTTACAACATTTTGTAAACTTTTACACTTTCAATCATTCTTTAAACTCATCTTAAGTTTCTCAAACTTGTTATATGTTCTAAACACCATTCAAACAACACAAACTCCACTTCTAATCATCAAACACCCAACTACAACATCAAACACCAATTATATTTCAACTACTTAACTTAACTTCACTACTCACCAACACTTCTTGCACCTTCCCTAACACTCATCCAAGCTCACAAAATAACAAAACTCAATCTAACATATATCAATGCATAACATCAATCAACTCCAATAACATTTAGTCATCCTACCATAAGTTTTTTATAACACAAGAAAGGAAATAGAACAATGAGATTATGTTTGCATTAACTTACATGAAAAGGCTTTATCTTAGTGAAATTGTTAATTCCAAGAGCTTGATTTTGGTTTTAGGTTTAAGGCTTATGACTTGAAGAAAAAGGAAAAGAGAAAGAAAAGAAATGTGGGAAATTCGTATGAAAAAATGGGGCTACCAAAAGAGACCTTATTTGATTAAATTTGGGACTCAAATTTATCTTATGTTTGACTTTTGAGGCATATTTGACTTAAGCTTAATTTGGAGTGCATTTGCGTTTAATCTGGGCTTGAAAAATAGATTTAAACTTTGTAAAATTCTGTCAACAATTTCTTAAGCAATTCGAAAGTTATTTTAATAATTCTAAACTTAACACATACATATTAATTCACAAAAGACACAAACATTAATTTCACTATGCACACATTAATATACATAAAACAATAATATTAAATTCATTGCACATACACACATACAAAATGATACATATTCAACACATGCACTAATTATATTATTAATGCACATATATCTCATTTCAAAATCATATATAATTTCAATAACATTAAAATATATAAATTGGGAAATGTATGGTTATTTCAGTATTATACGTGGCGATAATGCCTTAATTAAATTTAGGGCGTTACAATATTACTATAATGAAACTAATTAGATATCTCACTTAGATAAGAAGATGTTGAATTTTTCCTTTGAAAAGTAAAGTTTTATTTTAAAAGAAAAAGTATTGTTTATAAAGAAAATTATATAAAAATATTTTGAAATGTTTTAGTTGGATTTTAACTTCTCCATAATTTGATGATCTTTGAAAGCTTTATTCATTTTATCTTTTGTATAGACTATACCATACTAGAGTTAACTAATGAAATTTAAGTAGATTAAAATTACTTATTATTTAAACTTTAATTTTAGAGTTAAAATTAGATCGAGATTATCGGCTTAGAAAGTTAATCGACTATGTTTTTAAGTTTATCTTATAGTGTACACATTTCTTATGAAGTTTTGTGGGGTTTCATGATCTTAATTGGAAGTTCAAATGAAATCGTCTTCTGGTGATTTTTCTTAAAATCAGTCTCTGAGAAAATTCTAGTTGGTATAAGCAGATTTTGGTCCCTAAGAAGAGCAGAATTTGACTTCACTGTCAGTTAGATAAAAAAAATGAACGAAATAATAATAAATAAATCTACTTTAGTGGAGTGAGCCAGCTCTGGTCCCTCAGAAGAGCAGAGTTTGATTCTGCTTTTCACTAAAGCAACCTTATTGGTAAGAGCGGGCTCTGGTCCCCAAAAAGAGCAGAGTTTGACTCCGCTGCTAATCTGGTTAAGGAAATTCTAGTTAATATGAGCAAGCGTTGGTCCCTAAGAAGAGTAAGTCTTTAATCCTCTGTTGATTGGAAAATTGGTTAGTAAGGGTACCTTAGTCCCTTAGAAGAGTGAGTGCTCGACCCCTTTGCTAGCTGATGAAAATAAAAACAAAATCGATTGGTATGATCGTGCCTTAGTCCCTAAGAAGAGTGAGAGTTTGACTCCTATACCAATTGATCAGGACTAAAATTAATGGTTGGTTGATATGGGCGGCATGGTCAATAAATAAGCGACGAGTTGTTCCACTTTGTCAGCTATACTGAAAATAAGAAATGGGTAAAAAGAAGAAGAAAATCCGAGGGATGTATGGATGTGACAACTTTTCGATTTGATTGTCACTTTGAAAATAAATAAGGAGAGTTTATACGCCTTGGTAAATGTACAAGATGTGGTTGAATTTCGTTCTGTTTGGTTGATCTAGTATTTGATTTTTGTTTTAAGATTTTAGTTTAAATGATGAGGGCAATAGTTTGATTTACTTGGATTAGTTTTTAAACTCTAGTGTCTTTGGTATCTTTAATACAATGAATAGACAGAGTTGAGTGAAAAATTTGAGAAAATTTAAATTGTGGGAGTCAATTGAAAGGAAATTAGTTATAGAGCAAAGTGAGAAAAGAGTATTCACATATGTTTGAGAAGAATGCAGAATTTGAGCTTTGCTGCTTTTCTTAAAAAGAATTTTTATACTAGTTTGTTCTCTTGCTTTTGAAAGGATTTGAGTTTTTGTTGTAATCTAAGTGAGATAGTCAATAATTGGTTTTCTAAGTGATACATTGTTAAGCTGGAAATCTTTATCTATTTTTTTGATTTTCAAAGTTAATGAATTGATTGAGAGCAAACAAATGCTTTTAGTGTGGAGGAATTTCATATATATATTTTAGTATGAGGATAGTGTGTGGATGAATTAGGAAATATAAAGACCGTTATTATTCTAACCAATGATGCAGAACATGAACTGTTTTTTTCATTAAATAAAAAGTTGATAATGTCAAGAATTTGTAGCTCACGGTACCTCTTCTTTGTAATAATACAAGGGTATTGATATTATTGCAATCACCTCCAGGCATTCCTTAAAGATATGAACCTATTAAAATAACTTGTGCTGTGTAGCTAGTTTCAAGTTGAGCTTGGACCCCATAATAGTAGTTATAAGAGCTCTAGGCCCTATCCCCGAGACCAACGCGATGGGGTTGGTATGATTTTGCTTCACATTTATCTGGAAAGAGATAATCCGGAGGAGAAGGTCTTCATCTGTGTTAAAATGCGAAATTCTGTGGTCTCTATGGTTTTATTGTATTTGTTACTATTTTGGTTGTGATTCATTTTTGCTTTCCACTTTGAAAAGTTCAATGACATCCTCTTATCTAGGTTTATGGTGTTACCAGTGGAGCTGGCGATTCATTGATTTGATTGACTGTGACTGTGAGGAAGAAGACCGAGAAGAGAAATGATCCTACAAACCCCTCCGCCCTAGAGGCAAAAACCATTGCAAGAACAACAACATCGGCTCATCATACACGAGGACGATGAAACACCCTTTGACCGTCCTAATCCTATAATCCTAATCCTATGCCCTCCCATTCCAAACCCATGCTCTGCACCTACCAATGCCGCCAAATGGTTCCTTCCTACTTCTCTTTCTATCTTTCTTTAATTAATTAATCTGGTATACTTAATCATATTATACTCGGCTCTCACAGGTGAAGTCAGTGTTCTTGGTTGGATATACAGAGCCAACCCAATTAAAGTTGCCTGCCTGCACCAAAGCTGCTCAGTGTTTGACAGTGAGTAGCTTTTATTCCATCATTGTTCTTCTCCACCTTCTCTCACCATTTTTTAGTAACCATGAATTTAGAAAGTAGCAAGACAAAGAAGCTTTCTCATTTGCAGTAATTTATATTGCTGGACTTTCCTAGATCAATATATTAAGGTCACTTGAACTGAGTTTGCTTTCACCCCGTTGATCTTCCATGCCCTATGAGATGAAAGATCAACATCTTTCTTTAGTTTTGCATTACAGCAATACAAAGCTGACCTTACCTCCCTTCTCTCTTTTTTTATAGAGAAACCAATGTGCAGGTTTCTGACATGTTCAAGCTATCCAGCATGCACACAAAGAGTAAAACTATGGTCTCAGCCACTCAATGAGGGAAGCATGCATTACTTCCCATAAGTTACAAAATTTTCATTATTCATTATATAAACAGTTCACAGCAATTATATGGTATCACAATAGTACAACGAAGATAGAATAATTCTTAGTTAATTCACCTGGACGTTGGTTAAAAGGCGGTCTTAGTTGGTGTGCAGCTGACATAGCTAGTAGGTATCTGTCGACTTCTGTAAAAGATGGGCAGGCAACGGGATCGGGTGCCCAGCACTGCTCCATCAGCAATCTCCATTCAGGATCGTAGAAGCTTGGTAGGGGGGCCTCAGCGTGTTGTTGACACACTTGACAATGCCTCCTGGCGGCCAGATGATATGATACGGATAAAATGTAATGCTGGTCATATTGACATCTTGGAAAGGTGTTTCCTCCTTTGCAATTAAGATTTCACTAAAACCTTGCCCAAAGTTCAAATCAACGAGGATGGTGATTTGATAGATGAAGATAGCCTTCTTACTGAAGACGATTTGAAGAAACCATAGCTACCTGGTATGCTTTTCTTGTTTAGAACACTGGTTGGAGTTTCAGCAAACTTCACAATTCGATTGACTTGATTGGGTGAATTTTTTTATTTTTAGTCGGTGACTGAAATTGGAAGCACAATGTGTATTTTATACACATCTTTCCCTACATTTCTATTTCACTCTCATGCATAACTTGGCACTTTCACAGTGAAATTTTCCTATGAAATGATAAATCAAATGATTTTGGATCAATTGTGCTTGAATGAGTAAAATGCTGCTAAAAACACTGCTTGATTGACTTTAAGAGAACTACACTTTCCAATTCAGTTGTGTGTTTAAGTTTTGCAGTTTTTGACCCAATGGCAGCAGTTTGGAAACATAAAATCAAGCGGAGAATTTCTAGCAGATGACCAACACGATAACAGCTGAAATATCATGCCGAGAAAGAGATTACATGAAGACAACACGACAACCTGATCAAGTCCTTGAGGAACCAAACATGACAGACAAGAGCAGCCAATGGAATTAGAAAAATCGCACCAGTACTAAGCAAAACAGAATAGCACCAGACCAGAAACTGAACAGCAATTGAAGAGAAGCACTTCAGTAGCAACCCCAAGTGCCTTGTGAAGATAAGCTATAACTGTTATGAAAGGAATTACAATCCAAGAAGCACACAGCTTGGAGTGCCTATAGACCGAGCAGTATCAAAGCACCGATCAATGGTCACACTAAAATGCCAAGAAACGGAGCAGAGATCAGCAACACCCATCCAAGTGCACACAAGCCACCACCAAGCACCCCCTTGGATGAGTCTAAGCACTTGACCGAGTTGTTCTGCAACCTTCAATGAATGCCGACCTTAATTGTCCATGCCGTGCTACTTCTTTGCTGCAACGTACCAACGCCCATCTGCTGCACCCCCTTATTAGCACCAAACAGCTGTTGTTTGAAGCTGTCAAGATAGCAATCTTTGGACCGACAGTGGAGCACGCCTGCAGTCATTCACAAAGCTTCATTAGATTCATCGAGCACCTCACTTGAGATGCTGAGTGGATGTTCATATTGCTCCCAAGTTGACACCGACCAGTCAGTCACCTTTGCCGACCTGATGCCTTAACCCTTAGTTCCTCATTGAGCACCCTATGACAGCAGAATAGCTCAGACCGAGTTTGTTGTTTGAGCACAGACCAGATCACGTTGAGTATGAGCAACAGTTGCTGATCGAGAGCAGTCCAAGCCAAGTGAACCAACAAAGCAGCAGTTTGAAGCACTGTTAAACTAAACTCTGATCAGATTTGCAACACAGCAGCAGAGCCATACCGAGCTCAAGATCATATCAAGTATGGCCATTTATCTATGTGCCAAATGACCACGACAGCAGCCGATCAATGCAACGCAAGTTTAACTGAACATAATTAACTGATCCTTTCCAACCAAGTTGCTTCCCCTTGAGCCGAGCGAACAGCAGACCTTGTGGATTTCCATTGTCCAAGCCAAACAGCTGCTGAATAGGATTAGAGGCAATGCCGAGCTCATCTCTGTCATGTAAGAGAACAACCGAGCTGCTCCATTTTGAGAAGTAACTGACTCGCCATGCCAAACCGAACTTCTGTGGAAGCTATTCCATTTCCAAACTGTCTCAAGACTAGGCCGACCAATTACCATAGCCACCCACCAACCTGCTGCTAATTGAGCCGAGCAAGGCTTCACCCCGAACAGCAGCTAATCAGCAGCAAAAAGTGCAGAAATTGGGACTCACTATGGAGCAGTTGGACAATCCTCAGTCAGCACGTGGCATGTAAGTTCTTGTTATAATTTGTGTCCTTTTTTTTTTGGTGATATATCTATTCGCTCATTATTGCTGTTTATCCTATGGTGATTTGCAGTGTGGTTTAGGGGATGCTTTTCGCTGTGGTACATGTCCCTATCGAGGCCTTCCACCATTTAAGCTAGTTGGAAAAGATAATTGATGTGGGAAGCCTTTGTTTCTCTCTTCATCTTCAGTAAATTGCTGCGCTGGTCATTTGACTAGATATCTCAATGTGTGTGATTGATGTATTACTAAATGCTTTCTAATATGTATAACTTGCAGGTCTCTTATCCCGGGAACTTTCTCGCAAATGACTTCTGAACCTGAATATATCTTTAACCAAGGAATCATTTCAGATGATAGGACTTCTTTTATTTCTTTCTTATTGTTTTACTTTTGGTGGAGATGCCAGTTCTTCTAACTACTCGTAGACTTGAAACACCGGCTAAAGGAAAAGTGCGTTTGTTTGTTCATTCCAAATACAGTATGAAGTCTTGGGTTCATAAGAAGAGTTGGTTTTTGTATGGCTTTGTTTCTAGAGGTGGTGTTAAAATGGACAGTTTTCTGTCTTTCTCTAGTGTCAAGTTCTGGTGTTAACGCTGGCCATAGTTAACTTCATGAATTCTGGCAATTATTAAGTTCTGAAGCAACGTTTTGTAATTGTGATATTCCTTACCTTCCTGCTGTCGTCCGGAAAAACGTGTTATTAGTTCATAGTTGCTTGGTTGTAGTTATTGTACCTTGTGTATATCTCACAAGTTTGTTCTGCAATTGCGCTATGGTTTGCTTTAATCTTTGTTTTCTTAATTAAGGTAAAGTACACTGGAAAAATTGGGTCTTAAGATATGCCCTAGTGCTTCAAAATAGTGGGAAGTCATAGGTTACATTTGGCTTGCAGCTTTTTGGGGTTATAGATGGGATTGAACTCGTGTTTGCAATAGTTGTTTGTTTTAAAAAAGTTGTAACCAAAACACTGATTAAGAAAGCCTAATTACAACAACATTATCAACGCAATATCGCATATAGGTAATGCAATACCTAATAAAAAACAATATTGCAGCTCCTTCATGCAATACCAATCTATATGTTGAAAACAAATATAAATCGCATGTCGCGGATAGGAAAGTTTAGATAGTTGAGTGTCAAATCTCTTCCGATTTTGATTTGTGGAGAATTGAGAGTGTTTTTAGGGTTTTGTTTCCGTGTTCATTTGGGAGTGTTTTAATTGGGTTTGGGATTGGGATATAAGCTTACGGCTTGGATTTGTTTATTTTCTTTAGTAAAGGGTCGGATTACAATTAAAAGGTATATTTTAGAATTATTTTAGTCCATGTATCTGTCAGCATGGCAAATAACAGAGTTTTCTAAGCAGTGTCAAATGACGTCGCAATAAGGCCATTATGGATACCTTAAATGATCTACTTACCATGATAGAACTTCTCTTTTAATCACTTAAAAAGTTGGGATCTTAAATGAACTTATTTCTAACATTATGATCTTCTAGTATAATTTATCGGTTTAATTAATGCATATGAACTTGATATGTGAAGTGCAATGTTCTGACTCTAGTTAGGAAGCTAAGATTCATTTGATGCTTCTGCTCTTCATGTTGCTTCTCTCTTAAGAGTTATGATCCTCATTATGATTAATCTTTAGGGAGATTCATGAAATTTTGGCCGAACTAGTTTTGAACAATTCAAATGAAATTGTTGTGTTTCAATCAGCTTCTGCTGGTTATAGATTTAGGACTAACGAATTAAAATTCACACTGTCTTCATAATTGACATGCATTAATAGCAGCAGCCGCTAGTTGTCTTACAAACTGAGTAGAAATGAACTTGGCAGTTTCCATACGTTGAAAACAGCGACCACAAGTAATAGCAACAGCACATTTATATAAGTAAGATTTCCTTCTTGACAGGTCTAGAAATTCACAAAACAACTGAATGAGATGCAGAAATCCAGCTTAATTCCAATCCAAAATCTTGTGCAGTCCATCAACCTTCGACAGCGGCTCATCTATTGAACACCCTAAAACCGCAGCGGCTAGTTCCATACCTAGCTAGTGTGGCAAAATAGAGCTGTTGCAACATCCAAGGAGCTTACTTCAATTCAATCATATTGGAGCACCTTGTAACAACCAGCAGCAGTAGAATTGAGCTGGGCAGCAGAGCAGTGTCTATGGAGTTCTAATCCGAACCAAGCTTCAACAATTCCAGCCAAGCAAACTGCATGTTCCTAAGTTCAAGCTCTTTCTGTTTGAAATGTAGGCGCTGCACACTAAATGACATTTTTGTTCAAATACACAACAACTCTCTTGAACTTATCCATCTGTGATTATAATCAGTAGAATAGAAATAATCAAAGTTTGATGCTTTCAACTGACTTTCACATAAGCTTCTAATGTATTTTTCTAGTTCAATACTCCAAAGACATGTTCATAAATCCAGCTCCAAAAAGATCAGTGCAAGACATGCAATCGTTCTTTCACCATTTCTCAAACTCACCGAGGCAATTACAAATCCTCAACCAGCAAGCCATTTAAGCGCACACGGGTTATTTTAAAGCCCTATTTCGATCCTTTAGTGTTGTTTATGCACACTTGATCCTTCAATTCATTTACTCATTTTCGAGTTAAGAATGCAGTGAATTCTCAGTGAAGTACATGGATTTGTGTTGTTTAGTATAGGATAAATGTGTAATACACATTATCAAATAATTTTGGCCATTTTTTTCTTGTGATAAAAGTATTTTTCCGTGTATAAATACTTGATACTTAACAAACAATTTGTAATATTCATGATTAAAGAATTAAGATACGTTTGTTTATTTATCTAATTTATCACATTAGCATGTACAAATTATTTTTCAGTTCTTTTTTTGGAAAAAACAAACTAGTTTTGTAAGCTTGGCCCAAAAAATAAAAGTTACGAAATAAGATAGGATTATTAAAAAGAAAAAAAAAGAACTAGTTTTGTTTGTTTAGTTAATCTAACTAGTTTTGCTTGACTAGTTTGTGCCTTATCATGTTGTTCTAGTTATTTAAATACATATACATATATATATATATAGAGAGAGAGAGAGAGAGAGATACGAGATGCTACGGTCAAAGCACCAATTTCAAGTATCAAATTCATAAGAGATTTAGAGGAAATTTGGAGTAAGGACAAATTTGTGTTCTATTTTGCTACTATTTATGATTGGTGTTGATATGTTAAGCTAACAAGCTAGGGATGGAAGTGAACAAGACTAAGCTTACTCTTATGTTAATAGAAATGTCGTGCAAGAGAATAATGGGATGAGTTATGATGGGTGACTGGTGGTAATGGTGAATGTTTATACGGATTCTAGCTATGAGCAACTCCTAGCTAGTATATGTAATCGCCTTGAAATTAATGAAACGATACATTGGGTTGAGTTACTCCAAAAAATTGCTATTGGAGATGAGATTGTGGATTATGATGTGGTGCTGGTAAATGACAATAATGTTGTTTAGGACAGCGGTGATTCCTTGCCAGTTGCCACCATAGTAGGCACAAGGCGATCATCGTAGGGCATGCGTGTGGGGTTAAGGCAAGGGCAAGTCGGTAAGCATGTATTAGAAAATACTAGAGATAATTAGAAAATACTAGAGATAATTCACTACCTATGACAATTGACATTGGAGACTTAGGTCATTCAGTATCGTATTCGGCTCTTATAGAGATACCCTTGCCTAGGAGCTTCATTATGACTTTTGAGACTCCTCTAGCTCCACATAAGAGGCGGGTAGCTTCACTAGATGATATAGGCAAGGGTCCCACTTAGGTTGAGTCAGACTCTATCTTATATCATCCAAGTCTTCACTTTAATCTAATGGGTAGAGATTAGGATGACACCCAGATTATACAGGTGGATACAACATCCATAGACCACCTCAGCATTACCCATGGCTAGAATCTGTAAGATCGTAGACATTTTCTTAAACAAGGAAAGGAAGACAGAGGCAACAATAATAAAGGTTTTTATAGTCATTGTTTTCATTTAAGATCCTTTGTATATCTTTCTTGTCTTTTACTTTACATAGACACATGAAGCATTATTAGTGAAGTGATACTTCTTATTTGCATTTTACTTTTAGATTTACTTGTGTTTGATTAGATGAGGTTAAAATGTTGTGTGAATGTGTCGTTTAGTTTGTTGGCATTTGCTGGATATTGGGTGAACTTGTCGAAAATGGTGTTTAGAGAAGTGGTATATGTTGTGTGCATTGTAATTTTGATCTTTCTATTGGTAGGTGTTGATAATTGTACAAATATAGATAGTATGACAAATGCAGTTGGAGTTCCAATTTTTAGCAGGTCGATTTGATAAAAACAACAAACTCATCTCTTTAAGAGGTAGGTTAAAATACCCTAAACCTTCACCTAAATTAGAAATTTGATTTATATAGTTTAAATGAACAAAACAAGTAAATAATAAAAAATGAATAGACGATTTGATATAATTAAATTAGTAAATACATCAAATTGAAATTTGAGATTTTAAATATGTTTTCAAATTGTTTATTTCATTTAATGATCCTTTTCAAAGAGTCCAGGTATTAAAATTTTCCTAATCATTCATTCATAAATCTTTTCGTCTATTTCAATCTCCTAAAATCTTCGAACATATCAATTAAGATTTTGATTCAACTTCTATATCTTTAATCCCCATGGATTTTGAATAGATTTACTTGTTTAAAAATATCAGTTCTTAAATCTAAACTCAAATTAAATATCAGTTTCTTATAAACGAAATTTCTAAATTATGTTTCTAGATCAAGTTGTTAATTTCTATTAAAAAAATTTTTAAATTATTTTCTAATTAGTTTTGATACTTAATATAATTATAAGAAAGGTTTAAACCTAATATATTTACCCTAAAATATCTTTAAATTATTCTTATACTTTCCTTTTTCTTTTTTATTTCCTCTGTTTTCCTTGTCCATTTCTTTCTTTCTCTCTTCCTTTTCCATTTCTTTCTTTCTCTTCTCTTTCTCTTTTCTTTTCTATTCTTCCCCTCAAATTTAACTCCCAATCTCAATTTCAACAAGATAATAGAAGAAAATGAAGTTAGAAATAAAGAAAGGAAGTAAGAATCAAGCTTTAGGTAGCTTCACCATCCAAGAAAGTAGCAGTGGTAGTTGAAGTCAAGAAGCTTGTGATTGATAAGCAAGTTGTTGTTTTATTGTTTTCTTATTGTGTTATACGTTGTATTTGATGAATTGATGTTAGTTATAAGTAGAAATTAAGATAAAACATGTAATCTTAACGTATATGAAGTTATAGGCTAAAACCTATGTGAGATCATACATGTTAAAACTAATATTAAGAGGATATATGAAGTGGAAATATGTAAATAGATGTTGTAAATGATAATTCTAAGCTTTTATATTGATTACAATATGTTAGATATTGAAAAATGATATAAAATAAGTTGTAAAATAAGTGAAATTTTCAAAATATAAAGCAAAGCAAAGAGCACTGGGGAAACATTGGAAATTATATTAAGTCGTGCTCCTTGTTTTTACTTGAAAACTTTTAAATTCAACACATCAAAGAAGAAACACAGCTGGAACATGGCTTGACTTATCTAACAACGCTTCTCTCTAATTCGTTTTAAAAGAGAATTTCTAGAATAGCACGGCTAGAAGCACGACTTCCCTATCCCATCATGTTTCTTTTTTGTTAAGAAACACAGCTAGAACACGACCTTATCTATCCCCTCGTGTTCCTTTTTGTTTCTCGTGTTTATAACGTGTCAGATGAAACATAGCAAGAACACGACGTAAGCATCTCACGGTGTTTCTCTCTGACCTATGTGTGCTTTGTTTTTTATGAAACACGAGCAAAGCACAACTTATTTATCACATCGTGTTTCTCTTTCGTGCATCATGTTTCTCAAATGTTTCCATTCAAAGAGAAACATAACCGAAACATGACTCAATGTATTTTGTTGTGCTTCTCTTTTATCTCTAAGATGTGGTTAAGCATAATGGAAACAAGATGCCATGTATCTGATCATGTTTCTTCATATGTATGTACACAGGATGAAACACGACTGTGCACCTGCCCATGTTCTTCATAAAAATTTGAATAAAATAAAATGAGATAGAAAATGATAGTTAATATGATGTGTTGGATAATTTGTACGATTAAGAATGAGTTTAGTGAATTTATAGATTTAATAAATAATTGGATTAAATATAGAAGTTAGATATAAAATAAACTTGGTTAATAATCCTATGTTCAAACTTGACTAAGTAGACTCTAATGAATTGAAATGAATTAGATTGATTATATTTAATTGACTTGGCTTAGTAATTGAGTTAAACGATTAATTTAAATCAATTTTCCTAGGATTAAGTTAAAATAGGTTTAATATCTAATAATCAGCTTAGAATGATATAGTAGGATAAACCAAGGATAATATGGGGAATATGTTGTTTCAAATGTATGCTTGTGGAAAATAAGTATTATTGAAAATGAATGTTTTGATAAGGCCTTTATAATAAATAAATATAAACAAAGAGAAAATAAATAATTTGACAAACAATGAAGAACTGTCCATATCTTGGCAGAGCAATCTTCACAGCTATGGCGGGGTTCCTAATTAGCATCCGATCAAACATGTTTTTAAAATAAGTTTGATGTAAATAAATAACTAAATAAATTGCTTATATGAGTTTAGTTTCATAAATAGATATGGATACTTGATTTATTTTGTAAGATGGATTTTGATCTACCCTTTGCCTTTGTTTGGATTTCGAAAATACAAGGCATACAGTGACGTGCTTGTTATTTATCAGGATAGGTATTCCTAATGAACATAAACTTAAAGGCTACTTGATAATTAATGAGTGTTACCTGTGCTTGTGTTGTTTAATCTGGTATGGGGAGCAACAATCTTATCCGAAGCTGGGTACGGTAGTTAGGCACTTAGACTACTCCTTATCATGATGCAATGACAATTCATAAGTGGGTCGGTGGATAGCTGATGGGACAAATGGTATCGACGTAACCTTTGCTTAAGCTTGGAGTGAAGTAACATATGTGCAACGGCTGTAAACCCTATATGAGGTTATTTTCTCTTTCTTGGTTAAATATAGGAGATATAAGTATCTAGGCTGCTTATATCAACCTCTCGAGCAGCTACTATTACTTAGGACACCCAAATTCCTAAGGCTTGTTTCGAAGTGTGAGTACTCCAGTATTGTTTGTTTTGCTTTGATTTAAAGATAATAAACTGTTATTATTGCATTACATTTAGTTTAAGCTTGCGTGACATTTTGTGTGTGTTTGTGTTGCTATTGCACTAGGCTTTGGCTCATTATTCTCTCTTTTTAGGTGTTGAGTTGATGTTGATGATGATATTTGACTTGGATATGGGATGAAGCGGGAGAAGTTGTTGAGTGAAGTGAAGTAGGCCAACGGACTATTTGTTTTTGTTTTTATTTTGCTTTATTTAAAGGGTTTGATTTATCTTTTGAAGTTTGTATTTTCTTTGAAGGACTTGGTAAAGCCTATATTTATGCAATAAGCTTTTAAAGCTTTGTTTTCTATGAGAAAGTAGATCCACTTTAAGGAGGTCTGTGCGTGTAATATTTAATGTATTATACGTAGCTAGAGGCTTTAGCTTTGTGAATCTTAGATGTAGGACGAGCCGAGTCTTTACATGAGTTTTTTGCAAATGCTAGAACTTGTCTCTTCAAGAGGCAAGCTTAGCTAACCACACTAAATGCGTTATTCAAAACAATGAGTTCGACTATTAGTAAGAGATAGGTTTAAATTGTTTAAAATTGAGATTATTTTCGTCTAAATGATATTTTCGCAATTATTTATTAAAAAAATATTTTTTTTTTCATTTTCCCTCTTCTTTTGTGTAATATCGTGGTGTAAACAATAAATGTGCACACGTCTATTATTTGGATCAGGTCATGATGGAAAAGTCTTGATTGCTATGCGTTATTTTTCTAATCAAAATCTAATTTATGTTTTTGCATGCATTTGACGGTTTATTTGATAAAAAGCCATACAATGCGATTAGCATATTCTTTGTTTGATTTAACCAATTCATGTATAATGCAATATATAAGTGGATATCTTTTTTTCTTTGAGTATTTTAATGTTTTCGTTGATATTATTTTTGTTTAATTAATTGCCAGCGTGTATAGTATTATTCAATCATTATTGTTTATTTTAAGTTTTATTATATAGTACTTTTGATTTTTTCATGTACATAAAATAACAAGACAAAATTTATTTACGCAGAATTAAAGGGAAAAGTCTTTTTATTGTAAACTTAAAATTTACTAATTAAAATAAATAAAAAAAGGACAATAGTGACTGAATGAGACAAATTCTCAATGTGTTAGAAAAAAATTACAACAATATTAATTAAAAAATTACATAAATACCAAATACTATACATTTTCAAAGTAGTTAAATTATACTAGAAGGTCTCAATTCGAGAGTAAGTAAGTTTATTTGAGATCTCAACATTTCAAGTTATTCAAAAGTTGTCCTAATGTTTGGATAATGTATCAATTGAGGTCTCAATATTTTTAAGTGGTTCAAAATTAGGTCTTACCGTTTGGAGAAGTAGGTCAATTGAGGTTTCATACGTACTAACAAGAGAATTTTTATTTAAAACCGAAAAAGACCTTATTCTAAGGTCGTTATTGGCATGTATCAATACGACAAATATTTAATTAAAACTCAAAAAACACTTTTCTAAACGTTAAAACCTTAAATAAACTTATCGAAACATTAAGATCTTAAATGAACTTAACCTGGTGTAATTTACTCTTTTCAAAGTAGCATCGCCTATATTAAATGTAGTACTCATTTTCACTATTATCTCATTTATTACATGTGACGTAAATTAAAAATGTTATGTTAGATGTAATAAATCTAATACTCCACTAGTAATATGGTAATTTTTGTTATACAATTAATATTCTTATAATTTCTTTTTAAAATAATGATAAGTATGACTTTTATTGGGGTTGAGGGTCTTAATTTTACTGGTAGAGTTTTTAACCTACAATCACAAAACACGGTTAGTAGTGTGTCGAGAGGGTGACTTGTGTGACTATTTCGATATTTAAGTTTGTTTGTGAGTTACCCAATGAGTTAAAGAATAAATGATCAGATTGGAATAGTATTGCCCTACCTAATGAAGGGCGGGGTTATTTATAGTTTTAGTCATATCGAAATGAGGCCCATCAAAAAACCTTGGTAAACAATCTCATGGAAACTAAAAAAAAAAAAAAACTAACAAACATATTTATATCATTTGTTTCTCAATATATAATGGAATTTAAATTATATAAACCTTTTTAAATTGATGATATTCTTGGAAAATATTAAAAACACGGAAGTGGAGATGTTTAATTTTATTATTTAAATGGTCATCCTTATAAATGAGAATTATTATGCAAGTCTTCGCTCCTTGAACACGATAATGCCATTATGAACATGAAATATTCTTAAAAAGGTCATTTTGGTATATCGAGTACTTGCATCTAAGAAATTCAATTTAGGAAGATAATAATATTGCACAGCAATATTTAACAATAAAGAAGTTATAAAGAAAGATCAAATGAAGTAGAAAAATAAGACTAATTAATGGTTGTTACTGTTATTTTTTTACCATTATTGTTGTGCTATGAGAACCTATAACTAATATTGATTAAGTTAGTTTGATGTTCATTTTTCAAAACTTTAATTCTTCTATATTTCTTTTATTTGTAGCTAACCTTTTTGTGCTAATACATATAAAAGATGTCTACTTTTAGGTTCATAATTTGTTTATATAATTAAATTCAATGGTTTATCTAAATTAAAAATGTTATACAATTACCAAATAAAAGTGTATATATATAACTCAAAGAATAAAACATAATAAGTAAATAATGTGAGAAGTTGACTTGTTTCTGTGCAATTGTTGGTCCATGAGAACCAAAGCCAATACGTTTGAAATATGCAAATACTCATAACAAACTTTAGTCTTGTTCGAATGCATAGCATGTTTTCATAGTCTGGATAATAAACAAACGTGACTGAGAATAATAGGAAGCCAACCTATGAAAAGAATCGATGATTTGAATAATTCCCAAAGATTGCAAATGAAGTTGTGTCATCATAGCGCAACTTAGATCAACAAAACATTTATAAGACCCAATATCATACCTCTGCTTTTAAGAAATGCTTTACACATGTAACCAATATCCCGTGTTTGTGAAATTTTGTAAATTTCACACCATTGGCTTGTGTCTTGCTTTTTGGTTACGACAAGCCATACTACCATCAACTATCCTAAGAAATTTATGATGACTTCCACCAATAAAAAAAAAAAAAAGAAAATGAATAAATCATAAAATAAGATAAGTAAAAATATTTCAAACCTCACAAAGTGGAAGAAAGCACTAAAGGTCAACTTGACAAACAAAAGATGATTTTGTTTTTTTTTTTTTTGTTAGAATTAATTTGCATGAATAGGATAATCCTTTTTTGGTTTAAAGTATGGAAGATACATCTAGCATGGTTATAAAATAAAAAATTTAGAAAATAAGGAAACGGTTGTGAGAAGGTTTAAAATAGAGAAGAATCAATTTAGCCACGGTTACAAAATTTAACATTTATGAAAAAGGAAACTGAAAAGTTGTAGGTTAAAAATTTATAAATGTTTTAATATATCCATCCATATAAGATTAATTGATAAATATAAAGGTTAGAATAAATTGAAAAAATAACCATCTAAGATGAGTAATTTATAATTTAAGGGACAGAAGTGGTGACACCAAAAGCCAACTCTCCCTTTCTCTCTCTTTAATAATATAGGCTACAGATAAGGGAAAAGGAAAAAAATATTAATATTTTTAAAAATAATTACGAAAATGCCACTGGGATGAAATTAATCCCAGAAATAGGCAACACGGCCTCGTCTCTTCAAGAGACAAGGTCGTAAGTGCCTGACCTCGTCTCTTCAAGAGACGAGGCCGGGCTAAATCAGCCAAATCTTATTATATTTCTTGAAAAAGCAAAAATTTACATCAAAAACCTGTAAAAACCTGTCAAATACAAATATAAACAGCCATAGAAGCCATTAACCATCCTCCACCATGGCAAAAA
Source organism: Combretum micranthum (assembly GCA_024138025.1). NCBI lineage: Eukaryota > Viridiplantae > Streptophyta > Magnoliopsida > Myrtales > Combretaceae > Combretum > Combretum micranthum. The sequence continues at coordinate 107,893 of JAMXBD010000450.1, read as the reverse complement.
AATTAACAAACTACAGTGTTTCCAAGCCCAATCGAAACTCACATTTCCGATCCCAATCATACACAATGCAATGAAAATATGAGTATTCGTAGAGTCATAATACATAATAGGAAATGAAATAGAATGAAATGTAGAGTGATTGTTCTAATAAAAAGAGAAAATGAGTACGATCTATACATACAAGAATAATACAAGGAAATAAGAAGCTACATACAAAAAAATAATAAAAAGAAGAAAATCTATATATCGTCCACTACTCCTACTACTGTTGTGTGTCCCTGCTCCCTCGTGCGCGGCCTCTACCCCACCTCACGTATGTCCTCGGGAATGGGGTACGCTGATGATGAGGATGCGGTGAATATGGGCCAGTCTCTGTAACTGGAGCGGGCTCCTCTCCCGTAGCAGCACTATACTGATGGAATGGGACAGGGTCTGGCTCGACCTGTGTAAGGCCCTCCCCCATATCATGAGATGGCGATGGTCGCCTCTTCTGTGGAGCCAGGGGAGTGTGGAAGTCACTGGATGACGGGTCTGGCATGGGGGTGTCCACCATATCGTAAGAAGTGGATGACGGGCCAGCCCCGTCATGAATGACCTGGGAAGGACCAGACTCATCGAATGGAGGTAGGTCGGACGGCTCAGGCTCATCTCTGATCTGTATACCTGGAGCCCGAGCTCGCCCCCGTCCCCGTCCCCGCCCACGCCTCTCTCTAGGAGGATGTCGTCTCTGTAGGGTATGAGGCTGTGGGTCACCCTGTGCTGCTGCTGCTGGTGGTACTGGATCATTGAAATTCAACCCCATAAACTCATCCACTACACGACAGACATCTCGTGCAGTGGATGCAGTGAGCTCTGGGGGCATGTCTGGGACGCTAGAAATGAAATCAGCCTGCGAGTAATAGCAAATATTTATATCAGTTAGTAGCTTATAAGTCAGTCAGTAAAAGTAGATATAAAGCTTACAGAGACAGTGATCTTACCATGTATCGCATGATAGCTCCCGTGCGACCGATCCAGCGTCGGGTGATCGCATGATACCACTGGAAGTAATCGTCAGATGTCCCAGCCGGCAAATCTGGCATCTGTACAATGCAATCACGCCGAGCATCCCACTCAGCAATCCACCTGGCGTGCTCGGACTGCCAGTTCCACTCGGAACGTCCCCTCATGTCAATCTCATGGAGGGGTCTCATATCAGCAGGGGGGGCTGGTATCTCCTGGAAGCCACTAAACTGTCTGAGCACTCTGTCCGGATAGTAGTGCTCGACAAGGTAGAAGCATACCAATGGCACCCGGGCACGCCATACATCGTTGCCTACCAGGCAGTACGGTGGAAGGGCGGGCAGGATGGAGCTGTATGGGTCCCACACCACCTGTGAAGTAGCAAAAGTGATCTACTGCATTAGAAAATGATCGTACAATAGCAATTTAAGAGTAGATGACAATGGAAATCAAAAGTGATCTATGGCATACCTGATGCGCCATCTGTCGATCAAAGGAGGCGCGGTACTCAATCAATAGGTGGGTCGACACACGGGTGACGTCGAAAGTCGCACCCCAATGACTGATGAGTGGGCGGCCTGCGGTAACAGAGGTGAGCAGTCGCCGTACCGGGGCAATGTGGGGGAAGTGCTCCCATGCCCATATCTGCAGGACAACTAGTGGTCCTGCCATGTCTCCCGTGTCGACGTCGGAAGCCAGACATAGCTGCCTGTATAGCCAAGCCAAACAGGCTGCTCCCCACGCGTGCTGCCCTGCCCGCTCGAAATCTCTGAGCAGCTGGAGGTACATAAGATGGACGTAGTTCGAGGATTTGTCTGCGACAATAAATCCCCAAGCAGCAGCAGAATGTATGCCTGGCATGACGTCGGATCATCGCGTCATCAGCAAAGTCAGGTAGGTCGCTGAAGTGGCTATCCAACCACGACATCTTCAGCCGACCTCCATCCATGTCGACGCCGGGACTGGCCGAACTCCTAATAACTCCTCGCACAAATCTGGCCAATCCATGCGAGCCGTGCCAGTAACGGCCAATCCATCTACAGGGAGGCCCGTCAGGATAGCAACGTCCTGCAGCGTCACAGTCCACTCTCCCGTGGTCATGTGGAACGTGTGCGTCTCTGGGCGCCATCGCTCGACCAAAGCTGTAATCAGATGCCAATCCAGCTGAATGAAAGGCATCTGAGCCGCCCTATGAACCCTGCCTGGGACAGGAATGGCACAAGGCGCTCGTCCACATCTGTAGGTATCCCAGCAGGTCGCCTGAGCCTGGCCTCTCTGCGACGACAATGAAGTACCTCATGCTCCTACAATAAAATGAACATATTTATTAAAAACCATAAACACCGCAACGAACAAAACTAGAATCACTGGAATAGATAAATAAACAGACCTGCCCATCCCAGGCTAGAGTGGACCTATGTACAGGCTGCTGCGTCAGTAGTGAACTATCGATCGGTCCGGGATCCATCTGCAAAAACAATAAGGAGATATTATTATTGACGACAAGTTTGGATTATAAACAAGCACAAAAAACATAATGTCAGTCATGACTCAATAAACATGTGTGAACGTTTGGAAATAAAGAATTACCACCACGACTCGACTGCCCCGTAACTAGTCTACCCGCCGATCCCGTATTTGGACAACTTCTTATGTTGTGGCCCTGCTCCCCACAACAATCGCATGAATAACCTCGGGGGCCCTCTCGAATGTCCATCTCATTTTGGAATCGTTTCTCCCTAGGTCGACCCCTTTTTCTAATAAGTCCTGGATTAGGGTGCCACTTTGGTAAGTCCAACCGAGTCCAATTTGCCTTATCGGCTGCGGGAATGAAGGAACGACCATACACTCTTAGTTGGTGATCCCACCTGTACCACTGTCCCACGTAGGCAACACAATCCATGTGCATTGTCCCCATCACTGCCATCGCATGCGAGCATGGAATTCTATATGTCTGCCACTTGTTACACGTACATCTACATGATCTTAACTCCACTTTTTGTATATGGTCCCCCTTCTGACCATACATTGTTGGACGTGGTGCAGTTATGACCTCGTATATCCGTTCTTGGTAATCGAAACAAGTAACTCTATGGGAACTGGATATGTTGTTCCATCGCTCAAACTTATTCGCAGCGTATTCTGTGAGTAACTTACCCATACTCATGGCATCGCTTGCTTCACGCCTTTGCTTATTAAATATGGAGTTGCAGTTGTAGAAGGTTTTCTTTACCAATGCAGCCACAGGTAAGCACCTGGCGTCTTTTATAACTGAATTGTAACTCTCTGCCATGTTTGTTGTGCCTAGGCCAAATCTGACACCTTCATCGTGAGATAAAGTCCACATGCATGGGGGCAACTCACGAAAATATCGTGCTGTCCAAGGATTGCTTTGAAGTGCAGCATTGAAATATCCGTGAAACTTGCGACTCTGGGTTTGATAGGCAGCTCTTTTAACAATTTCCTTACATTCCTTACTTTTGCCTTCGAATTAAGTTGCTTGCAACATGACGGATACACCAACGCCAAGGCCACCCCCTAGGCCACACCGCATTCTCACCTTCGACCGCACTCCTGATACCGGCATGCCGGTCCGATATCAAGCAAATATTTGAACGGTCTTTGACGACATGTTCCAGCACTTTTGCAAGGAACCAACTCCATGTATCCGCCTTTTCCTCTTCCACAAGGGCATAGGCCAACGGTACTATATGATTGGCCCCATCCATTGCCACTGCAATAAGCAATTTGTGCTTGTACTTGCCATACAGGAATGCCATCAACTGTGATCACAGGTCTGCAACGATTTAACATGTGTAACTTAGTCAGTGAATATCAATAACCTACAACAAAATTTAACAATAATTACAATACATACCTGCAGTAGTTGAACGCCTCAATGCAAGGACCAAATGCCCAAAATAGCTTATCTAGGAATACGTGGCCGGCAGTATTTGAATCTTGAGTTTGCCACTCAACCTTTGTTCCCGGATTTGCCTCAGTAATTGCATTAAGTAGATGCGGAAGCTCCACATAAGATGACTCCCAACTTCCATACACCTGCTCAATGGCCTTTCTTTTTGCCTCACGAATTCTCTTCATATGAACATTATACCCGAATTGTTTTAATATATTCGTTTGGAGATCCTTCGCCCTCACATCTGGAGAATTGCGGATCTCCAATATTATGGCCCTGGACAAGCTGGTGGAGTCCAACTGAGAGTGATCCTGTCCAGTGATTTCATCCAAGCAAGTGTGAGGTCCTTCATATTTAGTGATGTGAAACCACCCACCATGTTTCTTATAGCTGCCTCTTAGTCTCCACTTACAACCTCTGTTGTGGATATCAGTACACTTAACTGACCATGCTCTTGGGTCCGAATCCACTACCTTGAAGTTGTAATGGTTCGTTATGTGCCACATTTTAACTGCCCGTATGAGATGATCTTTGGTCTCAAAACGCATCCCGACCTTGAATTCATCACTGAAGCTCCAATTCCCAGCACTCATTTCCTGCTCATCATCATATGCTGCGTAAGTACTACCAACTTCAGCACTGAAAAACGGAACTGCCGCTGAGCTCCCTACTGCATCAACGTCAGTAGGAGCAATAAAACGGTCCCACCTATTGCCCCTTCGTTGTACCTCGGGCAATGCATATTGTTGTGCAATTACTTCAACATTAACATTTTCATCATCGTCATAGTCTTCGCTGGATTCACTTGCCGATGAGTCTTGCCCAGCATCCATATCATCACCACCTATTGATGTAGGTACAGAAAATTCAAAGTGACCTAATTCTACTTGTGCACTGCCCATTGTCTGAACTGGAGTAGAGTTGGAGTCTACAAACCCCTGGCTTCCAATATTTCTATCATTGCCCATTTCCCCTGCAGGTGCCTGTGATAATTCAATTTCAAAAATCTGCACATAAACAGCCACTGAGCCTTCTGTGTATAGCAACATCTCTTGTGCCGCATCATCATCGGTCACTGGAATAATATCATAACGTAGCGTCCTATCTCCAATTGCTACCCTATGATATAGCTCCACCCGATGTGTACACCTATTTACTTTCAGGCTATTGCAAATAATCTCCACTATTTGCTCATATCTTGAATTCCTCCTAACACTGACCATAGCAACAGGCCGCTTATCATAACCAAAACCATCATCCCCTTGCACAATATTCCCATGAGTGTACAGTACGAACTTCGCTTTATCCATTTCCTCACAAATCCTGCCATCTCATCAAAATTAGCTTCCACATATCAAATTCAAAAAGTCACACTTATCAATTGCATTCCTCGTAACATTTAACATAACTCCTAGACCTGCACCTCCACTTTCAAAGTTGAAATTTAATTTTATAATCTCTTCTGCTTCTTACAAATATTTGCTTTTTTCATCGCATTTTTCCATGCCATATTAAATCGCCATACCAATGCTAAAGTCCTATGTGAATAACAAAACAAGTGAAGGAAGCCTTTTTCTTTCATAACTCAATACAAGGATGAAGTTTTATGTGACATTGTTGATATATGTTTGGGTGAGTCAATGAAGTTAAATTGCTTATATGTTACAAATCATTAAATAACATTAATTACTATAAAGAGCCATGATTTTTAGTCTATTCTTTATCTCTTAAGTCAATCATGAAGGATCTAGAGTAGGTAGTTAAGGCTTTTGTACAAAATCAGTGAGATGAGAGGTGAATCCTTATTAAAGAAGAGAAACTTAAATCAAAGGTTTTTGAATCATCTACTAAGAATGAGAATAAGCATATATCTAAAGAAATAAAGACTCATACAATAAATCATTATTAAGAAGAATATGAGGAAGATATAGAGGAGACAATTGTAGATATTAAAGAGATTACCAAAAAACTTTGTTGAAGTCATAGTAGATGAGAAGAGTGTCTATTATTGATAAACTACAGAGAGACCGAGGTAAACTTTTATTTGATACTTTTGAACAGGATCATAAATTAATATACATGAGTATAATTCATGATTTTCTATTATTACAATAGTCCTGTAACCAATTCGTTACTTTCATAGCTACCTTTGAAGCCTATCGGGGTTAAAAGGTAGATATGAAAGTAACGAATTGGTTAGGACTTATGTTTTCATATTTTGCATTTTAGAACCTGACTTTTTACAATACTTATAGCAAAAAATAATAAAGGTCTTTTCTTAACTCATTTTGTATAACTTAAATCTTAAATAGAAGATATGTAAATATATAAACCAACCAAAATAAAAGGATAAGTGTCAAATTAGGTACCTGAACTTTACACAAAAATTGAATTTGTAACCTAAACTTTGAATTGATAAATTTAATACGCAATCAAACTTCATAAGACTACTTTTATTACCCATTAACACCATTTAAAGTTTTAGATTTAAAACACTTTATTTTTCCCCATTTAAATCACACCACACAACATAAATACATATCCAACATACTTTTCATCAATTTCAACTTTGAATCATCAACCAACATCATAAGTCCATCTCATGTACTTATTTCTTTTAATAATTCATCCATATAACTAATTAATCACCCATTTCATCAACAAATAAAGAATTTACAGCATCTTAAACTCAAATCCCAAGTCCTACATGCCACTTAGATAATCAATAACCATGCCTATATTGAATTTCAACTCTATTAGCTAGTTTAGGTGCTTACCTTAGGTCTACCAAAATTTTCAGCAATGATCCCAAATGAACATCTACAAAATCTTTTAAAACATGATTTGAGCTAAAGCAAACGCACCATAATAGTAAAGTAGCAACATACAGTCGGCGTACGAATCATGCTATAAAATTATTCTAACACCACATACAATCATAATTCAACAATGCAGCATGAATGATTAAAAAAAAATACGAAAACACGTGAAAATCCAACCTCAAAGTTCGCCGTTCGCCGTCGGTCGTCTCGCTTCAAATCTCCTATTTTTGACCCTCCTACACAACCAAACGCTACACAATCAACTTCAGAAAACTCGGGGATGAGCGATTACACTCGATTTGTGGATTTGGTGCGCCAAAAATCGATGGGAATTCGCAATTTGCGATTTGGGAATTTGGGATTTAGGGTTTGGCTGTGGGAATGAAATGGGGGAAATGGAGAAGAAGAGACGCACGCGGGAATTTGAAGTCGATGACCTCGTCTCTTCAAGAGACGAGGTCATGTGCGGTGTAGCCTCGTCTCTTCAAAAGACGAGGTCACAATATATTAAGGTCTCGTCTCTTGAAGAGATGAGGTCAGGCACTTACGACCTTGTCTCTTGAAGAGACGAGGCCGTGTTGTCTATTTTTGGGATTAATTTCATCCCGATGGCATTTTCGTAATTATTTTTAAAAATATTAATATTTTTTTCCTTTTCCCCTACAAATAAAACAGTATTAATTAGACACCAAATGCCGAATAAGCATATATTCTATAATTTTAATTCTAATCCTAGCATCTGATTTAAAGATAAAAAGCAAGTAACGCCCAAAAAAAAAAAGATTAAATGCCAGTGAAAACAAAGCGTTGATACTCCTACCACTACTAGAAAAATGAATGAGGGTTTTGCGTAGCTTCATTGCCTCCTCATCAGTCCCCTCCTTTCCTCGCTCTCACCTGACCCTCTCTCTCCCCTCACCAATCGCGGCTTCTCCGATCCAATTCCTCCGCTGCATTTCACCGATTCTCCGGAGCCTTCTCCTGCCATCCTCTCTCTCTCTTCACTCCATCGCCGCCATGTCGCGCGTGGAGGAGCAGTGGCGTGCCGCCAAAGTAAGAGACACGTTCGTGAAGTTCTTTCAAGGAAAGAAGCATGTGTATTGGGCTTCCAGTCCCGCTGTTCCAGTTAATGATCCTACTCTCCTCTTTGCTAATGCCGGTAATCATATGCTTCTTTATCTCTCTGTCTCTCTCTCTCTATATATATTTATATATCTTTATGTCTATATGCATGCATATCTATGTGTATGTATAGATATGTGAACTTCATTCAAGTCAAAGCTAGGGTTTCGACATGGAGATCAAGTTTTCTGATAAATTAGTGCCTATCTGTGCGGTCTTGTAATCTCATTTGATGTTTTTTTGTTAGTTAATCCCGGACGTAGAAGTTTCGGGATAAAGAGTGCTTATCTTCTTTATTAGATGAAAATGCGTGTTGTTTTCTAAATTGATGGAGTGATATTTAATGATTAATCTTGGTTCTTAGAGTTTATTGTTTTAGTGAGTTAGCATTGTATTTTTTCAGGTTCGTTGAGTGAGTGATATTCAATTGGTACTTGTTAAAAGGAGTTAATCTGGCTGTTAAGGATTCTAGGTCTCCATCTTTTGATGGAGGAGCAGGGTCTTAACTGGACTTTAACTCAGTGTAGACGAGTAAACTTACAGGAGCGCTTCTTAGGTTTCCTGATGGGATTTGAATTCAGTCATGTTCGAATCTAGCCTTTACCAACAGGCTAAGAACTGCAGTTTAGCTGAAATGTTTTGCTCTAGTGGACACATTTTCTTTTTATCGTTCAGTGGATCATGCTGTGTCCCTGTGTTAGAAGCAGTTAATTTCTTCTGTCATATGGTTTATTTAAGTCCTGTTACTTTCAGTACTGTTGCCGTGGACGTTGTATTTTGATTGATATGTGCCCACGTGATAATATTTGCTCTGAACACATAAAGGTGGGCCCTTAGTGCTATGGGTTTTTTCGGCAAAACGAAAGAGCTGGGCCTTTAACTTTTACGTCTGTTTGAAACTGGACAGTCATTGGGTGTTTTATAAAGAGAGCAAGAATGGAGAAAATTTGACTTTTGAGCTGTCTTTTTATTTTGCTTTTGCCTCCAGGGATGAATCAGTTTAAACCAATATTTTTGGGAACTGTTGATCCTAACAATCCCTTGAGTAAACTTACACGTGCTTGCAACACCCAAAAGTGTATTCGAGCTGGGGGGAAGCACAATGATCTTGATGACGTAGGGAAAGATACATATCATCACACGTTCTTTGAGATGCTTGGCAACTGGTCCTTTGGTGACTACTTCAAGAAAGAAGCCATAGGATGGGCTTGGGAACTTCTTACGGAGGTAATGCACAGTACATTTCCTGACATTTGTTAAAACTTGTTTTTTATCTCATTTGTTGCTATTCCTTTTTCTAGTCAAATCTCCATACCATTCTTCTGTGAACATGACATGTCCTATATATTTCAAGAAGGCTTGTTTTCTGTTTCCACAACTTGTCTTGTTTTGAATTTTGCTTACGAGCTATAACCTGCATAAACCTGATATTTTTTGACCCATGGCCATCAGTAGACCATGGCCTAGCTGGCAGCTAAATAACAAGGGCACCTTGAAGTCCGCTGGAGCATGAATTGTTTACTTCTTGGCAATGTATTGATTATACCCAGCTGTCAGGTCTATGCTAGATTTTCATGCTGTATACTGTTGCTGCCTTTGTCTACTATGGTGTTTGTTTATGCCTTTGCTAGGTTTCATCATGTCTATTAAAAAAGTGCAAATTTTTTTAAGTGCCAAGGTCCCTTCTGAATGCTCATTGGCATGGAAAAGCTTCTATGATTTAGGCCAAAAATAATGACAAGTTTAGATTGAGGATTTAGCGACACAATCATCTACTCAATTTGACTTATTATCATGAACCTTGCATTAGAGCAATGGACTTTTTCTTTTTGGTATTCCGTTCTCATTCTGTAGGAATAGAATGGTGCAAACAAAATTTGTGCATAATTTAGTACCTTCATGTATATAGCCTTTTTTCCCCCCTTCAGTTGAAAATTGCTCCCAGTCTTTTGTTTACCATTTTATTTTCCGTCAGGTGTACAAACTACCCAAAGATCAGGTTTATGCCACGTATTTTGGTGGTGATGAAAAAGCTGGTCTTGCACCTGACCTTGAAGCTAGGGATATATGGCTACAATTTCTGCCTTCTGGACATGTGCTACCTTTTGGTTGTAAGGTTTGTTTTTATACTTATAGATATTAATTTTCTCATTTTGGTTGCTGAGATTGTTTAGATTTATATGTTTGGCATAGTATTTGCCATAAAATCCACCTTGGTTGCAATATTGAGAGGTTTCCTTTATCCCACCTCTTTTTTCAATTTTTCGTTTGTTTGTTCCCGGCTTCTTGCTGTTGTTTTTCTCCATTTATTATCTGAAGTTTCAATGTGGACAAGTAGCATCTAAGGGATTCTAAGTAAACTAGTTGAGTAAATACATGCAATAACACAAAAAATAACGATTTTAAATTTCTGAGAGACAATTGGATAGTATTAGTTACTTTGCCATCAATTCAACATTGATATCCATAAAGCTATTCAATTGAAAGGTATTTAGTGGATGAATAAAATATTAAATTTGAAGGAAAAATCTCTGTTTTTCATTTTTCCTATTGATACTAGGGAAAGTTGGAGCATGATTGTGCAGTAAGGATCTTAGAATCATTTGAATAGTTGTAGCCAGATAGTTACTTTTCATTGATTATACACATGGTTAAGAATTGAGATGCATGCTTGGTGTAAAGTTTCTCCTTTGAAGTCTTCTTTAATTTAATAAAGTACCCTTAGAATTGATATTAATGAGAGAGGTGTTATTTGCTATTTCATTCATAAAATAAAATTGCTTGCATGTGCCATTTTGCTATTTCATTCATAATTTAAAACATATATAATCCTCTTACTTTTTGCTTATACTAACAAATGTATGGGCTTTTATAGGACAATTTCTGGGAAATGGGTGATACAGGTCCTTGTGGACCTTGCACTGAGATTCATTTCGACCGTGTTGGCAACCGTGACGCTGCATCATTGGTTAATAATGATGATCCTACTTGCATTGAAATATGGAACCTTGTCTTTATTCAGGTATGACTTCTGATTAACATGTGGTCTGATGCCAATTACTTGTGTAAGTTGTCTTCTCGTGTATATCATGCACAGCAACCATGCTTAAAGGTAAAAGTGTGTGTATGCTTAATTCTCTTGGAAATTTGGATCCACGGTGCTTTTCAGTGGTTTTCTGAATGAATAACTACATTCTCTTTTTTTGCTAATTTTATGTCTTTACAACCTTTTTGTGTTACAGTTCAACAGGGAAAGTGATGGTTCTCTGAAACCTCTGCCTGCTAAACATGTTGATACTGGATTGGGCTTTGAGAGATTGACCTCAGTACTCCAAAACAAGATGAGCAATTATGATACTGATGTCTTCTTGCCCATCTTCGATGCCATTGAAAAGGTGCAAAAATGGACTTCTCTCCCTATGTGGAAATATATATATGTATATATATATATATATTAGCGATTGTGGTGTGCATTTTGCAAATTCTACTACAACATCTACCACATAATTGGTTGATTTTGTTCTCATGCACGTCCAATAAAAATGCAATTTATATCATTGTTCTTGATTTATGACTTGATTGATAATATATATTTTTCCCAGTACTGCTTTCAAAGGAGAACTTAATGCTTATTGGTCACTTGTGAAATGCATTGGGGATGATAGTATAGGAAGTCTGACCCTGCCTGGAGATTTGTGTTTTCAAATTAGAAAGACTAATAGTAGTTTTCTTTTAGTCAGATCAGATCGGTTTAGATATGAAGACACCAGCAGGACTTTTGAGTCTTTGTTAGTTGTATCTCAGGAGTTTTTGTTTTTATTTTGACTGCTTATTAAGTTCACAACGTGCTTTACTCTCTATTTGTAAGCCGAGTGTATGAATAGTTTCATTTTTGGAGTGTTGTCCATATGCCTGCAGTTGTAATTTCTTGAATTATATAATCCTTGGGAAAAAACTAGCTGGGATTATTTCAAGCACCCCCTCTCTCCCCACCCCCCAACCCAAGAAAAAGGGGAAAAAAAAGGGCTGGGCTTAAACATATCTTCTTAATTGTCATATGAGCAAATTGCATTTATGCCAGGTGCATATCTATGTATTGCTATTTTGAAAAATAATACGTGGCATCTCTAGAAAGATTAACTATGTAATATGAACTGCTTGTGACTTATATTATGTACTTCTTCAAAGTTTTTAATTACTGAGATGTCTGTGCATAAGGGAAGGATGACAGGAAGAAGCCAAGGCAAGCCATTTTTATTTCATCCATTAACTCAATCAATATAATTAATATCTTTTAGAACTTCAGATATCACGATGTAAATTGGAAAATAGTCATCGATCAATTTCTGAAATAGACAACCTCACAAGGGAAGGGATGATAAAGCTGAATAAAAATTTTACTGACGCCCAATCATTTTACAGTGAAAAGCATAAGCAGCTAAATATGAAAATCAAAATTAGAACTAAACCTTAAAGAAGAGACTATAGAAGCATGAACAAAACATCTTTAGCATATTAAAAGGAATCTTAAATGTGTGTACAGGATTGCATTCTTTATGTTTCAATCCAAAGTAGGATTAATCTAATCCACATACATAACGGGAAACACATTTAATCAGAGACATCTCTTCTGTGTGTATTTCTTATAGATAATTGCTTCTGTTTATATTACTTATCCTAATCTACTGAATCAATAAAAACGTCACACTTGAATGATTTCCATGGGCTTGTTATTCTCTATGGAAATTGTTTGTGAGGTGACAGTGAACTTTCCACATGGATTTTAGTTTGTTCAGGTATTTGTAAAGAGAAATATTTCTACACGTGAATCATGGCAGAGGTCTAGTTGCTGTTGTATGGAAAAACTGCTATGATCTTTTCCCCGCTTTTAACTTTTGGTTTATACTGCAGGCAACTGGAGCTCGACCATATTCTGGGAAGGTAGGCCCAGATGATGTGGACAAGGTTGATATGGCATACAGGGTTGTAGCTGATCACATTAGAACTCTTTCCATTGCCATAGCCGATGGTTCTTGTCCAGGTTGGTGCAATTAATTTCTTACTTTTCTAATATTGCAAAATTGGCTGCCAAATGGCATTCTTGCTCATGTCACAATACCTTTTTCAGGCAATGAGGGACGGGAGTATGTTCTTAGGCGTATTCTTCGACGAGCAGTTAGATATGGCAGTGAAGTACTTAAGGCTCAAGAAGGATTTTTCAATGGGTATATAATTCAACTTTTATCTTGTATTGTTGATTTTCTTACATTATGAATTTCCACAATGTGAAATACTAAACTTCCACAAGTTGAGGCTGCATAGTATATGACCCATATTCCTGTAAGGAATAGTGTGTCTCAAATATCTGTCTCAATGAACACCTAATACTTAAGCAGATTTCGATTTTAACTGCATTAGGGATTTTAATGTCTATTTCAAAATTTTTATCTTGAAATAGTTTAGTTTTGTCTTTGTGAAAGTCATCAAATCTCCTGGATGTGTGTTTTCTGAGGATATATGTATATTTGCTCCAAATCTCTGTCTTTTTTTTTTTTTTGGGGTGAGGTCAGATTTTCATTAATGTTCAAAATATACAAAGGAAAACTTTACAAAGAAAAACGTTAGACAATGAACGACACAAAAAGCCCATCTATAAAACAGGAGACCTGAAAACTCGAACACAACACCAAGAGTCAAAACGGTACCGAGGTCAATTACACACATTAGGGCTCATACAAGCAAAAAAACAAGAACAAATGGAACAATCAGTCTATCCACTTCATTGATCATTTTGTATATGCTCCCTGTATTTACGGATGCTACCTTGTTGAAAACTGTTCTCAGGCTTGTGCCAGTAGTTGTAAAAGTAATGGGAGATGTCTTCCCTGAGCTGAAGCACCATGAGACTCGGATTCGAGAAATTATTGCAGATGAGGAAACAAGTTTTGGGAGGACTTTACTGAAAGTAACGTTTTTTTTTTTTTTTAATTATATATTTATTTTTTCCTCTGAAAAAGTGTTCTATGAGAGATTTCTAGCTCCGTTAATAGTTATGGAGTATAATTTTGCATTAGATAAATTTAGAAGTGAGGCAAGAGGAAATTTTCTTTTGGATTTTGAATTGATATCAACTCCCACTCTCTTTCCATTTGTGTGTCTGTGCAGCATGTGCCAATGGAGATGGTCATTTGTACCTCATCTGATATTTTTGTACACACAACATCTTATTGCATTTGTTGCTGCATGGGTACATGAATAACCTTTCTGAGATAATTATCTTGGGAAGCTATAGCTTACTTTCAAATAAAATTAGACTTCATAGTTTTGGACATTGGTTTTTAATCTTATGTAGTTTAAACTAATTTTGTAACTCTTCTATCCGTTTTTCATTTTCATTGTCTAGCTTTTTCTTAAGAGCTCTGGCAAATCAGCTGATAATTTTAACTTTCATTAGGGAATAGAGAAGTTTAAGAAGGCAGCTCAGGAGGTCCAGGGAAAGATATTGAGTGGACAGGTACTTCCATTTATAGGTAGCTTTGTTTGGTGTTTAATGTATTTTAAAATATTTCAAAATCATTCACGGTGTTGAAAATATCTGCTGCGCAGTCTCTCTCTCTCAAGCACCTTTAGCACCTTAATGCTTGGGTAACTTGAGGCAGTGCCATTGCTTCCTCATAATGTTTGGACCATTGCTCCCTTTTGGATGTCTCTCTCTTTCTCTCTGTTTTTTTTTTTTTTTTTTTTGTTTGCGTGAGTGAGTGACTGAGTGAGAGAGAGGGCAGAGTTGCTAAGTGAAGAGCCATGCACTTCTCAATATTTCAACTTCTGCTTTTAGTTGAACAAAATCTTCTGAGCATTTGATGAACCAATTTTGAAGATAAATATTTAGAGTTGTCAATGAAAATAATATACAACTTTCTTGATATTATATATATATATGTATGTATATATGTATGTGTGTAGATGCTATTTGACTTATTTTCACTTTTAAGACATTACAAGTGTTTATTATCACGTAATGTTTGGAATATTATAAGAAGTATATGTGCCTTGCATCATTTAGCAGTGCTCTTGTATTGCACTTCTTGCCTCAGGTAACAAAATTATCTGAGCATTTGATGAAACAAATTCTGAAGATAAATTTTTGAAGTGGTCACATGAAAATACTTCATTATATATATATAGTTATAGATGCTATTTGACTTATTTTAAGACACCACTAGTGTTTATTATCATGTGATGTTAGGAATATTATAAGAAGTATCTGTGCCTTGCATCATTTAGCTCACCTAGTGGCAGAGAAGCACAGTGGAATGATTTAAAAATATTGAAGCAAGCAATTGGAGGTCCATAGATGATTTGGGTGATTTCAATGAGATGTAGAACCCTTCAAGAAAGATTTGGAGGCAATGAGTCTATCACTTTAGGCATGTTCCTTTTTAAAGAAGTTTGCTTTGAAATTCAAATAGATGATGCTACAACCAGCGGTCTGTTATATCCTTGGTCCACTTGTAACTCTCATGCTCCCATTCTCTGCCTTCTTAATAGAACACTGGTGAGCAGTGAGTGGATGGAGGCTCTACGAGCTTTAGAAGTCCTAATCTTTAGCCAGAACATATCCGCCATAGCCCTTGATTGATCAATTTAAATAGACAATCTGGTTGTGATACTTAGAAATTTCAACTTCTGTGATGATCAACACAAGTTTAAGGAGAGTTTGACATACAAATGTTGCACGAACACCTATGTTTGAAGTGGTATTGAAGCTCAAGAGGTTGAAATTTCATCCAAGACAGCTACATGAAAACCACTATGCTTATATGTCAGAAAAAGGTAAGAAATGCAAGGGAGGCCCTGATAAGAATTTAAGAAGGAAACCTTATGAATCCTTGTACAGCAGATTGGAATGAGGAAATGAAAATTTTGCAAGTGTCACTTTAGTGCAGCTGAAGAATTGTATTCATGCCAGACATTGAGAGTTACAGGGGTAAAATTGGGGAACTGCAATACAATTCCCCATCCCGCCCTTCTCTCTCTCTCTCTTCTCTTTCAAATCTGTCAAGCAATGAAACTGCATAAATGGGCTCTTCTTCTTGCAGGATGAGTCAGGCGATCAAGTCATTTATGCTTATTATATTAAATTCTAGCATTCCAGTACTTTGAGAAGTTGGTGGATTCTGTGTAGGCTACTCCATGCAGGCAGCACATATCTTCTTCCATCAATGAGAGGGTATGCAATGATGATCTTCAAAATCTGGCTAAACCTATTAGCGACGAGGAATCAAAATTTTCTTCTAATCCTTGGCTAGAAAAAGGCTCAGGTCTTATGGATTTGAAGCTGATTTTTTTTGAGATGCATGGGAGATCATTGAGGGAAAACAAAATTTACATTAGCTATAAAGGATTTCTCTCTCTCTCTCTCCCACACGTCTCTGTAAAAATATTAATTCAGCTGATCTTACCTTGGTGCTGAAGGTTCCCATTACATGTTGCACCACGATTTACATGTTACCTATGCATCTCCAAAATCTTAATTGAGGCTAGAAGTTGGTGATACCTCTCTTGATAGGCAAAGAACAAACAGGTTTCATTAAAGGCCATGGTATTGTAGACAATATTTTGGTTGTCAAGAGCTACTGAGCATGTCATGAAGCTGAGGGAGGAGTAAGATGTGTCATCATAGTTGTCCTTATGAAGGCATATGACCTTGAGAAACGGAGCTTCATCCAAATGCTTTTGGAGTGCCTAGGCTTTCTTTCCCAATTCTTCAACTGATTATGGCGCATATCACTTCCCTTGTGATTTCAATTAAAATGAATAGGTAACTAGTTGGATATTTTGCATCCTTTAAGGGTCTTTGTTGAGGAGTTCCTTTATGTCCTCACATATTTGTGTTGGCAATGGAGATTATTTTACCCTGTTAAGAGACAAAAGCATAAGGGATGATTTCTACTTTCATCAGTGATGTAAAAAGGGAGAAAAAAAATCATGCATCTTTGCTTTGCAGATAATGTGCTCGCTTTTTCTGGAGAGTATAAATCCTTTGTTATGCTTATAAAGGAAGCTTTATATGAGTTCCAATCTTTTTTGGGTCTTAAGTCAAAGTCTAACCAATATATATATATGTATATATTTTAAAGTGGTATTGGTGCTCACGACCAAGCTGCAATTCTTGTTCAGTTAGGATTCATTGTGGGATCCCCTTCCAATTCTCTATTTAGGGGTCTCTTTCATCTCAACATGGATGTATATAAGTATTTCATTAGACTTAGTAGACAAAATGGCTTCAAGAATCAACCGTGGACAAGTAAATTGCTTTCATATGCTTAAAGAGTCCAGTTGATGAGGAGAATCTTGTTTCCTTAGGATTATATTGGTCGTCCATTTTCATACTTCCAAAGAGAATTCTCAATTTACTGGAATGTAAACTAAATATATATACATATATATATATATATAAATGTGTTTATATTTATTATGGAATGGATATGATGAGAAGGGGGCAAAGGCGAAGATAAGTTGGAAGGATGTTTGTAGACCTAAAAGAGACGGTGGCCTAGGCATCTTTGATGTGCATTAGAACAAAGCTGTCCAACTTTACCACATTTGTACCTTCTCCATGGATGGGAAGTATTTTGCAAGCTAGACCACTAGTTCTTAAATAGTTTGGTTATTAACTATGTATGGGAGTGAGGAATGAGAATAGGCTTGGTATTAGATCTGGTCTTCTCTTGATATGACCCGAATTATTTTGTTATGCTTTTCTTTGATAGGATAGTACTTGGTGATGTATTTTGCCAAAATCTTGATCTTTGTACCCTTTTTTGGTTTTGTATGGTGTTTTGCTAGAGGTTTTAGGTCTCTTGTGAGTCCTATCTCCAGGTTTTTGTTTTGAGGTGGTGTCTTTGCCTCTTTCTTTCTTTTTTAATCTTTGTATTTTTTATTATATCAATGAAAATCTGACCTTACATCCAAAAACAGTAGGAAATGGTAATGCCATTTCTTTTCATGGCATCACCTTAGAGGCCCTTTGGTAGATGGCTGGGTGAAAGAACTACATTAGAGGTTGGTTGGCCAAAAGAAACAGTTTTATGCTTCTTTATAAATGGCTTTTTAGTGAAAATCTTCTGTAGAAGTGTGGATCAGCATAATCATTGGCTTCATAATGCTCTGCCAAACAGCTTGTTACAAACTTGTTTGGTGAATTGGGATGCATATTAGCTTTGGTAGAGAAGGAAAGCCGCTTGCTCCATGATAAGGCTATAAGCGAGTTGAGATTACTCGCGAGATACTCAAGTTCGATTCAGTGATAACTCGAATTCAACTTGAATGCAATTGAGTCAAGCTCAAGTTTTAAATCCTTGACTTAAGTAGCCCATGAGCTTATTTTGATGTTTTATATTTTTTAGTAAAAAAATTATAAAACTTGTGTTTTATCCATTTTTAAAGCCTATTTTCGTTTTATATATTATTCTTCATATCCAGTAATTCTCACTTATTATATTTAAAATCAAGTCACCTAAAAACCTATTCCATTTCTAAATCCCTACTTATTTTTTAATTTAATTGGTTTTTTATAGAAATAATTGAGCCTAATCAAGTCAAGCTCAAACTTATTGTCAACTCAAATCAAGTTCAAGTTGAGCTCAAGCTTTGAGGTTCCTTTACCCCAAGTCAAGTTCTAGTTTGGCACTGTATCGTCTTGATTCGATTCATTTACATCCATACTTCTTAGTATCAAGTGTATGGAACACAACCAGGTTACAAACAATGGACACATGGATTGGGTTCTAATTTCCTCGTATTGCTACTACCTGAAATGGAGACTCATGGTCACCTTTTCTTAATTTGACTATACTAGAGAAGTTTAGAAGACTTGAGACATCTTTCTGCTGGATGGCAAGGGTTCCCCCAACTTTCACGTCATTTTCTAAAGCAATTCAATCATCAGGGGGTTTAAATGATCATCAGAAGGCTACAGCATCAGTGTGCTACTGCATATGGAGAGAGACACTTGTCCTGTAGTAGATCAGGGCATCTAGCCAAGGCCCTTGTAGGGACTATTCTCTCTTTCTTGTGTAAATTATGTTTGCTTGGAAGCACTTGTGAGCTTCTAGGGCCATTTTATCGACTAATGCATCCTTTTGTGTTTATTGATCTAGTATTCAATATTATAAGTTTTCTATGCACTTCCTCTCTTGTACTAATTTTATATATTATAAACATACTAAAATATCTCGCTTTACCCAAACAAAAAGAGAGTACTATGAATCTGCCAAGCACAGGATTATTTTTTGTCTAGAAATTGGATGTGTTAAACTAAAATTTTATAATATTATGTCCTTGATTGCTATGTTGATAATAGTCTATATGTTTTCTTCCCGCCATGTTTACAACAAAATAGAGAACAATGTTTTAGTACAAGTCCAAAACTACGCTTGGCGGTCCCCACTCCGCTAATATTGATATATGCTTTTGCTAGTTCATACTGTAATCCAAAGACTTATGGCTCATTGATAATGTCTGAGGATGAAATTTACCCTTAAAGGACTGGATGCAGATATGGTATCTGTTGGTCAAAAGATGCCCTTTTCTTGTGATCTGTATTAATACTTGCAATGCTTCTCTAACAATATGCTTTGTAGTTTTGAGAAAGATGAGGGTAGGTGTAAATGCTTCTCTAACAATTTTCATCTACCTTTGTTCTTAACTTTATTTACTGATTGCAGGATGCATTTGTACTATGGGACACGTATGGATTTCCTTTAGATTTAACTCAGGTAATATAAACACATTTTCTCTTAGAAATTATGAATATTGTCTGGTAATGATGCATTATTCTGATTTGTGAATGCTGCAGTTAATGGCGGAGGAGAGAGGCTTACTAGTTGATGTTGAAGGTTTCAACAATGCAATGGATGAGGCTAGAGAACGATCGAGAAGTGCTCAAACAAAGGTAAAATATGTCCTCGGTGGGATTTGAAATTCTCTGATTCATTACATGAATCAGATATCAAACAGAAAATATCTCATTCATCTTCCAAATGAATAAATACCTGCATATATATATATATATGGATCTTGCCTGGAATATATTTATGAATGTAAATTAGGTCCTATATGCTGCAAAAGATTAGCAGGGAAGGATTAGAGCCATTTTCAATATTAAGCACTGGCAGGATATGTGGTTTCCCATTTTTGTATATAGAAATTTTTTGAGATAATTTTGAAGTCATTGGTTGGACCTGCTTCCTTATGCCAATATACATCTCTGACAGCAAGGTGGTGGCGTCATTGTCATGGATGCTGATGCTACATCTGCATTACACAAAAAAGGAGTTTCTGCAACAGATGACTCCTCCAAATTTATTTGGTTCAAGGTTTGTGTGCACTTCATTTGGATGTCATCCATGCTTGATCCTATATAGTACACTTGCTTTTGGTTGTAAATCTAACTAATATTTCTTCCTGAACAGATATGTTTATTTTCACTTGTTAGATGGATCATTTGTGTTCTTCCTAAACATTTTAACATCTTTCAGTTAGAATTGTGCTTCCTCCACTCGAATGTACATCACAGGTTTTTCCCCCAGTAGTTTGACAACAATGTGGTTATTTATTCCAATAATTATGTTTATCATTTAACCAAAAAAAGTATATATGCTTGTCTTTCCGTCAGGCTGCAGAGTTCTTCATGTACATTGACATTTTTTTTTTTTTTCTTTTTATGTCCATAAAAGCTATAAAGCTATTAGAGAGCATTCTTATGGAAAACTTATAAATTGTACTCATGATCAATGCTGCTTAGATCAGTCTTTTTTCTTGTTCATGTGGAAAACAGGCATTACCCGTCTGTTTTACCTCAAAAGTCTTGTCTGTATCTCTAATCTCTGTATATGAAGGGCAACTTTTTGTTTCCTTCTTTTGGACAAATATCTTTTATTTCTTTTTGTTGAAGGCAATTATCTATTTCTACTTATCGAATTATGAAAAATTGCAATGACTTGTTCAATAATGTTCCCTTCAGGACCACGATAGTGTGATTAGAGCTATTTATACCGGTTCTGAATTCTTGGAAAGTGTGGCTGATGGCAGTGAGGTGGGCTTAGTCCTGGAGAGTACTTCCTTCTATGCTGAACAAGGTGGTCAGGTAGTGTTATGCCGTTCCTTTTATATTAGATAATATTCTTCAATTGCTGAAGCAATGTAAATAATTAAGGGGAAGATGCAATTGACCTCCCTAAACTTTGATCATGGTACGAGATACTCCAAACTTACCAAGTTTACCCCTTTTAACTCTATCAACTTGGAAAAAAATCCTATGAGATTGCTTGCCATGAATTTTGATCTGCAGATAAATTGCTTGAAATTTATCATAATGTTTTGACACTTCCAAATTGTGACCTTGATGCATTTTTTCGAAGGAAAAAGAAAATGCCTTTTATTGTTTACACTTCTGTTTTTTATTTTTATTTTTATTTTGAAGTGTATATTTAAATATTGGGAAGGCAAAAAATTTCTTTTGTGGAGCTAGTATCCTGCAAGAACCGATTACCTGGACTCTTATTAAGTGTGTATATTCTCCCTAGAAAGCTCAGAAAGACAGTTCTATACAGGTATTCCGAACAGGCACTTATTGTGCTTCTAGTGAGAAACTAGGTGCACGTGGATGATGAGATTTTCATATATAATCTGGTTAAAATAATGGATGTGCAATTTGTTTTGCGTATTGAAATATATCTAAGATTATTTTGTATCTCTAGATATACGATACGGGAATGATCAAGGGTCCATTTGGTGCTTTTGAAGTCTGCAACGTTCAAATTTATGGTGGTTTTGTTCTTCACATTGGTTCCTTTGTGGGATCAACTGGTAGAATGGGTGTGGGTGATCGGGTTATTTGCAAGGTATCTTCTATGTTTAAGTTAGCCATTACATATTAGTTATGGACTTATTCTTATTTGCTGAAAGTCTTCAACAATAATATGCAGGTTGATTATATACGGCGTAACCTCATTGCTCCAAACCATACCTGCACTCACATGTTGAACTTCGCTCTGAGGGTATGTTCAGATCAATCTCCACACATCACCACACACACCCCACACAACCATGGGTCTTTGGTTAAAAGTAATTCGTTATTGCAATGGTTGCAAGTGGAAAAGACATGTTAGTTAATAGAAAATAATATTTATTCGATTGAAAGTATTTTACTAAAATATAATTTTCGTGGGGAAGCAAACCTCTGATGCTACTGGCTAGCATTTAGTTGATTATAAACTACTTTTACTACCTGCCTTTACACACTCAATTTTTATTTTTTATTTTTTTATTAACAACCATGGACATCTACTGTCAACACCAGAACTTATAATTACCATCAGTTCCAAAACTGACTGGCTTCCAAAAGTCATCAATATCAACCATCGTGAACATGACCAATATCTTTGACTCTTCACTTTTGCCTCAGTCATCATGACCACCGTACTGACCATATCTGCATTGTTATTTATTTATTTTGTTGGGGACAACAAACTATTGCTTAGCAAGCAAATGTTGAAAACTGTATTTTGAAGTGACATGGTTTACACCAAACACTGTTACTGGAAAGCAGCGTTAGTCACCCATGTTTTCTTTAGTCATCTTAGATTTAAAGTTTTGCCCTTCCATCATTCAGTAGTAAACGATGCAGGAAGTACTAGGTAATCATGTTGACCAGAAGGGATCTATTGTTCTTCCGGAGAAGTTGAGATTTGATTTTTCTCATGGTAAGATCAACCCTAAATAATTCTTAATATATATCTAATTTTGTGAGGCCTCGAAAACCCTCTTTATTGTGTATGTGAATTTGAATAGGCAAGCCAGTAGACCCTGAACTTTTGCGAAAAATCGAGGCAATTGTCAATGAGCAAATACAAGCTGAACTAGATGTATTTGCAAAGGAGGTCGAACTATCTGAGGCAAAGCGTATCAATGGGTTACGTGCAGTATTTGGAGAGGTTAGCTCCACATGTTTTTACTTATCTATTAGCCGTCATTAAGGTTATTAAGGTGCTATGTCTTACTTCTTTGTTAAATTCCTTGCAGATCTACCCAGATCCAGTTAGAGTTGTTTCAATTGGGCAAAAGGTTGAAAACCTTCTGAGTGATCCAGATAATGAGGAATGGTTATCTTACTCAGCAGAGCTCTGTGGAGGTGCATATAGTTAGCCCTATGCGTGTACCTTTTTTTAAGAATAATGCTATAAGTTCGTTCTTTTGACACCTTTCAGGCACACATATATCAAATACAAGGAAGCGAAAGCATTTGCTCTTTTATCGGAAGAGGGCATTGCCAAAGGGATTAGAAGAGTAATTGCTGTCACCTCTGATTGTGCTTTTAAGGCAATTGAGTTGGCTGAAACACTTGAGCAGGAAGTAATAATGCATATGGAACTGATCCAAGTTTGCTTGAAAAGGTTTGTATCAGTTTTATGATGATGTCATGTGGGTGTTTATGATGGGTAATACTGTCGAACAAAATAATTAACCAAAAAAATACTGTCTAACAATGTTATATTGGAAGTTGGGTGAATTATATTTACCCCCTTGTAACCTTTGGAAATTTCATTACCTCACTGAATCATTTTATTCTACACATGGATACCATGGTAATACAATGAAGTTTATGGTGGTTTGGGTACTTTATACAAGTTTAATAGGGAGTCTGGATGTGTAAATAAAAACCATATGGTGTTCAAGTTATTTTAAAGTTAACAGGGGATGTCAACATAATGTACCCTTAAAAGTTTAAGGGAGACTTAGACTTCTTGCTTATTATGTCGTTGAAGTTGATGTAACAACTGTTAAATCGATGGATTTCAGCGGTATCACCTCGCGGAAAAGAATTGGTAGTTTTCTTGTTGATATTCTTTCAATTAGTGTGCATGTGTGTGAGAAGTGTACATCTGCCTGTATTGTTAAAATGAACGAGACATGATTATGATTTGTCTACTTAGACTGCATTTATAATTTTTCTTCTTCTTCTTCTTCTTTTCATATTATTAATCAAATGACTTGGGCATTGTCAGGGACAGACCTAAAGCAATTCTTATCACACAGAATCAAGAGAATAGTTATTATTGAACAAGTTGTAGCCTGTCACTTTATAGTACTTCTCATTCTTCTTAATGCTTAAATCCAGCGTGGCATTAATATGGCACTTTTTATATATGATTTAGCATATTGAAGGAACCTACATGTTGAAGCATGAAGAAATATCAGTATTTTCTTGCCAAATTTGTAACCTCTTTAAATCTCCCAGCCTATTCATGATCCAAGCTTTTTGGTTATTGACATTATTGGAGTTCCTGAAATATCCCATTTATATTTTATTTTCTTCAATCGCAATGCCTTATTGTTGATTGAATCAATGGTATCATGTTCAAATCCTACTGTTATGTTATTTTTTTTGGGTGAGTTAGTAATTTGGGTTTTCTTTTTTCAGATAGTAGCATCCTTGAAAAGTCGTGTTGATTCAGCTTCTATCCCAGCAGCCAGGAAAGCTGACATTAGGAATAAAATTGCTGCTCTCCAGGTAATGCTAGCCTGAGTTTTTTCGCAGTTGTGTTCTTCAGATAACAAAGGTATTATACTTATGGAAGATTGCTTAAATCATACCTTTTATTAAATTCGAGTTTCAATGTGTTAAGTGCAATAAAAAAATAGTTTTTTTTTTTTTTTTTTTAATTTGCTTGTGCATAAGACCCAGTCTTTTTCAGAATTTGAATATAACTGGGATGTGACATCCTCAATAGTAGTTTTACATGGATTGTGTGCTGTACAGGCTGAAGTAAAAAGGCACAGAAGAAGATTGCAGAAGCAAATTTAAAGAAAGCTGTTGAAGTTGCATTGCAGACGGCTGAAACTGCCACCTCAGACAGTAAACAATTCTGCGTATCAAAGGTGAATGTTGGTTTGGATGCAGCTGCTGTTCGTGAAGCAGTGCAGAAGGTCTTAGAGAAAAAGGTGCTTTATTTTTCCCTGTTTATGTGATGGCACGTGCACTTGCATTCACACTTACAAATCCTGCTAATGCTGTATTGACTTTATAATGATGAACAGGGTATTTCAGTTATGGTTTTCAGTCTAGATGAAACCACAAATAAGGCTTTAGTCTGTGCGGGAGTGCCTGAAAAGGGAGGGAAGGTGAAGGAATTGGAAGTATCTGAATGGTTAACAGAGGCATTACGCATTGAAGGGTCGGTGTGGAAAAGGAAAAGCGGGTCTTGCTTCAGGCCAGGTAAGCAACTCTGAATAGCACACGTACATAAGGACACATTTTCCCCCAATACAAAACAGGGTATTTGCTAGCACTCTGCCAAGTTTATGTATGTAAGACTGTGTTGCCTTTGAATGATAATGAAAAGAATTTTTCGGTAATTATTTTTTGATGAATGAAATGATAAATCTTTGCTCCATTTGAACCAAGAGGAAATAGCATGGTCCTCCAAAATTTCAGAAGTGACCACTTATGCCCCCTAAAGCCATTATGATGGCAAAAGATAATTTGACATAAGCAATGCTGGATCATCTTATGCCATCTGGACTTTGTTGGTTTAACTAGATGGACTTATATCTGGAGAAAGACCTAATATATTTGTGATGGTAAAGCCATTATGATGGCAAAAGATAATTTGACATAAGCAATGCTGGATCATCTTATGCCATCTGGACTTTGTTGGTTTAACTAGATGGACTTATATCTGGAGAAAGACCTAATATATTTGTGATGGGTTTAAATGTGTACCAGGTCATTTGTCCTAGATCTAAGCTAATCTAATTAATCTGGTGTATTCCAGTTGTCACATAAGCTGACATGGGATTGCTTATGGTAGAAGGGCTTGGAGTTTTCCCTTGCCACCAAATTTCAGCTGGATATGGAGAGTAATTGCATCTTAGATAATCGTAGAATCGCCATAATTTACTTTAATCAAAGATTGTTGGTGAAATTTTCCTTGGATGAAATTAGAAGAGTTTAACTGAGAATAAATATAAAAATGATATTTCTTCCTTTCTATTGTCATGCTAATTATGCCAAGTAATGATGAAGATTTGAATTGACAATTTTGAATTTGGCTGTTTTTCTATGAGATTACTCAGGGTTTGCGTAAGTTTATTGCTTAAAACATCCTTTAACACCTGCATAAGCACCAGGCTTCATTGTTATTCAATTGAAATTGTCATAACTTTGCCTCTCTGGTTTTCTGAATCTCAGGGAACGGATGCATCGCATGTTGATGAGGCTATGAGTCTTGCACAATCCTTTGCATCAATGAAATTGAGATGATAGTCTTTTTTTTTTTTTTTTAGTGGAGCACGATCTTGACAGTATACACTTGACACTGATTTTTGCCCGTTGGCACAAAGCTGAAGAACTTGAAAGGCAGCAACCTTGAGTTATATTTATGGGGGCAGTCCAAAACTCACCCAAAGAAAAAGAAAAAGAAAAAACGTCTTCTGTTTCCATACCTTTGCAAGATAGTTATATTTATCAAATGCGTTACTTTTGACAAATTGCTGTACTATCTTGTTATTTATCCGTGTTTCTGTATTAAAAATTGAAAATATACAATGCTGGAAGTAGCCGACTGCAGGATATTTGGCTTGTATTTATCGGAATACATTATTACTTGATGAAGCTTCTCGACTAATTGGGAAGTTCCCCATGGATCGAATACATTATTACTTGATGAAGCTGCTCGACTGATTGGGAAGTTCCCCATGGATCTGTGTTGCAAGTTATTGCCTATTAGTTAATAATACTTAACCCGAAAGTATGTCAGTTTAGTCAATATTATGATATCATCCTTATATAAACACACTGTTTATGACTAAATTGCTCAACTAACTTGGGAATTCCCATGGTCAGTACTGCAAGTTAAACGTTCATAAACTGAGAGTTGCATATTCCTGTTAGTCGGCTGTAGGATTCTGAAAATTTTCTTTCAGAGATTTATTCCTGCATTTGGCCTTCTTTTTGATTGCCCATGTGATTTAGAAAAGGCCAAAATTACTTTTCATTGTCAACTTCTACTTCTGGAAAGTATGCAATATGTTTTCTTTATTTGTAGATTCGGATATCTTTGGTACTTTGCCTGCAAACTGATTCCTAATTTGAAGATTGGTGTTTAATGCTTAGATATACAGATATGGACTGCTTAAACTTTATCAATGACTGCTAAGAAAAGCGCCTACTTGACTTTATAGTACATTGTGGGTAAATGGGAAAAATGTTGGCATTTGGAGGGGGAGGGGGCGGATGGTGGGGTGGGGAATGGTTTTGTGTGGTGGTGGGGGTGGGGGTGGGGGGGTGGGGGGGGGGTGGTGGGTGGGTGTTGGAACTCCAATATCACAGCCTGTCAGAGTGAGGTCTCAAAAATGCCTCATCGAAAATGTCACTTGAAGCCATGATTTTAGCTTAAATGTTGTTTTGTTTCCGATTTTTGCACTTGATTTTTGCGGCAACTTAAGTTTGTATAATAAAAAAGTCAATTTATGTTCAGGCTCTGTGTGAGGCATAGAGGGAGCATGGATGTTGAAGTCGTTTCGGCAACTTTGGGTTTCAGGCTTTTATGTCTTTGGTTACTGTGAATTTCGGTGTTATTTAGTCTTATTTAGTACCTAAGGAAGTCCAGGCTACATGGGTTAGTAACAGA
This sequence comes from Combretum micranthum, assembly GCA_024138025.1. NCBI lineage: Eukaryota > Viridiplantae > Streptophyta > Magnoliopsida > Myrtales > Combretaceae > Combretum > Combretum micranthum. The sequence goes on along the minus strand of JAMXBD010000450.1, from coordinate 80,333 downwards.
GTCGATAACGGAGAATGTAAAGCAAGGGGGTATAGTTATTGTGTTGGCTTTATAAAATGTGTATCGTGTAGTGAAGATGAGACAAGGAAAGAGTAACTTTCGGTATTTGGCTTTTGATCTTATTCTAGCACTTGTGATGGCGTAAAGTGTATTGGATGAATGGTACTTAGATAATTGGCTGTGCAAAAAAACCAATCGAACCGTGAACTGAATCGGATCGGACCGAATCGAATCGAAATTTCGGTTTTTTTTTTTTTTTTAAACGGTTCGGTTCGCGGTTCGGTTCATTAAAGAGCAAACGGTTCACGGTTCAGTTTGGGACCATGAACCGAACCGTATGGTTCGAACCGTTTTATATATTTAAAAAATTAAACATATTATTTTTACTCTTAATTGTTTTATTAATGGTACATATCTATGTCATAAATTTTAAAAATAATTATTTTTTTTAAATAAATTAATTGTTTTTAAATTTTTTTACTTAGATATATGTTAGTCATTAGAATAAAATTAGATTTTTCATAACATGTTTCAATTGTTATGTTATCTATAAGTAAGATAGATTTTAGAATTTAAACTCTAGTATTCTAACTTAAAAAAATTAATTGTTGTAAAATTTTTTTACTTAGATATGTGTTATTAATTAGAATAAAATTAGATTTTTTATAATATGTTTTAATTGTTATGTTATCTATAAGTAAGGTAGATTTTAGAATTTAACCTCTAGTATGCTAATTTCTGCATATTTCTTTTCCATTTGTCTTACTAATTAATCTAGTGTTATTATTTAGTTACTTATTGATTTATATAATTGGTAATATGTTAGTTAGAAGCATACAACGAATTAACATTTTATGTCTTATATTGAGATAAAGTCTAGTATATCATTATAGTTCAAGATAATTCAAAAAATGAGACTAGTCATAGTTATAATTTTATAATAGATGAATCTTTTCCTTCTTATAAGTTTTACATGTTTATTTGATAAATGATTAATTTTAAATATTATTGTTTATATTTGCATTAGTGATAAGAAATATGTAATTGAATTTTTTTGATAGAATATATTTTTTATTTTATGAAAAAAAGGTTCGAATCGTAAATCGAACCGTACCGGACCGTTTTTTTTCGGTTTGTACCATATAGTTACGTTTAAATTTAAAATAAAAACCGAACCGTAAATTATGGTACGGTTCGATTCAAGATGCAAATCGAACCAAACCGTACCGTGCTCACTCCTAGATAATATGGTGAATAAATGGGAAGGCGGTGGACCAATTCATAATTTTATGTAAACTGTTCCTTTTTGGTGGAATTTTTTTTTTGTTCAAGAAAAGCACTATATTTTAACCGTTTTCTCTCAAGACTGCGTCTTTGTTGGAATGTAAACAAATTGCATTTTGTTTGATTGTTTTTTTGGTTTACATCAATGATAAAATCTTCTAAGGTTGAACTCAAAAGAAGAAAAATTTTGGTTTGATTCAATTTCATTTGTATCTAGACATCTTCCTGAATCGAGTTCGAGCAAGGATCTAGTCCAGATCAGTCACGATGGGTCCTTGCTTGGACCTGCCTCGGCAGGGCGGGTAGGATCTACCATATGGACCCACTGGGTTGGCAGGTCCAATCTGGGTCCATCTTGAGGATTCAACTGAATAGGCAAGTTCAGAGGGTCCCCTTGGTTAAAAAAAAAAAAGAAACAAAAAACAAAACGAAAAGCAAATTTTTGTGTGCTTGTATCCCCGCGCCCGCCCCCCTCCCCACCCCCCCCCAAAAAAAAAAAAAAAAAAGAAAAGGCAAGTTAGACCTGTAGAACCTATCCCATTAACTAATGGCTTCATGGTTCGACCTCCTTATCATGAAGGTAGGGCGATTCTGTGTCCCCATTGAGAGGACCTAGAATTGGTAGATGAGATCCTCGGGTTAGACCCAAACCGACCTGGGGAGATGTCTATTTGTATCTATCCTTGCTCACGGCCATGATGACATCCTAAGTTTTAGAATCTGTCCACCATTCTGTCTAGAAGGGTAGTTTGTTTCATTATATTTTAGTTATTTTGACATCATATTTTTTTCGTTTTTAAATAGATATTTGTTAAAAAATAGATATTGATGAAAAATTGATAACTTTATTCAAAAACTGACAAAATAAATACAATATAGACATAATACAGATAAGTTACAAATGCATATATGATACAAATATCATACATATAAAAATTCAACTATCTAAACAGACCTTTATCTTACTTAATCCATCTATATACTTAAACATGAAAATCTATTAGCAATTTTATCATGGACTTAAGACGATGTAAGCCTAATATCTTCGAGCTGTTTGTGTAAACCATTAGATTTTACATTAATTATATAAGAAGAACTTTATAATCAATATCGAAACCGGAACCTTAAAGCTAATTAAATCAGCCTTAAACCTTAGAAACCCTAAACTCAATCAGACAATTTATAGAACCCTCAAATATCGAATAAATTAAAAAAAATAGGATACACTCAAATTATGAATCGGATATATGGTAGATACCCTAAAATGATCAGATACGGTAAAACTTTAATCGTTTCAAGCCTTTACGAGATCAATTTCAGTATCCGACCCTTGACACGCAAAAAGAGGCAAAACATTCCAACAAACAATCTAGACAAGTAATATATTAAGATATTTATAAAATATTAGATAAAATTTTATCAGGCCATAAAAACGTCATATATAGTTTTTTTACGCGTATTTTCATCTCTACCAGTAATTTAATTGTCTTTTTACTATTCCTCACTATTCACTACTAATCATCCTACTCTACTTTACTTACATCTATTCTTACACCTATTTCTTATATTTACTTTACCAATACATATTTTTACCATGCTTTACTTACTTTTTACTTTTTTAGTCAAATTTTTATTAATTTTTCACTCTCTCTCCCTCTCTCCTAAGCATGGCTAGCATGCTTTCCTTCTCTCTCACTCTATTTTCTTTTTCTTTTTCAATTATTTTTCCTTCTTAATTCTCTTCAATTTCATCTATAAATACCGCCTCTTCCTCCATTTCTTTTACACCTTTCTTATAACATAATAAAACTCTACCAAATTTTCTCCTTAACTTTTCTCTTTACAATTTCTCTCAAGCTTTTTTCCCCTATTTCACCCCCACACAAAATTTCATCTCTTGTTTTACATAAAACACTAAATACCCTCTTCATATTTTGTTATAGGTGGCAGGTATGTGTTTGTCTTCATATGTTTTCCATGATAAATCCCCATGATGTATAATATAGGGAATGGAAATAAATGCAACACATTTAGATTCGTGTCCTAATGTTAAATATATATTCATAATATGTTCTTTTTTTATTTATATTGCTAATTTAACTTTCTATATGCTAACATGTATACGTAGTATTTATAATTTTAGCCTATGTGCTCACTGATCTAATTTTTTTATATCATGCTCTTTATTTTATGCTTTATATTTATTCCATGTTATCTATAAGACTATTCAAATTTTAGTCTTGGACTGGTTTATAAATCAAGTTCGAATGAGACTGGAATAATTCAAGTCTCAAAGAGTCTCAAAGAGCCTTGACATAAATCTAAAACTTCCATGGTTTTTCTTCATATCTATCTTTCATGAGACTAGAAAATTTTAAGTCTTGAGAAATCTTGATAAAATCTAAGACTTCTATTTTTCATTTCATTTCAGTTGTTTTATTTTATTACATATGGTGACTGGCATATTTTAAGTCCTGGGGAGTCTTGATAACAAATTAATACTCATATGTTTCTGTTTTAATAATTTTATGTTCTTGTTTATCTATTTCTAAATTTTCCATGTTCTTGATATGATTCCATGCTCTTAATTTTGTTATTACTATTTTAAGTTCATGCACATATATGTTCATAAGTGATGTTGTTGCTATGCTAAAATGAGTTTTTTCAAAAATATAGATGTTGACAACTCTTTGTTATATAAAATTTTCCTAAAAACCTATTTTCAATACATGAGAAATCCTTTTATTAAGGATAAAGAATTAGAATAAGACATCTACCTAATTTTTTCTAAATTCAAAGACTCAAAGGGACTTCTAACAAATATTACTTAGAGAGTTTTCTTTCCAAGCAAGTAGAAAATCTATGTCTCGTGAAAGTAAACTATAAAACAAAGTTTTCGAATAAGTATGAGATATTTAAAGTTTCAAACAAATATTAAGCCATGATTTTCTTTAAGATTCATATTTACAAAATTTCCAAGAAGAGATTTTATTACAAGTCCATCATAAGAGATTGTTTTAACAAAAGTTCTATTTTGAGCAATATCACTAGGATCATGCATGTATCATGGTTTATTATTATGTTTTTATCATAAATGAGAATAGGAATAATATATACTTGACATTAGAAGAAGTCTAAATAAGGTGAAAATGTGAAAAATGGAGGAATTGAAGTTGGAACTATTTGGACCTAATTTGTACCGTCCTATTTTGAAACCTAAATGACCTTAAATGTTAAAAATAGCCTTAGAAATAGATAGAACATTTGAAGTAAGTAGAAAATGACTACTCGTGTATGACATTCCAAGTAAAAATGTGCAAGTTATGGCCATTTTAAATTGGAACTGGGAAAATGAAGCGAATAGAATTGATATAGTTAAAAAAATTTGAGTAAGATTAATGCAAAATACTCATTTTAGGAATTTCTTTTATCTAGGTAAGGAAGAATATGAAGCCCCATTCCCTGAGGATTACTTTGATTAAGCAGACTTCAAAATGGCAAAGTGAGCTTTTCTTACGCTTTACATATTCTTGTTTGTGTTTGTGATTGTAAATTAGGGCATTAGAATATAGAGAAAAGCTAAAAATGGATTTGCATGAGGCATAATCTTAGGGGTATGTTGTGTTACTTCATGCTTGATCAAGAATGATAAGTATATCGAAACTTTGAATGGTTGATTAATGAGTTGGTTGTATACCATGTTGTTATGTTTGTGGTATTGCATTGATCGCCCTAAAATGGAAATTAAAATGGATGGAATTAGTTAATAAAATGATCATGTTTGGCAAAATTTGAGTCGCATTGCATTTCATTACTACACCGACGCATGGAATTGGAAAGGTAAAGATACCTAGCTCTAGCATGAGGAACTACGTCATTCAAGGAATGTGGTTTCATGGAGAAGCCATGCGGAATCAGTCACTTTAGGCAAAAAGCCAAGGGACTAAATAGTGGTGGTTGGTTAGAACCCCAAGTTATAATTTTTGGTCGAACAGACCCATTCAAAGCATTCTCTAAGCTTTGATATGGAAGGTACAAATCCATTTGACGTATGATTTTTGAATGATCGTATGTATGTGTTCATCATATGGGTGATGCATTTTCATATATTTGACTAACCAACTTGTTTGCTTTATTTATGGATATGGCATTGTGGCAAATTACTCGCTAAGCATGTTGTAGCTTACCCCCAAATAGATTTTTGTCAACACATATGGGTCAACCTTAAGGATCCGATGATCGAGGTAGGCAAGGAAGAATTTTGCGAAGCTTTTTTAAGGGAATTTATTTGAAATTTTAAGAGTAAATTCCCTAGAAAAATCTCTTTAGTACTGTTGTTGTTTTAGGTTAAGACTTTTTTTGTTGTATGATAATCCAAGGATTTGGTGGGGGAATGCCCTCATGACTTTTTAGGACTTTAATTTATATGTATCATGTTTAGTAAGTTCTTGCATGTTCTATTGCTATCATTTTAAAATGCATAACTCCGCGGGCGTCCCCATATAGTGAAAGTACGCTTTGTGTATAATGTGAAAGCTTTTGTGTGACTAAGTTAGTCAATCTTAAGCTTTTATATTGCGTATGTTGGACTGGTCATGATTCGAGTACCCTTTGGGGTATGATAGTTTGCATGCAACAACACAAGGAAGCAAGCAACATTTATTAGTTCTTTGTAAAAATAGAAGAAAATATTAGATTATAAATTTCATTTATATATAGATTGTGGATAAATATAAATTATGCTTTACTATGTGATGGTAATAATAAGTATTTTCTATGAAAATCAATATCCATATCTTACAAACACTACTACATGTTCAAACATAAGTATATTTATACATCATTTATTATATATATATATATATGAAATTTATAATACTTAACGAATTATTTTCATAGAAAGAGAGCTTTGATTGTGAAACCTTACATAGTCCATAAACTTTTTTTTTGTGTGTGTGTGTATTAAGCTTACTATCTTGCATGATTGCAATTAGGTTAGCTTGAGCATTGGAGTGCTTGAACTTTTTGACGATTTAGATTTTCTTTTTAAGAATTTCTTTATTAAAATAGGCCATCATTAAACTTAATCATCAAAATAACTAATCAAAATTGTAAATCCAACATGTCTTTTAGGTTTACGCATAACTTCAGCTCAAACATGCGAGTTACATAGGCCAATACAACTTGTACTTTGAACATACAAGTTACATAATGCCATGCTTAATGCAACTCGCATGTTCTACATGCAATTTGCCTTTTTACCAAAATCGCATTTTCAAAACGTGAATTTAATGGTCCATTTTGGTAATTAATTTCTCACCCATCTTATTTTAGATTATTTATATTGGAGAATTAAACCGACATTTTCACTCTAAAGTGCATTCTATGTACATGATGAGTGCAAATATAAGTGCATTGGACAATCCAGACCATGTCATCATTTCACACTTATTCTTAGCACTTGCTTCTTGAATTCAAACTTGGTGGTGATCCTCAAGCTGAGGAAGGATATTTCCTTGATGGTGACATCATCTTTCTAAATTTCAGTCTCCTAATTATTATCTCTTTCTTCATGCCCTTTCAATTCTCCTGTGTGAGATCTTTAAATATACTATGTAGATAAGGGAATTTAGCTTAAATGGTCACCTATGTGTTGTATGAATCTTACATTATATGTTGCCTTAAAGAAACAATATAATAACAACACGTATAGAGATGACTTAGAGAGAGTGATATAAAAGAATAATTATTGACCTTTGTATTTTGAATGCACAAGTGACAAACATAGACAAGTAAGAAAGTTTAGAGTGTCAACCTTACAAATTTTGACTTTTGAGTGATCAAAACCATTCTTTACCTAATTCATAATGTGACATCATTTTTTTTATCTCTTTAAAAGTCCCTAAACAAGCAAAATATAACTATGTATATATGACTCTTAGGCCTAATGATATCCATCAAATTATCTTATTTGATGAATGGATAAGATGAAACTATGCCCATCTTAGGGAATCTAGATGGCCTTGCTATAAGGTCAATGATGGAGATGTTGGAGTGGACGGACTTATCCAAGGATCCTGTTTTTAGGCATACAAAGTGAAAAGTTTTCTTATTCATCTCAAATATAGACTGGAGTTCCTAAATCCTATTACTTATATCATGACCCCCAAATAGGGTCTGGTAGGGATTATTAGAAGTTATCCTGCTACATGTGCATGTGTTACACGATATTCGTCTTGTGTGTCAAATGTTATAAGACTCTATTTAACATTTAATTGATAATGCTAATCATAATTCATATATATTTCATATATAAAAGTAGCTATAGATTCCAACTTTGCATTAAACGATAAGATCACAGAGAATCGATATCCTATATTAAACAGTAATAGATATGTTACATTTATGTAAGCCCGAATGGCAAAGGAAATCTTATTTACAATAGATGATTAAATTCTAGATTTCCAACTTAACTCTTCAAGTGTTTATAATAACTATCTTGAGGTAACATGACTTGCATTTATACTAATCTTATGATGTCTCGCTCTTATAAAGTTACCTACCAAACAATCTATTAAGAGGTGAGCAAAACGATGACTTATCAAGATAGGAGTGCAACATTCTCATTATTGCCTCAAGCACAAGTAAGTTATGAACCATATACTATGCATGAATACTTATATGCAATACAACATTGCATGTAACCCCCCATTAACCAACATGAAGTCTAGAATTTAACCCCTCTAACCTAAGGTTTAGGGAATGCTTAATTTCATCAGCATCTAGGTCGTTTAACTTAAAATACTTATATCACAAGCCTAAGGTACCCTAAATGCAACCCTTCCTTGGGATACCTTAAACTTAATCTTAAGTTCAATCATCTGGTAGTTCACTTTCCTTACAAAGGCCTTAAGTGCTTAATTCGGAGGTAGCACAGGATACTTTAAAAATAGTGCTAGGCCAATGATCTCTTAAGACTTATAGTAAGACCCGATATGATGGTCCAACATGGCTTCATAGTTGGCAACTTCCCTTAATCTATAAGTTCACCCTATAAAGTTATAACTTAAACATAACTTTCCTCATAGAAGCTTTAGATGCATAATCCAGAGGTGGCTTAACTTAAGTGACGAGGATAGATCCATAACTTAAATTTCTTGTCATTCCATCACTGGACAATGATGACAATTAGTGATACATTTTTGTGGAATGCATATCTTGTTTTAATTATAGCCTAATAGTCGTTAATAAAAATAAGGTAAACAATCAATATACATTTTACTCCAAACAAATAGGATAATATAGAAAGCATGAATCTCATACAATAGCAAATTCGAGTAGCTCATTCTCAAACATGAAACACAACATCGGTTATTACTTCTTCTAAGGTTATTATTTCTTCCGAGCATATGCTTAGGTGTACACCATAAGAGACGTTTCAAGTTTCTTGTATGAGATTCACAAATATTTTAAATATATTTAATTTGTTTTTGATGAAATATATCAATGATATGTAGTATAGTTTTGTGAGTCATTATACGCTCGTTTACGGGGGCCATATAGCTTAGCTCTTATGTCACAAATGTTTAGTGGACTAAAGTAATTCATAGGATCTATTTAATATCTAAAATTTTGTAAAACAATGTTTAGCAATCTAAAGATTTTACATCTAACATAGATTGATAAAGCGTAGGTGAGAGTTTGGGTGCCTACAAGTTAAACTAAATAAATGACTTGATACTATAAACTTAGAACTATAGTTATTTTATTCCAATTCAAGACCTTCATTCAACAAAAATTTCTTAAAACTCAAAACATAAAAGTTGTAGAGAATCTTTCTAAGCTTTTTGTAGTATCTTGGATCACCTCAATTAGAAACCCGATGAAAGAGATATGCCTAAAATACGAAACTGTGTCAATCTTTCCAATACATGAGTTGGATGAATCGGCTCGCTGGTATTGGTGAAAACTACATCGGCTTGCTAGTGCAAAATTGCACCAGATCGCCAATAATCTCCTTCTTCACATGTGTTTTTTAATTTTCTTTACTATAAGTTTTTCCATCTCCATTTTCAAGCAACACAATCATCATAAATCATCACACATGATAGAATAACCTTCACACATTCATCTAACAAGCTTAAACATGTGTGCAACTCATGTAAAAAGTAACAAGGGCAGTAAATCATTGAATATTCTCACTTGCCATAACCAGTCGAAATAATCCGACATTTGGCTTGAATAATTGAAGTAATCACTAAAACAAATAAAAAAACATTCTTCTGAGCTTAAGGATTAAAACTACATAAGTATAAACAAAAGTTTTATGTAAAAATCTTAAGAACGGATTGAATCGATATATTTGTTGATAAACTTGACATTTAAGTTCCTCAAAAACTAATAACATACGGAAACTTATCAAGCTTAGTATTATTCTAGAGATTGCAATGTTAGGATCATAATGCAACTTGCGAATTTAGAAATGGGGGTAAGTTGTGAGAGTTAGGAAATTTTAAAGTTTTTGGTGTTTACGGATTCGTTGTAAAATATTTCGTACTCCATAAGATTTAAGTGGGGATAAGGAAATGAGAGGATTAGAACAATGAGGAGAAATGGTATATATATTTACAGTCAATGCAATGTTTTAGACAATGCATCGTACTAGATAAATTTCACATTACGAGTCAAATTAATACATGGTACAGTATCCTACTATAATGTATCCTATCATATTTTTAGACAAAAACTTTTGTGCCTATCAAATTAAATCCCTAGTCACAACCATATACTCGGAATTTCTAATTGAAGCTTCTAAATTTTTGGCTTATGCTAATGGAATTAGAATTTCGAGTAATGCAGGGTTCGATCATGATTTGAATCACCTATTAATTATTAAATTCTATATCTTGGTTATGGTAAAATTATAGGGTGTCACAATCTAACCTAAGAAGTGAAGTCTATCGAATAATGGGTTTAGTCTAATATGCTAATGTATCAACTTCACCTTTTACATCTTGCTCTAAACAATAAATTCTTTAAATAAAGTGTTAAGTATTTTGGGCATCACGCTTCGAATAGTAATGTTGCTGTTTAGCACATCCATACTATAAATCCTGTTACTTATGTGTTGCATCATTGCTAAGCATGCTCATATATCATACTCTATTTTGTTGATAGATCATATTCTATTGGATTGATAGTAATGCTGTAAATCCCTTAGTAATAGATATGAACAATAATATGGTAGGATGAAAAGGTAATTGAAGTAAATAACGTTAATGAGGGAAGTATGGAATTGTGATTCCCCTTCTCCAAGTACAATCGAATTCTTTCTCAAAATCGAAATCATTGGATCTAAGGGACTGCAATCCTACCTCTAGAAATACTTCCAAACATGTAAAAATGAATGGAACTTAAAATCAGGATTCCATTCCTGCGTACCAATCAAGACATTAGTAAATTAAATTTGTTTTATTTATTATATATAATACATCGATGCCTAAAATTTTATTAATTTCATTATTATTTAAACTATAAAATAATATTTCATAATAAATTCAATAATTTCCCTGCAATAAAGATACTTAAGTTAATTTTTAATGTAGACTTTACTACTAAAGTAATACATAACTTATAAATTGCTAAATAATTTAAATTACTTAATAATTTATAAATCACTAAGTTATTTGTAAGGTCACGTTGCTGCAGCTGGCCCGTCACGTGCAACAAGTGTGCTAGTCGACCCAAGAGAAGTCTTGAGATGATAACATGTGTGCATATGTCGTAAAAAAAGGTGTGGAAAGAGAAACAAACAAATGCAATTTCTCAAGTACACGGGTATGATGAAGATCAAATGGAGTAAACTCAATTGTTCTTGAATCATTCTTCATTAAAGAGATGTTTTCATCTTTCTTAGATGTATTTCAGTAGAGTCTTCACGCTATTCTCAACTTTAGCAATATGTAGAATGTCCCTAAATGAGTAGAAAAGCCTCTTATTTATAGATGTCGGTAGCCGATACAAGCCATTAGATGGTGTTTGGATAAATGATTGAGATTAAGCATTGCTTGCAACCATTGGATCTCTCTTATGGATCCAACAACCAGCATTCATCCATTTTTCCTTTACATGAGCATGGGCTTTGGATGTGGCTAAAAAGAATGAGGATTTCTATAATATAAAAAAGTCCAATTTCCTTTTAAAATAGCCCATATTTAATACAAAAGTCTTAGGGTTCATTTTTAGTCCATAGAAGCCCTATTTTAGTGAGACAAAGTCATATTAGCCTAGAAAGATGTTTTTAGAGTCTACTTTTCATGCACAAGAAAACCAAATTGACTGAGAGCGGAATAAACTAATCCAACAATCCTTGCTTCGAGTTTACAAAGCTAAATCTTATCATGACATCCTTTTCTGGGTTCAACCTTCCAAGCTTTGTCACTAACCTAAAAGACGATCTATGGCATTAAGTTGGGCTAAAAGCCTAATTATCAAAATGGTTCTCTACATTGTTAAAATTAAAATTTTAATTATTTAATTAATTAACTTTTCAATTTTTTTTCTTATATTAACTGAGTTGATTTTCAACATGTTTGTCACATGGATAAGTCATATATGGCTTGATTTCAATATTTTATCATTCACACAACATAATCCAATTACAAAAACTTTATATTAATAAAAAATAATAATTTTTATTTTACATAACTTTTTTTATAGAAGTAAACTAAGAAATCTATCATAGTATTGTGTGCATATACCCTTCGTAATACCTTACCTCCTCTTCCAAGTCCCTTATCTGTGTGTTGGGTGATGGTTCCAAACTCTTTGTCTTAATGTTGCAATCATTAGGCCATTCAAAAGCGAGTCCCATTAGCATATGTCCTCAACATCACTCCAATCTTTTAAGTACACAAATGCTTTAACGATACTGGGGTTGAGAAAATGACAGTAAGGGTTAAAGTCTTGCCCACCTAAGCTAAAAACAAACTTATATGAGAAGTCAAAAGTACTAACACATCATATACCACAAAGGAGGTAGTGGAATCATTTGTCTTTTGCTTGACGACCAAGTGAGGACATTGAAAGTCCCCCTTCCTTAGTGTTGATTTGTTGCATTTGGTATACCAATAAGTCATTTAAAATGTTTGAAGTCACATTGCCATGTTCCTAGCATTTTGAGCAATTTGTTTGATTATTTTAAGAAGTTACTCGTGTGAGTGACTATTGGTTGGTAAGTCATAGTTGGGATAGTCGCATATTTGTTTGGTATGGCACCAATACAAGACTTTAAGAAAACTTTGTGCTTTCTTATTGAGTGTGACAACTCACTTTATGGCATTCCTACCCTAATGTTGTTGTAGAATTCTCGAAGTAGTCTCTTAGTGGCATGAAACTTGAACCTTGGATCAAGCATTGTTGCCACTTGAAACATTTGATGAAAGGGGTAAAAGTATTCTTAAATTTTGCTTACGATTATAAATATAGTAAGCTAAAGCGTCTTTTATTTACAATGTTTTATCATGATAACATTTGCAACTCATAACAAGAGACTGATCTATGAGGTATAACTCTAGCCAAGCCAATCAAATTTACATGACCACACGGGTTTTAATAAGCGTTTGTCTATTGACAAGCAAATAAGGCAATCATTTCCATCAAACTAATATGTGCACAAAACTAAGACTTAACCTAACAAATAAGGATTCTCATTGACTAGGTTTAAAGCTTTGCACATTCAAGCACTCTAACTTGAGTAATAGAAACTTTTAGCTACTTACCATCCTCACTTATTAACAAGCCAACACAAGCCTGCTATAGCCTCCCTATAGGTGATTTGGCTACACAAACTAAGCGAGGATCCCAAACTAGGTTTAGAGACATTTTGTAGATTAGGTTCAATGGCCTACACATGTGGTTTGCTCCATAGAAACTCTCAATTATTTACTACCCCTACCTATTTGCAGGCAAATGCAACCAAACCTAACTTTCTTTACAAGTGATTAAGTTCAAAGCATTGGATGCATGTTCTGCAATGTCACCACTCTCGTCCTTCCCTTTCGAAAAAAAATTAGGGATGAACTTGCACATCTTGTTTTGCTCATAACTGGAAAGAATCATAACCTTCTTATGCTAACTTCTTCAAAAGACCAAGCTTATCAGCTAAACGAAAAGCTCTCATTCAACAAAGGAATTACTTTAATTATGCTCACGTCCATGACCTATTGATAGCATAAAGATAAAGGCTATCTTTTATCATTTCAACTAATCTAAAAAGCACATGGTATACTCACACTAGCTCAATGGGTAAGACAACAATGCAAAAACACACTCTTCAAAAGTATGACTACTTAGATACCTAGCTTGAATCCATTATTGTAAAGAAAAAAAAGGATGCCTTATCAACAAAGTCATATATGAACATCTAAAATGCTTCTGTAACATATTATACAGCATAGAAGTCCTTTGGGCAAAGTCATGAATATAACAAAGACAAGAAAGAAGGATTCAAGTATGAATATAGTAAGGAAAAAGTAACAAATGTCATTGCATTTGAAGCCAAGCAGCATTTACAAAAACCAGCTAGCATACCAATCTAAAATCACATTGAGCATAATAGGAAGCTTACATGAAAGCACAATTTCCTAAAATATTATTTCAAAGTTACAAACTATGCATGGAAAATAAAAGGTTTGATACTTTATGATTATACATGGAAAAAGGTACACGCTTAGCTACATTTTAATGCATGCAATTAGAATAACATGCCTAACTCAAGTGACTTCACATCATGGAAATCTACCCAAAGAATGGGCAATGCTCTCTTTGTCTTTAGAACTCGTTCTCCTTTGGCAATGCTTGCTAAAAGCATAAGGAAGCAATAACCGATAAAGCAATCCAACATGACCTCCTAACTACGAAAAAGTTTACTAAGGTACCTCGAGAGCAAGTACCAATGAACTTCAATTCCTAACTTAGATAAAAATCCATGACGTGACCCTTGTTTTGAGAATTGAGGCAACGACTCCTAATGGGATACTTGCATGGATGGCATCATCAATTAAACCTCCTTTGAGACGGTACCTTAGTCATGCAAAGAAGTTAAGTCAACCGAAAATGCATTGACATGGGCCCCAGATTGAGTCAAAGAAGAGAATGTTAGTTTTCAATTAGCAAAATGAGTTATAAGAACTTGATTGAAGGAAGCTTCCTTAGCTTCAAACCTAACTGACTGAAAAAAGTTACATCTCCAATAGACAACTCTCTTCTCTAGCTTTAGGAAGGTAAAGGAACCTCTGTCACATATTTAATTTCACTTATAACAATACCAAAATTAGTTACAATAGGGAAAGTCAGATACCCTTCATCAGGTATAAAGCCACACGTCTCAACATTCTTAGTAAACCCATAGACTAAATATGAATGCTAATGGTTCCATTAATACCTTTAAAAGGGAAGAAAGACCAAGGGCATATAAGGACATCTCCTATCACATTCCATTGCAGTGGCGATGTGATGCCAAGGACACTGGCCTCCATCCAAAGCCCCTTCAGGCAACTCCTTCAAGGCACAAATTAGTAATGTCATAAAGCAAACATTTGCACGCCACATTCAAGGTAAATTATACCAAAAGCCATCAACGTTTAAGATAAGCTCAAATAAGGTATTGATATTTTAAGTGATTAGAAAAGGAATCAATGTTATATAAAGTGGTATAAAGAAAGTATTAATATTTTAAATAGCTAAAAAGAAGAATCAATGTTTCAAACAGGTATTGCTTTATAAATATTGGCCTCCTTTTTTAATCACTTAAATTTTTTATACTTTATTTAAATTTATCCTAAAATATTGATACTTTTCTGTGTGATTTACCCGTTAGATTAATTTAGAAAGGTGCAAATCAATGTTTATTTGCATAAAGCC
Organism: Combretum micranthum; assembly: GCA_024138025.1. Lineage (NCBI taxonomy): Eukaryota > Viridiplantae > Streptophyta > Magnoliopsida > Myrtales > Combretaceae > Combretum > Combretum micranthum. Next base: position 65,126 of record JAMXBD010000450.1, on the reverse strand, counting down.
TCATGTGATCTCAATGCCCTATTCACTCATGCTACATGTGCAAAAAATATTAAATATATGCAATATGCATGGCAAGAAGGAGTAAATTGTCATCACAAAGGCCCTTTAGAAAGGAAAAGCAAAATGACAACTATTAGAAGATCAAGTATGAATCTTAAGAAGCTTCCTCAACACACTTTATCAAATGAGGAGAACACGGAACTGACATGCTACCATTCCATCAAGGAAAGGTTAAGGTCAATCTAGTTCAACTTGCCTTTTTATAAGACTTACTTAAACTAACTAAGCTTAATAAGGTTTGGCAAATACCTGTTATAGTCTAAACAAGCCTCTTTTGGAGAAGTCATCTAAATTTCCCTAATCAGTCCTTTAAAAAGAAATCAAGGCTTGACAAAGACCCAACATGGCATATCCTACCTTAACAAGTCCTTTGAAAAATTATTAAAACTTTGCAAGGACCTATTTGCAGTTTAATTTGCCATAACAAGATCAGCCTCAGCTTAACAAAGACTTAGTATGGTCTAAATCGCTTTCACAAGCCTTTTTAAGCCTTACACCACTCGACAAAGGCCTAAGGCAACTTAACAAAGCTTATCTGAATAGCTACAACCATAGAAGCTTAGTTCGCTAAATGATAAAAAATAAGAGGACTTAGTCATAGCTCACCACTATCGGTCAACTAACTCCATTAAGTACAAAAGATGGCCCATGGCTTAACTGGTAAAGAAATACGTCCTCGCTCGAAGCTAGCATTGACTAAGCATGATAATAGCTCATTTTGGCAAACTACCCCTTAATATTGCATGAGCATGATGAGTACTAGCTCACCACAAGAACTTTCCTATGATAGTAATGTTAAATCCTACTTATTTTCATTAAACTATACCTTTAAACTCATCGACCCAGGGGCTTGTGTTTCCTCTCTATGAAACCATTCATATCTAGTAACTTTAAACAAGACTCGATAATGCTACCAACCCAAGCACTATAGTTGCACAACTTAACTAGTCCTTACATGACTACTTGATACTCAATTCAGACCTTACTTAGCATAACATGATCTCTTACAAACGCTACAGTTGCATGTTTGGGACCTATCTTAGATCTGTAAACATGGGTCCATAGCCAGGTTAAAGGTTGGGATGCATGGACCAAGCAATCCTAATGAGTTGTCCAACTATTAAAATTAAAAAAATATATATCATAAGAAGTAATGTGATTAAAGTTTGCATGTATAGAGTGATGAATGGACGGGTTAGGCGAAATTAAAAGGACATGAAGAAAAAAAGAGGGAAGGGGAGAGAGAGAGAGAGTTAGTGAATTAATTTTTTGCAAAATAAGGTGGGAATAAGATTTAATTGTAAACCTTTAGATTTAATGCTAAGTTTTATGCTTAAACCCTAGAACCGAAAGTCAACCGGAAACCCTAATGTCAACTAGGTTAATAGCAAACCCTAATGAATCTAGATCCAATAATCCTGCGCTTGAAACCCTAAAACAATAGAAATGAGTTAATCTTAGATTATGGTTTGAAATAATGTGTTGTAACTTAAAAAGATTAGATTCGTCAAAAATTAGTTCGTTTCGAACCCGAATAGGATCGATTTCGAAAATGGGGTCCTAGTAAGCAAAACGGTGAAAATAATCCGACAACATATTTAGATTCATATAAGATGAGGATTCATAATTTAGAATTTTTTGGATTTTAAAAACATCATATATAACCTTTTTATGCGTATTTCTTTACTACTAGTATTTTATTTGTCTAGTCTACTATTCATTTACTATTCACTATCTCTACTTTTTCTTACTACCTATTCTTACGTTCTATATACCTATTTCTCACAATTTTCATTCTAATACTACTTTATACTTTTCATATCTTACATATTACTTACTTTTCATTACAAAAATACAAATTTAATCAATTTTCTCCCCTTTTTCTTCCATGGCCAACCCCCGCTTCATCCCTCTCTCTATCTAATATTTTTCTTTTTCAATTTATTTTTTATTCTAATTTCCACTCCAAAACTCTATAAATACTCCCTCCTTCCTTCATTCTTTACACACACTTTCTAAACCTTAATAAAACTCTATCAAAATTTTCTCTCAAACTCTCTATATCTTATCCCTCTTGACCGTGAGCCTCTTTTCCCCATTCCAACACAATTTCTACAAATTTTTGTTTCACTCATCTATCATCCACCACCATCCATCCTCATAAACCTTAGGTAAAAATCTAAATCCTTTCTTTTCTTTCATGTTAACATAACATGAACACTTTATTGTTTTGATTTCTAAAACCCCATAAACTTTATGCTAGGAAAGAAATCATGAAAATAACAACTTGTTCATGTCTTGTTCAATACCATGTTTATTTATAAATGTTGTTATGTTCTTGTTTTATTTTTGCTCCTAACCTAACTTGTATATATTTTTAAGTATAAGTATGTATATATATTCTTAAAGCCTAATGCTCACTAATCTAACTTTTATTTATGCTTTTATGTTTCTTACAATTTATTTATTTCAAGCAGATAAATAAGACTAATCACCTTCTAGTCTTATTCTTGTCCTTATCAAGTTAAAATGTTTTGGGACTTATCCATAATCTAAGTCCCGAGGAGCCTTGACGTAAATCTATGACTGTAATGTTTTCCTTATTATTTCCTTGCTTTACTTTATGGGACTTGTTCATTTCTCAGTCCCAGGAAGACTTGAATAAATATCTAACTTCCATAATTTTCTTATTTTTCTTTTTTTAAGCTTTCTTATGTTTTCCTTTTCTTTTTATGGAACTTGTCCATATCTAAGTTCTGGGAAGCCTTGATGTAAGCTAAGACTTTCAAATTTTTGTTCTTACATATATATGCTTATTTAATTTTCTATGTTATTTATTTTCTATATGAGCTATTCTTTTTACAAAGTTACAATTTCATACTCATGCATGGTCATAATGTTGTTGTCTTGATAAAATTTTCAAAGAATAAAGCACTTGTCTTATTTCACTTAAAAATAAGAACTAGACTATCAAGAAATATGGTTTTTAACACTCAAGAGAGATTTTCACTAAAACATAGGATAAGGGTTCAACTGCCTTAATTCCAAAATTATTAAAATAAATCTTTATAAATTTTTATGTTGATAATTATTTGTTAAACAAATATTTCTTAAAAGCTTATTTATAGGATTTATACCAATACTTTGAAAAAAAATTGAGAACTAAACAATTTTTTTATACCAAGTTTAAGAGCAACTTACTAGATAAAAATCCACTTAAGAAATAAAAATGGTAGACAGCTAAAAGAACCAAATTTTGAGAAATAAATTTATTTTCAGGAAGTTAAGAAACCATAAGGAGAATAGATAAGCACTCCTTTGTAACAAACTCAAGATTTTTTACTTTCTTTCCAACAAAGGCGATCTTGCAAACTACATTATTCAAACTCTTAGAATAAATTGTTTTATGAAAAATCATTAACAAGACAACGTCACTAGAACCATGCATATAATATGAATATATATCTATATTAAAGGATTTTTTAACTATATAAATCCCCTTGTTATGGGATCTTGGATGATGTAGAACTTAGAAAAATTGCAATTTAAGAGCTGGAATTTTCATGATTAATTTGTACTCACCCATTTTAGAACCTGAATAACTTTTTATGTTAAAAATAACCTTAGAAATAGATAGATCTTTTCGAGTAGGTAGAGAAAGACATCTAATATGCGAAATTCCAAGTTAAAATGAACAAGTTATAGTTATTTAAGTTAGAATTTCACTTAACCCGATTTTTTACGAAAATTATGAAGTAAGAATTAGAAAGTTTAAGTAGAATTTCCACAAAATACTCATTCCGGGTATTTCTCTTGTTTAGGTAATGGGAAAGAGGTTTTCCCCTATCCTAACGACTATTCGATTAGTAGATACCGCACCATGGCTGAGTGAGTTTATTTCCTAAATTTCGTACTTATATTTTTGCTTGTAAACTAGTGGCACTAGAACTGGGGAAAGATAATAATGGGAAGTACATGTGCTTTGTATAAGTGGTTGAACTTACATTAATGGCGCGTTTAGTGCACAAGAACGAACTAGAAGAATTGGGATTTCGACTTCCATTCACTTTTCCAGTGTTTGGAAACATTTTTAGAAGCTGTTGTCGACGATTCTGGCTTTGAAGGAAAGGCATAATCGCAATTAAATTCCACCCTTATTAATTATTTTTGGTATAATTACTTTTTAATCCTATCATGTATTCATATTTTGCATTTATTACCAAGGACATTCCTGACAATTGCACTTTTTAGCCATTCCATTCAATGAAATCTTTCAAACATAGGAATGGATTTGTCATTCCCAAACTCATTCCATTCCAATCTATTCCATCTAATCCAATCCAATAATTCCATTCTAAATTATTCATGCGTATCAAATGGGACATAAGTATATCGAGGCTTGGATTGGCTATGATCAAATGCTTGATTTAGCATAGTATTGATGTGTCTGCCAATTCTATGATCACCCTTAAGATATATAAATCATGTCGTGAGTACTTAATTAAATAAATTCATGCATAACACGAAATGAGTCACATTGCATTTATTACTATACATTTGGTGGGACAAGAGCATAATAGTAAGGCAAATAGGGTCTTGAAAATCTGCATAAATACTAACGTCAAATAGTAGCCCGTATGAATTACATTTTAACAACAAGTAGTAGCCAGAATGAACTATAAAAATTTTATTTGTGAACTACGGTCATATGGGGCCCGGAACACTTAACATCAATGGAGGGTGTAAATCCATTCACCATATGATTTTCGGTTAATCATGTGTTTTGTTTGCTCACGTGTATATTGCATCTCATATGCTTATATAATTAACTTGTTTGATTTTTTTGTACGAGTACTTTATTGTGGAAATATTTCTCACTAAGCAAGTAAATCTTACACCCCCTTAGATATCTATTGCATTTCCCCTTTTATGGTTGAAGCCTCGGGGATATTATATGCAAGTAACGACTTTTGACTCAGGAGCTTTTGGAAGAAGTCTTGGTTTAGAGTAGAACTAGACCTCCACAGAAATTTCCCATGTATTTCCTATGTTAAAGAATAGACTTAGAGCTTATGTAATCATTTGATGAGGGTATGCCCCCTTATTGTTTGTAAGACTCCCTTTATATTTGGATTAAGTTATTATGTTATGATTTCCATTTCTTGAATGCTATGTCTATAACTTTTTAACTACTTGTTTCAAAGATCGGTCCTATATAATCGTGCTAGTATGCCTTACACAAAGTATCGAAACTTTTGCGTGACTAAGCTAGTTATTCCTAATCTTTAATATTGAGTGTGGCGGGCTATCACATTTAGGGTACCTGTCACGACCTACCACCCCAATCTTCACCATAGCGGGGGTGGGGGGGAGGAGAGGTGGGGCGTGGTGGGTGCCTTTAGGCCCTCAGGCCACCCTGAGCAAGGATCGTAATGCCATGTACACTGGTCATCCTAACGCATCTTCAGACACAACCAGGACACCAGAAGCACTATGTAGCGACTCAAAACTCTATCCACCAAGGTATTGTCCACTTTGGCCACACGCTGCATAATTTTGTCCTTTTGATGCCAGCACTTTCTGGGGGGTCACCCATCCTAGAATTGCTTTGGTTAGAGCACACTTAACTTTTGAGTTCTGACAAGCTCCAAGCCATTATATCGAAAAAATGCCTCTATGATTAGAGTTCCACTATCTATATTTGAGGTCCAAAACCACTGGTCTGATATCATTTTTTTTCTTCACTCTTGTAAAACAACCACAACAACAAATACATGATATAAAACAAGCTTATTCCACCATGTAATGTAGTAGGATATTAAGACAATTATATATTGACTAGTCAAACACTTCCTTAGTAAGTTATTTAAAAGTCTAGCCCCCATATATATATATATATATATATATATCATATACAAACAAACAAACCCATTTCCTTGAATGAGACCAACCGTAAAACACACACATCAACAAATGAAAATTAACAAGCTTAAATCCCCTTAAACTTCAAGTCCTAACCGTGAATTCCAGTTGTCTCATAAGACAATTTAGAACAAACCAAAACTCTATTCCTTCTCTTAAAACCCACCATAACCAACAACAAAAATAAAACAAGCAATAACACAACGAGATTTTAAGAGTCATAGTCAAAGGTAAAAGTTATCTCCAATTAGTTGTTTTATATCTAAAATTTAATAAACTCATCTCCTTACTCATATATGTAGGCTACTATCCAATTAAAAAGGGGGATTTATCATTTTCCTCTCTAGTCAAACAATGTAATACTAACTCATCATATAACTTATCTTTCATATGTTTAGAAATTAGGAAAAATAGAAATATAGACCTATTATAGAAATTCTATATATAATTGGTATTTTCAAGTCTATGAGTAATAATAGCATGAGCATGAGAGAGCATGTAATGTTTATTTTAATCGAGTTAGGTATAATATTTAATAAAGAAAACTATGAAGGAATCAAACTTAGACTTTAGAAACCCCATGTCTTAATTTTCGATCGCTATAGGGTTATGACTTCCAATACATACTTCATGACTTAACTTAGTTCAAAGGATTTGTAGAATATGCCTAAAATACTCTCTAGATGATAAAAATTAGCCAATATAAACATCAAGATATCTATGAGAAATATTGGTCCTAACTATAGTGAAAGGTCCTATCATTAGGCATACTAAAAGAATGATAATAAAAATAGAAGATTTAAATAGGCTGAAACAAACTTAAGGAACAAACTATAATTTGGAATACAAAATAAAACTTAGGTGAATTTAGAGCATCACTAGAACAGTACACTATGATCAGAATATAGATAAGACCCTATAAATGATAGAAATTTTAACCTACATAAACAGATTAGGTTAACAGACAAAATAAACAATAGTAGAAAGGATATTGTTAGGAAAAGCATAAACAAACTAAATAAATTATAAAATTTAGAATAATAAGATCACCACAAATAGAAATGTAAGTATGACTCAGAATTAAGAGTAACACAATGAAAATAAATAGTAAATATCAACTATCTTAAGGTGATCATATTAAAAGGTGTGTATAAATAATAAAAGCTTAATAATAAAATTATTAAGCAAAACAAAACTTAGAAATACCTTATAATATCTATCGACATACATATAGAAAGTAAAACACATGAATTAAATAAATTAAGTTAACCACCATATAGTACTTAAAACAAGCTTTCTAATGCCTATTTATTACATAATAAAAGCTAGCATTAGAGGCTATTTAGATCACTTTTCATAAATATAACTCATTAATACGAAATTTCTATTAGAACTAGAAAATAGAAAATTTTATGAACTTCGAATTTACTTTTTATAGTTTAAGTTAAGGTAACATGCATATATAATTAAGATTCCTAAAACAAACTTGATATAGTTCGAGTATATGTTATACAATATGATGATATGGTTTAGAATTGAAAGATCTAGCTCAAGAACCAGTCACCTAAATATGAATATAATTCTCAGCATTTATAGAACATTAAGTTAAAAAAATTAATTAATATGGATCATAAACATCTTAAATAGTATGACTAATACAATTAGAAATATATATACCTAAAATTAAGATCAAGAGAAGCAAAATGAAAATAAATTATAACATAGATTTTGACTAAATGTTGATCAAAGGACTTAAAATGAGTTAATCACCAAAACTTAATAAGTTGATACATAAAACAAAATAGTAAATTTGAAATAAATATTAAAAATACAAAATAAAAATAATAAGCATCATAAAGACACTCTTTCGATCCTTAAAATGACATCGGTAGAAATATACAAAATTAAGGATTAAACTAAATAATTGAAAACTACATTCAATAAGCTTTCCAACACCTATTCATATGCTAAAATCAAAGTTAAAATGAGTATAATAGGCCTAGATTAAGGCCATGCTATTAAAACTGGTATTTGGAATCATTTATGGCACTTTTCTTAAGAAAAGTGAGTTTATACGAATTTTATAACTCAACTAGAGAAACTCAACACTCGTAAGATTTAAAACCCATATTGAAATAAATAAAATAGATCAAGAATAGTAAAACTAACTTTATGACACAAAAGGTATAATTGGGATTATTAAACAGATAATAGTATAGTAATGAGTAACTGTTATCTCATTTTATAGGAGAAACATATCAGTTATGGGACTTTCTAGTAGATTATGATGGTTTAGCAAGGACAACAGATGAGTAACTTTAACCTTATCACATTGATTGTGCTTGTAAGTTAGTGCATATGAAATAAGATATTAAAACTTCTATGTATGCGGGGATGGGAACAATGTATGTTGTATGGTGTTTGATTGAATGCCAAATTATGTTATTTGAAGTGATAACCAAATTAGATGACATACAATGTTTGAAACATGTTGATGCTTTTGTGTGAATTGTTTGGTCACCTAATAAACTGACATAATACTATATGGTCTTTAAATGAAATGGTCATGCAATGCATAACTTGCATTTATTGCAAACAGACATGACAGGCCGTTACATGTTAGTGTTTCGGTTCTCTATTAACGCTTGGTTTTTCTAGATGTAAATTTCCTAGTTCTACACAAGGTTTTCTTTGTTCCGTTCGGTTCCACGGGAACTAACTGGCAAATGAATGAATGTCGCCTATGGTATCGACATGAAATGACTAATACTTAGTGGAGTTTCTTTATTCCAAGGATATAGGTAAAATGTTTCTCCCTTGGTTCTCTGATTCTCTTGGGTGGGTGGGTTATGAGGTAGAGTTCCTCGATTTGGTTCCTTCAACCCCGATAAGAGGGCATAAATCTTCATCCTATTTAGATTCCGAGTTATCGAAGCTTGTATTTATGCATATGATTGATTGTTACATTGCATATGCTTGCTAATTAAACTTGTTTAATATTGCTTGATGTGTGGTTTGATCAGGTTAGGTTATCTCACTGAGTTGTGGGTTCGCTCACCCCCTAACAGTGTTTGTGCAAGCATAATACACGTTGGGAATGGGCTAAAAATGTGTGAAGAGAGCTCCTCCATCAAACTCATTGAAGTTAGAAAGATAAATCACTGTGAACTTAGAATATAGTTTAGATAAAATGTACAAACATTTCAAATTTTGTATTTAATTGATTAGAACCCTATTTTTACTATTTGGTAGGGGATACTGCTTTTCTATGATCTTGATGAAATGTGGAAAATCAGATTTCATAATTGAGTTTCAATAAGTATTATATGTATATGTATAATTAATGTTGACAAATGAGTAGAGTCTTGTAACCTCTGGCTTACAAGACGATTTTCATATTACGGGTGTACACGTGGTATGACAACTTTAGGATAATCCTACTAGGCCCCTATTAAGGTCGTGACAGTACCCTTTGGGGCGTGAGATTAATAAAGCTTGTAGAACTCACACAACACAACATTCAAATTTGAAAGAAAAATTACTATGAAAACAATGAAAAGTAAGTGAAGTTGAGTAAAAAGTTCTAAAATTAAAGTTCTATATGACAAATATATTGATTGCTAAACTCCTCAATTTTCCAAACAAATTATACAAGTATAAATAAAAAAAGGATCCTCATGTTTCCCTCCACTTAGACAAATTACCTACTCTCATTTGCTTTACTATTGTACTCAGAATTTTTCTCAAAATACGTAATCAACTTACGTGTTGTGTGAAAATATTCTTTTCAACATGAAGAGTTTACTTCTCTTTATTTAATTAATCATTTGCACAATGATATCACCTTTTTTTACCAATAATCATTATCAATATGAGAATATAGAATTACATCCTTTTTTTAGTGGTATATCAAGCTCAAGGAAAACTTCACACAGCAAGTAAACTAAAAAAAGCCTTTCCTATCATTTCTTTTATTTCTCAATAGATTCTAGCAACTCTAATATCTATTGCAGTGGAACAAGCTTTTAGTACAAATGAACTCATTCTAGACCTAACGAGATGTATGTCATTTCACAATGTAGCCAACAAGTTGAGGAAAAAATTTACATTGCTATCGTCATGTGAAGAGAAATGTATATTACTGCCATTATGTGGAGAACGCATGATAACTAACGATGATATTCAAGCGTGAGCCACTCATAGGATGCTAACTCAATATAGGACGATTAAGTCAATGTATCCACTAGCAACTTTATTCCTGAATTTGAGCTAAATTATCTTTATATTCCAATTAACAGATACACAGACACCTTTGAGGTAACCTTAAAATCTGGGGGGGGAATAATTCCCTTGCCTTATTTTTCTCTCTCTTCTCTTAGTAAAGTTTTATGTAATAGAAGTAAAGACTTCTTTTTCCCTCTACTATTTTTTCAATATACTACTAATAGAAATGGAATGTCACGTGCCTTATGAAATTTTAATGCATCCAACTTTTTCCCTAAATATGCGATGTGGTGAAAGGATATTTAATTTAGTCCTTCTATTGAATACAAACATATTTCATGTTTTGTAAGCCCATGATGATTGTTTTTTAATAGATTCTTAGAGTTCATTGTTTGAATAATGGACAAAGCATGGATAAGCCTGCTTATGTATTTTATGTCATGCACAAATCTTTTTTTAAACTACGCAAAAACTAATATATGAATTATTTAATATTACTTTTGGCAAAAAATAAATAAACAAATAAATAATTCTTCGATATTACATATGGTTTATATATATTTATGAATATATATTTCAATATACATATTATATATCTTAGAGCTGTGTATATATTATGGGTCTGTTTGGACGGTTTGTTTTTCATCTGTATCTGTATGTTTTTCAAAATGATATAGGCAAGTATGTCCGATTTGCATCTATATTTTATCTATATTTGATCTTTTCATGAGAACTACCAACCTTTTTTTATCTATATCTATTTCTTCATAAATAATCTGTTAGAAAAAAGTATATATATATATGCCGGAAAAAGCCAAACAGACATATATTATATATTTTAATATATAGCATAGAGAAAAAAATAATTGCCCCACTAGGTTAATTGCAACTCTATGACCTAGTCTCAGGCCATGACAGGTCTAAAGCCCAACACCAATTTGCTTTAGGGGGTCTAAGCTTGAGTATTCATTTCTAGAACCGTGACTAACCATGTCAAGCCTAATCCAGACCCTAGCTTCTGTATAATATGCTCACACAACACTGGAATTGTGTACTCGTGATGCATGCACATTATATATATATATATATATATAAGTATACCCATAAGGTGAGAGTGTCATAATTCATCATCTAAACAATAAAATAATATTACTTATTACTTATTTGCATGCCTATCTGTTGATGGGTGATTTTTCTAATGGAAACCCTAAGTTTAATCCAATCTCCTTGGGCGATAAATCGATCTATTGGCCTTTGGTTGACCTACCCTTTGTGCCAATTTACTCAAACTATGGATTGACCAATTCAAAGCCCATGATAACTTGGATGGCCTCAGATAAGGATTGTAAAAGCAAACTAAATTGCCTTGATCAGCAATACTTTGGCAGTCACTTACTAGTCTCGATATCATCTGATAAGGCCATCCATGTACTTTAGGCAAGTAAATCATTTAGCTAATTGCCTCTAACTTATGCATCTAACTTTTAGAAGGCTTCCTAATCTAGAAGATGCATTTGCTATATCTTCATAGATTTTTCTTTTTTAAACTATCATGAAGCAATTTTATTTATTTGAGTTTATTAACTTTCTTAATCAATGGCGAGATTACTACAATATATATCCCTTGCCAAGTTTAAGTAAGGCAAATTCATTCTTGAAACTTTCTACCATCTTTCTATTAGTTTACCTTCTCACATTTACTCACTTAAGCATTAAAGTGATCACGTCAGACAACTTTCAGGTGCCCAATAACCATGTTCTATCTTCCAGGCCTAGAATCCAAGAATCGATGGTTTGATAGGTCCATTATGTGTGTATTGTTGCTCCATTGGATTCATAACTCTATTAGTGAAAATCTACTTGGAATCTATGGCACCATTCATGGAAAGCAACTTTCACTTTCTTGTAGACCCAAACAACTACAGATGTAATAGTAAAAAAAATAAGACGTAAGAATGTTGATCAGGAGGTTACTTCTACTAAAGGTTTAACAACCACCACCACTGATTAAAATCTAGTCGTCTCAAATGCTAACACATTGTTGTGACTTTCAAACAACTTGAATAGCGGTTTGCTATGCTAGAACAAATGTATTAGTAGATAGCTACCTAGTACCAGGGAGTGTTACAAAGTAATCAGGAACTTGAGATCTAATTGGCGGCAACCCAACAAAACAATTTTCTCCAATAGGTGCAACAAACCTCGTCTAAAAGTCGAGTTTTTTAGAAGACTCCACAATCGAATATGTATTCGTACACCCTTTTACATCAAAATTTTACCCACTAAAAGTCGCACTGCAAAGCTTAGCAGTTTAGTAGCTACAATTCTTCTCCTAAGTTTTCACCTTCAAATGATATTAACAAATTTAGGTTGTAGGCCGGCAACCTAAACTGACACACGGCATCTCTAAATACCACTAGCAACCTCTAAGAGTTCGGTGATAGGCACATAGAGGCATACCCTAAAATAATTGAAGCATTCCTATTAGAAATTAGAAAAAAGAAGCTATGACCTAAAATCAAAGAACTTTACAAATTAGGAAAAATGATTCCCATGAAAGAAATGAAAATAATCTATCTTACTTGGCAATTTGAACCTCCATCCACTAAGAAGAGCCCATCCTCACCTAGAAATGAACATAGCATATTCTTCATCTTTCGTCATACCCTGCCATTCATGTGGCTTTACACCTTCCAATTGGTTATTGGCATGCGAAAAAACATCCTCTACCAGCTTACTTCCTTCCCTATCATTAGGATAAATGTCATGAGGTAGAAACTTTATAGCTTCAATAAGTGTCACAATGATAAAAAGTGTCGTTGTGCCTAAAGGAGGGACAATCCTTCATGAATGCTCCATTGAAATCCTGGAATTATCATCTACAATCCTAAGACTCACAAACTTGAGCCAACGTTTGAATCTGTGCTTGAAATACTAATGGGATTTGAACTAGAGTTAGAATCCCTTGAATACATGGATGATTAACTCTCAAAGATATATAAGCACATAAGACAATAAAGGGTTTTAAGAGAGTTTCTTAAAATGCAAAATAATGAAAAAAAATGAATGAAGAAACTTTGCCTATTTATAAATAATGAAATGATGTGACTGCTCTAAAAATAAACACAATTGACCCTAACCCTAGCCATCTGATCCATGCAAACAAACAAGTTTACACATTTCAATTCAATTCAACAAATTCGCTTCATCATCAAATCGTACAAAATAGCAAGTACATTAGTGTAAAAGGTATATAAACCTGCTTAGTCCAGTTTCTAGTTCTATTTTCACCTATATTACTTAAGCAGTATATGTAAGTTCTTCTTAAATTAAGTGTATTTTTATTTAAATTTTAACTATGAAATCCTTCCTAGAAATACTAAATATGCACAACCATCAAACAATAAGGGGGAACAAAAGGGGTCACAAATCAAGTATCAAGGGTTTAATAAGTTCTAAAACTTGTTAGAAAGAGAAAAGACGTAATCTCATCCAACGTGCTTTATACATTCATCCATCAACGAGCAAAGTCCATTATAACATTTTATGCGGAACACATGGTTTTGCATAACTCGTTGTAGCTTCGTCCTAACTCCCAACCCATTGCTCGATTTCAAAGATCTCCTATCAACTACCCACCATGTTGTACCATGCATTCCATGGGGCCTAAGTTCTTAACTACTACATCATCCCACAATTGCAATCAAGCTTGCATCCTAGTCTAAGGGTACTATTTCTAAAGCAAGTAATCAAGTAGCAACCAGCAAACCATTAAGTTGAGTTTAAACATTATTTTAGTTATTAATTTTATCCTAGTAAGCTACATGAATTTATTATGTACATGATAATCGTTCTTAAATCCTATTCTCCTTTTTTGGAGCTCAAATGCTATTACTTGTTCATAGATTCAAAAGCTTATATTAGAATGGTGCCTCGAGTAACTTTAGACGACTTATTATTGGCTCTTGTGATTTAAATTATTTAGGTTATTGTACACGTATTTATGGGTCGTAATTTAGGGTTCAACTTGTTTGTGTAAGTTGAGCTCAGATTATGCATAAACAATATTTCTTAGGTTTCTATGTCATTAGTTTTATTTAGCCATGTTGTTTATTCAGTAATTTTAGGTTGGGCTAGTTTAAGGAGTTGGGTACACAAAGTAATTAGTGATATATTTTAATCAATCCTTAATTAGTAAAGAGTTATTGACTTGAGAACACTAATCATCCATCCAAAGGTTTTTATCTCATAGCCTTATTATTATTATTATTGGCTCTTATTGCCATCGATAGGTTATCTTACATCGGTAATGTTTTTGTCTATAATATAATTTATATTAGTATGTCTCATTATAAACTCCTCTAATCGCTCATTTAAGTTTTGATAAAATTCCCATCCATATTTAGCTAGCTAATTTGCAAATAAGGAGAATATGCATAATAATTTATTTATGCTCAAATATGAATTTATTTATATCACTAAATTATTAAGCAATTTATTTATATCACCAAGTTATTAAGCATTCCTATGTTTAATGAACATGTCACATGTCATATTTCACATTGTCCTCAATAGCATAGAGGACTTATACACTAGGAAACTTGGTAATTCAAGCTTGGTCTGTTTGGATTGTTTGATTTTCATATGTATCTTATTTATATATGATATGCATATGTATCTATTTGTTTGATCTTTTTTATGAATAAAAATATTTGTTTTTTCATCCGTATCTGTTTCTTGATAAATATCTATTCGAAAAGGACAAAAATAAAATGCTAAAATGATAAAAATAAGATTAAACAAACAAACCCTTAATCAAAGGCTTCATACATGTGTCATCATCACTAACATACAAAATCCCTAGATTTCCAGTATGTTCCCTATGATTCACATTCCATATCCAGTCAACAATTTAACTCCACAAATATTCACAATTCACATATGTAACATTTGATCATCATATGAGCATCAATTTCATATATAATTCTTCATCATATTTCCTAAGCCTTTCCAATACATATGTAATTATATGTAGCTAAATTGCCTAATTTAATATACAACATCCATTTTGACAGTTAATTCTCCTAATTTTATCAATTCCATTTCATAGTTAATGTGATACCCATCAAATATAGACGGTGGAACTTTAATTAAAGGTACCTTTTGGTGTAATAGCATGAAGTTCGTTGGAACTAGAGCTGGATAAATGGGCCATGGCCCGCGGGCCAGCCCGTTTAACCCACTTTAAAAACGGGTTAGGGCCAGCTTTTTTTAGCCTGTTTAAAAGTGGGTTAATTTTACCCAACCCACTTAACTCGCGGGCCAAAGTGGGCTAGCTCGTCGGTTATGTGGGTTGATCTACCAACCCACTTTTATAAAAATAAAATAAATAATTATATGATAAATATGTATTAATGAAGGTTATTCTTGAGATTTTTTATACTTGAGATTAAATTTATGTGTTAATTATAACAAAGAATGACAAATTGATGCACATGCACCATAAAATTTTATAAAATATATTATTATTGTTTTAAATGAAATATATTATCTAATAAGTTAATTTAGAAAACTTATTTTTATATAAAAAGTAATTAAAATAATAATGAAATTAATCATTAATATATATAATCTTATAAAACTCTCTTTTTTATTATATATATCTTATTTAATTAGTATAAATAAGTTAAATGGGTCAACTTAGCCCATTTAACTCACAAAATATGTAAGTGGGTTAAAAGGGTCAAAAAGTGGCTGGCCCGTTTAACCCACGGGCTAAAGTGGGTTGGGTTAAGGTCAGGCAATTTTGGCCCGTTTAACCCACTTGCCCACCTCTAGTTGGAACTCCAAAGTTAAGTTTACTCTGGGCAGAGCAATCCCAAGATGGGTGACCCCCTGGGAAGCGCTAGCACCAAAAAGACAAAGCCATGCGGCATGTGGCCAAAGTGACAATATTTCGGTAGGTAAAGTTCTGAGGTGTTACAGATGGCATCAGAGCAGTTCACCAGTCAGAAGTGGAGAAGTGTGTCCTCATTACCTGGTATGGTTCTAGACCTGTGTAATGAAATTGACAAGGACGTCAATTCTATAAGTGGAAAAATATGTAACATCCCTCAAATATAGATGGTGGAACTTCAATCACAGAAGCGCCTTTGAGTGTAATGGCTTGGAGGTCATTGAAACTCTAAAATTAAGCATGCTCTAGGCAGAGCAATCCTTGGATTAGTGACCCCCTGGGAATCATTGGCACTAAAAAGACAAAGCCGTGAAGCCAAAATGGATAATATCTCGGTGGGTGAACTTCCGAGACGTTATAATTAAAATCCATACAACAAGTCATGGCCATATTAATTTCTTATATAACATGAATCGTTATATGATCATTTAGTCTTCATTATAGATCATTTAGAAGAGACCATGAACAACTTATTGCATAAAAAACATCTCAATTCATCAATTAAACCAATTATGTTCCAGTTTGACTAATCCTCAATCCCACACCTAAAAGACTATTTTCCTACATCTTAATATATCATAGGCTTCCCAAATCAACATCAATTAGTCCCTTTAATTATTCCATTCAAATCAGATTGTTCACTTAATACCCATAATTTAGCATAATTTTCGAAGAGATTCATCTCTACCAATCTAATTACTCATCTGCTTACTATTTGATTAATTTCTTTACAATTCATCACCTGAACACTCCAATTTCTGTTATAAATCAATATTTTCTAGATTTAAGCATTAATTTTCATTCCCCCCAAACATCATGCCACATACATGTATATAGGCCACATAATTTTTCATCAAATTGTCACTTCAAATCATTACCCAATTCAATATTCAAACACATGAAAGCTAATTTAGTAACTCATCTTACTTAAATGTGCAACATATTCACTTGTTTCAGCTTCTACAACAAGTGGAGACTTTCTAAAAAACTCAAATACTTGCAACTTAGCTATCTAAATCATAAACCTCTATGCCCTTGTCAATTTTCATAATTAAAATGCTATAAAACTCACAATATCTCATTTAAAAATAACATCCTTACCTTATCACAAATTTTGTGAGTCTTGAGTAGCTTCTTCTTCTTCATATCTTCTTCAATTCGATCATTTTCTAGTAGAAAATATGGTTTGGTAACTAATTACTTAGCACTAAAATGTCATTAAGGTTTAGGGTTTATGTTTACTTACCAAAAAAAAAAAAAAACCTTGAGAGAGTTTTTCGAAAGAAGAAGAGAGGAGAAAAATGAATGAAATCAAGAAAGGAAGGAGGTTTATGGCGTACTAGGGGTGTCTCATATTTAAGGTTTGCATTTTTGTAAGATTGTCTCAATTGACACAATCTCTATGGATTGTTTTTACATAAATGTGCCAATTTTACTATTCTGCATGATTCTTCTTGTAATATGATAATCCAAAAACACTTTTAAGTTTTAAATTATCTTTCTATAAAATTCGGTTCCTAATTAGGGACAAAAAATATAATTTCATAAAAAAAATTGGACTCATTGCATTGCTTGACTTTCTTTTGACTTTATATTCTTGCATTTGATTTCTTTATTAATAATTGATGTTCTTGATTATTTCAATATGAAATACAAGTTAAATGATATTTTGTTTTATAAATTCAAAAAAACTTATCATTTATAGTGTTTGTAGTAATTAGTATGTTAATAATATAAGAAAACATTTATCAAAAGTCAAGTAAAAAAGAACTCTCTTTATATGTAGAGAGAAAGGATCAATAAAAGAGAATTCTTACACTTTAATGTGTGACACTTCACATTCAAATATGAAAGGTTATTTGCTTTTACTTATAAAAAATAAAATGAAAATTGAACTCTCCAACCAATTTTTAAATATCTACAACTAAAATATCCTTCATATTTCAAATATCAATGAGGGGTCTCTTCCTTCATATTGCCAACATAACATAGCACAAAATGAATAAAATAGAAGAGGGATTAAAAAATCTATAGTATGAAAATTTATTTTAAAAAAAAAAAAACAAACAAGGGGCATGAATGACAAATTGACTGCTCACAATTTTTACGGTGTGTGTTGTGGAATGTGGATAATGAGGTTTGGGCTATGGCTCTTATGGTCTCCTGTGAGGCCATTTTTTAGCTTTGATGATCAATAGGCCGCCAAACTCTTCATGGGATTTGGATATGTATGGAATTAGGCAAACCTACTAAAGCCCAATAACCTCATAAAAAAGGTCCAAGAAGGTTTATGAATAAATTATATGGAGTCCGCTAATTTAGCTCTTATCTTCCTGAAGATTCCCAATCATATTAAGTCCAAGCTCATTTAATACTAAACACCCCACAAGAGACTTATAAGGTTTTCTAAATGCTCGATTTTTTAAAATGATTTGACTTGGAGTCTTTACTAGCTAAAGTCGGAAAAATAAAATGTGAACCAAAAATCAAAAGGTGATTTAATTTCTGGTTCGATCATTAGTCCGCATGAAAAACCATAAATCCAGAAATCGCGAGTCCAGGGTAGCTATTTTAAAACCTTAACAATTATCTAGGCTTTTATAGGTTTTAGATATTTTGAGTCATATGGACCAAAACGAACACTAATGATTTACCTTTTTTGTTTTTATCATTTCCTTACTTTTTCAAAAGAAAAGTCTATTTTTTCTTTTTTTATGAAAAGAACCCTAAATGGAAAATATTTTTTAAGTTTATAAAGAAAGTCTGAAAAGAGTGTTTTTATTTTTATGCTTTTTTATGAAAAGATGCCTAAAAATATTTTTTATTTTTTGTGAAGAATACCTAAAAGTTTTTTATTATTACAATCGTCTTGTAATTGCCTACATATCCGCTAGCTAGAATCAAGTCCCTATAGTTTGTTTTGACTTTTATAAAATATTTAGTATGTTGGTTTATTTTAATTTGTGAAAACCGCAAAGTTAAAGTGATTAGTAATTTTGATTTTTTATTTTGAAAAGTCTTGAGAGGTCTATTTTATTCCTACTTTTGAAAAGGCCCCCCATTTATTATTTTTTAGCAATTTAGGAAATAGACTAGTGATACTTACCTATATAAGCCAGCAAAATTTTTTTATATATATCCATATATGGGAAAGTTGGAAGAGAAAAAAGACCTTTCTTACTTTTATAAACTTTTCGATTTTTTTCTTAGTTTTTGCACTATATCAAGCTAAGATATTTACAAGGACCTGTAGATTTTATGCATAACCAATCTATCAAAAATTTATAATCCTACTAAATAGTTTGTCAATTTCCATTAATAATTCTTAATCCAACGCGTCACAAACTCAATACGCATTATTTTATTACCCTAATTTCTAACATGCAAGTTCATATGGAACTCATAAATCTGAACCCAATATTGTTTAATACATCATACATGCTTGATTTATCATGAAAGTATTGCCAAAAATGGCATACATCAAATGTAGTACGTGTTATTAAAAAAGTGATCCATAAAACTATATCTATACTCTTTTAGTTTTATTATTATTATTATTATTATTATTATTATTATTATTATTATGTTTTAAAGTTTCCTTAGTATTCACATATTCATCTAATTATAGCAATTCAAGGCAGCTAACAATAGGACTTTTAATATAGCTTATATCCTAGAGTTTATTTTATGTCAAATCTTATATCCTAAATTTTTTATTTATAGATTTTAACAAGCCTAAAATACACTTGTTTAAAGCATGGCAAGATAATAGGAACATAGCACACACAACACATATATATTTTTTATGATGAACCTATATGATTTTTAAATACATGCACTGCATATTATTAATCATATACATCCATGAATATTTTTATAATGTGTATATCATACGGTCCATGTAAAATCGCGTGCCAAACGATATCATACATTGTAATAATAATCCTTTTTTTCTTCTTTTTTTTTTTCTTTTTTTGCTTTTTTTTTACCTTTTTTCTTGATTACATTCATTTAGATATTTACAACATTTACTCAAAGTTTTCGGCAAAAACAAAAACATATTACACAAAGTAAAATAAGTAAAAGAACGAACTTAAAATAAAACTAAAACTATTAACAACTAAGAGAGTATGGGTGAACATATTGACTGGGCATGATGGATGTTAGGTGAGGACATGGGTAGCAGTACGATGGGCCGTGGTTGTTCTAGAATGTGGGTTTGAATTGTGTTCAATGGGTATCAGATCCGTGGGCTTTTTGGGTTCGAAAGTGGCGGAGTCGGATCGGTTTTTTAGGTGGCAATTCGTAAGGATTATGAAGGTGCGAATAAAGGTGGCCATTTTAGTGGTCGAACATGGTGTTAAAGGTGACGTAACATACGAAGGTGGTTTGATTGGTGGTGGAATAGGGGTCTTAATTATGGGTAATGTTTGAAGATGGTGGTGCTGGTGCTATTGGGTAACTGTTAGGTAGTGGAAGTAATGGAAATAGTATGTAACATTTTGGAACTCTGCTCACTAAGGTATTGTCTATTTTAGTCACATGTCGCATGGTTTTGTCATTTGGTGTCAATGCTTTTCAGGAGGTCACATGTCCTAAGATTGCTCTGCTCAAAGCATACTTAACTTTAGAGTTTTAACGAACTCCAATCCATTATACCAAAATGTACCTCTGTGATTAAAGTTCTAAAAGACGACATGAATTAAGAAATATAATGGTAACAATAACTGAAGAGGTATGAAAATGATATGTTTCATATGCACGTTAGCATACATATGCACATAGGATAGAATGGCGAATCTATGACCTTCTTGTTGAGTTGTCGTATCTTGATATTTAATGTCTTGGGGTAGTGTGTCGTCATAAGTTGAATCGTCAGTCATCTTTGTAAAGTTCGAGTTTTGCCAAGCTAAGTAATTGAACGTTTAGAATTGTCAGAACAACTGCTATTGGTATATATTTGCTAAATTACACGAAACATCAATTATACAAAAATTGAGAAATGTTTGAAACCAACTCATAAAAAGAAAAGGAAATAAAAGTTGAATAAATAGTGAAGTAGCGAATGAATGAAAGAAATAGTTGCTTATAAATAGATGAACACGCTGCACCATAAAGAAAATGGTAAAAAATATCAAATAAACTATTAATCAAAAGAAGCAAAACCATGTGGCTATGTATAAATAGATAGATTTTGAGCATGTAAATGATAATCAAAAGAGTGAAATTTTCAATGAATAAAACGTAACAACTAGACTTGATCCAAAAATCATTAGAGTAGAGCTTTACTAGTTGGAAGTAGAGGAGTATCCTCCATGCTTGATGTAGTTATGGACGTGTGTAATAAAACTAATGAAGACTAGTTCTATAAGTGAGGGAGGATGTAATGCCTCTCAAATATAGATGGTGAAACTCTAATCACAGAGGTACCTTTTGTATAATGGTTTGTAGCTCGTTGAAACTCTAAAATTAAGTATGCTCCGAGGAGATCAATCCTAAGATGAGTGACCTCCTGGGAAGTGCTGACACTAAAAGATAAAACCATATGACTTGTGGCTAAAGCGGACAATATTTTAGCGGGTAGAGTTACGAGGCGTTATAGTATGTAATGCCCCTTAAATATAGATGGCAAAACTCAAATCATAAAGGCTTCTTTCGGTATGATGGCTTAGAATTTGTTAGAACTCCAAAGTTAAGCATGTTATAGGTAGAACAATTCTAAGATATGTGATCTCTTGGGAAGTATTAACTCCAAAGGACAACACTATGCAACATATGGCCAAAGTAGGTAATACCTTAGTGGGTAAAGTACTATGGTCTTACGGTACTTGAGTTGAAAGAGGAAGGTGATAGGATCGGTTAGACAGAAATTAAATGGGAGCCAAATGGAGAGTACAAAGAAGGGAGAGAGAGAGAAAGGAAAACGATAGGGAGGTCAAGGGAGAGAGAGGAATCGGGGAGAGAGAGGGAGCCAGAGATCTAGGGAAAGATCAAGGAGATGTGAGATGTGTCAAAAGCAACATTTAATTCGAATTTAGTTGTCCATTAAGTGAGTATTATGAAGAAATAAAGGATTAGGGGACTACAAAATTTCATTTAAATCTGGTAAGAACAGAAGAGTATGAAACTAGAAGAATAACCTTCTAGAAGAGGACTTTTGATTTTCTCTAATGAAAAATGAGCTTAAAACAAGATTCAAAGCTCATGCTTGAACTTACATGGTGGACTGATGGAGGTAGAGGAGTCTCCTGGCACATGCTTCGCATATGCCGTGCTCTTCTTTCATTTTCTCTGATTAAAATGAAAAATAAATAAATAAATAGAGAGCTTTGCTCCACTCAAAATTGAACCAAGGTCCTTTAATGTGCACAATTCAAGCGCACCAACCAATTGAGACAAGCTCAATTTTTTATTTATTTGCCAACTTAAAATACATTTATATTATACAAACCAAGCCCAATATAGTTGTAAAGAAAATGGGCCAAATTGGTAGTGGGTCTATGGTCCAAATTAATTTTCAACTGCAGCCCCATAAAATGACCACTATACTGACAAAAGCCCAATCTTAAAAAAAAGGGTAATGTGTGTGTGTATATATATATATAACTTTCCATTTTTAGTTTTATATATTTATTTTTTTTAATATTCTCCTTTTTCTAATTTTTCTCTTTTAATTTCAAAATGTTTTATTTATATTTTTTATAAAAGCCTATTTACTTAAAATAGAGGGTTTCCTAATTTCTAAATTTTTTTAATTTTTATATTATTTCTTTTAACTTTAACTTAATAAATTTTTTATTACACTTTTCTGTTTTTTAGAATTTTTAATTTTTTTATATTTTTATTTTTAAATATTTTTTAAGGAGAACAAAAATGAAATGCCAACAAACTCAAAGCCTTATGAATACTTAAGGCTTGGTAAAAGATTTTAAAAGGTTTCCTTAATTGTGCAACAACCAAAACAAGGTTTTTTCCTTCTCCTAAAAAAGGTTAGGAGCTAAAAAATTGTCTAGATTAGAGCATTTATTTCAAATATGTTGTTAGGCATTTTTTAGAATATATCATAATTTTTCATTATTTTTTAATGTATTTTTGTCATTTTCAATTATAATAAAGGGATAAAAATAAATAAAAAATGCCATAATTCAAAAAAGAATTGTGTCATATTTAGCACAAGAAATTTGATTGATTTTTCAATTAACCACTTAGATTTTAAAATTACTAATTTCAGCACCGATTGAATTTTTTAAACTCAAGGTATTGGTTGCATTAACTCTGACTAAAGTCATCTATCCCATTGATTTTTATTTTACTAATTATGGTTAACCATAGTCCAATGACTAATATGATATGAATGTGTTATTTTGTCATAGTCAAATGAAAAATATAATGCACATGTACAAGATGTTGCCATATACATTTTGTTATGTTGTGCTATAACATCACGTATATTATTAAGGCAAAACATATCTTTTGATGTCTTTAGTGCCAAAACAATAATTTGATCTTGAATTCCATCTTTTATCCTTGACGACTATTGAAACGTCCAAATACCAATCATAAGAAATCAAAGTCATTTAAAATCAATGAAAGTCAATTGAAGTCAGGTATATGAATTTAAATGACTAAATTTTTCAAAATTTCTAATTTTGCCCCTAACCAATAACCTGCACAAATTAAAATTTAAAAGTTTAGTTGAAATATATAAGTAGACTTATTTGGACCAATTAAATCATTATTAACTCATAAGATTAAATGAAAACCCTAAACTATATAAAACTACCTAAGGCTTTTACACATGTAAGATTTAAATGCTCAATATCGTGCCACGTGGCACTATCTTATCCTTCTAAAACCCTAATCCTACTTCTTACAATCCACATATAAATATTCCCTTTCCCATTTCTACCTTTTCCTTTTAAAAAACCCTCCCTACAACCTTAAAATAAGATTCTCAAAAGCCTAAACCTCTACATAGTGTTAATTAAGCAAAATTAGCAAAATTTTAGCACTAACTAGCTGATAAAACATATTTTCTCAGTTCTGGTGTTGAAGATGCGTTTGGGGAAGAAGACGGTCTATTGTTGGTCCATTTTTATAATCAATGGGGTTTGAATTGATTAAAAACAAAAATTTTAAATTTTAGCCTTTCAAAAAATTCCCTTTGTTTAAAGTGTGAGAACATGATGTGTAAACAAATAAACTAAAACTTGCAGGAAATTAAAAGAGTCTGGGAGAAAAGTTAAGTCGGCGATATATAGTAGTTTTGCCTTGTGCATCAATCCACTCTCCCAGCTCTAAGCTGGATCCGTAATCCACATAGGTATATTCCATTAATCCAATCAAAACTTGTTTACAAGTAGTTCACAATTCAACTCTACTTAGCCTCTTTAGCTTTATCTTAGCTAACACTGACTATAGAGCTTTTACTTGTAATACAAATCAAAGGAATGACATACTACAATTTCTCCACTATTCAAGTAGGAAAGAAATATCAAATAAATTTGTAGCAAGTATATGAGTACACAATATCGGTTCAAAGTTTTCTAAAAAGAGTAGTGACCATTTTGTTTTCAGCGTATTTTTTGTTTTGAATGCTTTGGATATATATACTTCTTATCTTCAACATTCATATAAGTTTATTGTAGGTTGTTGAT
Organism: Combretum micranthum; assembly: GCA_024138025.1. Lineage (NCBI taxonomy): Eukaryota > Viridiplantae > Streptophyta > Magnoliopsida > Myrtales > Combretaceae > Combretum > Combretum micranthum. The sequence continues at coordinate 40,307 of JAMXBD010000450.1, read as the reverse complement.
TATTTTTCTCCTCTAATATTTCGGATGTTGTCTTGAGCTTCTTATCTTGATATTGAAATATATATTTGAATTCAAATTCAAACATGCCAAACTTATGCTTGATACTTATCTTCAAAACCGCCCTTTATTTGTCTTGAAGAATTCGCGTAAATCTATCCCAAAATTTATGTAAGCTTATCTTCAACAATCCTCTTCACATCCTATAAAAATAGGAAGGTTTATCTTCAATCTCTTTAATGTTCACTTGATCCTCTTGATAATTATTGCCTCTAATCTTCAAATCTTCCTGATCCGATTGTACTATGTAGTTGATGTTTTCAGAAAACTGTCATGAAATTGTAGTAGAAATTAAATAGATATAGAAAACTCAAATTTGCAAAAATCCTCTGGAAGTATAAACTTTAATGATATTCATTATCTTGATTTAATCCCCGCGGATTGTAATTCAACTTAGTGGAAGATATGAATATATTACCCAAATGTATTCATCTTTTACGGTTGAGCCTTGAGAACACATAAAAACTTAATTTGAATGAGATGTGATCATTCTATGCTTGATTGTGATCATAAATAACAAATACTTCTACCTTCTAGAGTTCCTTTTGTGTTGTCTTTTTAGTTAAAGAAAAACTTATCACTGAATATTCTAGACCATCCTCTAGGCAAATTGATACTACTCATTATTTTATCTTTTTCATTAAAATCTACACACTTTATAATTCAATTAGTTTTTTTTAAACTCATTTTATTATTATCAAAACTTTCTTTAGAGAAAAATGTCTATAATCATAGCAAAATTCATAATAAGATAAGCATGAGATTTTTATTGTTGTAATATTAGTTTATTAGCCTTTTAGGTATGAAAACTTACATGAGTATTTTGGAAAATGATTGGAGTAACAAAAAATGGAGTTTTGAGTGACCTTAGAGCTTGGAATCTCTTTTGTAGTTGAAACAAGTAAGGCTATATCCTAAAGTAAGGTAAGACGTCAAAACTAACTTATTTACTTGAGATCATGGTGGTTTCGAAGTTGGGTCTACTATGGTGGTATTAAATGGTGCTTGGGTGTAACTTCAAGATTGAGTTTTGTTGGAGTGAGCTTGTGAGTGATAGATTTTGGTTTAGTTGGTGTTAGACTTATAAAATGATGGATTCAAGCTTTGGTATTATAAAAATCGTAGAAAAATGCTTTGATAGTTTAAAGTTACTATCAAAATACGTGTTTTAATCCATCAAGTCTTTGATAAACATTCTTATAAGCAAAGGGGAGTCAAGATGGTCAAAATTTATTATTAAACATATTCATCTACCCCTTTTGAAACCCTAAAAATAGACTAAAAACTCCTGCTGTCAAAAAACCTGAGTTTAAGTTCGAAACAATAAAAATCGAGAAGAATACGATCAAATGCACTGGCTTACGAATCAAGCTATGCAATCCTATGACCCTAAAAACATCGAATAACTTTGTTTTCTAGAAAAACATGACCGATACAAAGAGTCATGTACTTAGACGCGTATGTCTCTGACCTTAATTTCAATGTTTCTCGGAAAAACACAAGGGATACATGATTTTGTATAACATCCCATGTACATTCTTGGCCCCAAATCTAGGTAGTCCACACCTAATACACCGGCTAATGTATCCGGCCATGCAAAATAACATGTCTTATACACATATTCGTAGACTTGCCCATGGACTTTTCTAGCCTCTCATAACTTCGTCAATCCTTATCTAAATCATATGAAACTTGACCCAATTCTTCCTTTATGCTTACATAACCTCCCAAGGACTTCAAAACACAAATTTAGCAAGTACTAATACTCCATTCAAAATGTACATAAACCAAATACGTTAAGCCCAAAATGTCTTACACAAATTTTGTTCCCTTGGAAGTGCATGCTCGATACTCGGGACGTGTTCTTAGTTGTATAAAGGAACGCATTAGGTTATACGAGCCATGTATCTAATAGTGTATTCTACTGAAACGTGTTTGCATGGGCTCATAAAATAACCCATGTTCTTCCTATACTTCTTCTTTAGGTTTAAACAACCCTTAATGAAATTCTTAAATAGATACAACCAAACTCTAAGCAACTTAAACGCAAAGAACAATGTAAGTTAGCGTAAGTTAGTTAAGCTTAAGCTAATACTCAACTTCAATTGTGAACAGATACTAGACACTGAGCTTTGGAAAAAGCAACTCGAAAGCTCAAAACCAATTGGTAGGTATGTAGTAATTGTTTGTTACTTGCTAGGTTAGTAATAATAATAACCAGACTAAGAATTTAAACTCAGCTTATTTGAGTGTTTGTTGCTGTTTGACTACTTATACTAGGAAGAGACACCTTCAAATTGGGTTGCGAACTTAATTGTAATTTCGGAAGGATACGGTAAATTTAGGCTACTAAGGCCCCTATAGATGGCATGGTAAGGCCAGATAGGTAGTTGATAGGGGATTCTTTGATCCAAACGATCAATTAGGAGCTGGAGTGAAGTTGCAATGGAGTTATGCAAGGGCATGAGCTCTTGCATAAAACATCGCAATGGACTATCTTCATTGATGGCTAACCATAGGGGGATGTTTCGAACGAGACTACTTTTTATTTTCTTTTCTGGCAAGTTCTAGGACTAATCAAACCCCTATTTGTGGTGCGTGATTCGCTGAGGGAATCCTAATCTTTTTATTTGGCAAGAGTCATGGGTACTCTTGTGCGTATTAATGTTTCTAGGACACTGAGAATGCCATCATTGTGGACTCTAAATTAAATAACCTAAATTGTGGTTGATGCATTAGTGTAGGAGTGTGTGGGATATATGGGCATGCTTGTGTTACTGCGCACTAAGCTTCGTAGCTCATATTTTAACATTTTAGGTTCTGTTGATGGGCCGCTAAGGAATGAGAACTGCATGGGATGACTCCATTAGATTGTGTTGTATAAGATATGAATTTGTATTATTTGTAAAAGAAAATTTTATTGAAACTTCATTTTTTAGTTAGAGGAATGTATCTAATTTCTTTCATTTTATTTAATTTATTTCAAAACGGGCTATTAGGTCCAAAATGTTTTCAAGATGAGTTCATTATATAATGGCTTTGTGGGCAACATCTACAAACAAGTGTTTTGTAATATGTAATTATATATCTTGATCATGCTATTTTTATAGGTTTTTAAAGAACTAAAATCATGGAAAAACAAATGATACTTTGTTGAAATTTCTTATAAAAGTTAATAACAATTTTTTAATTTAAAATCTTAGTAGAATCTTACACAATAAAAATGTCTCGCTTCAAGGTGTGGCCATTACAACTACAATATCTACCGACCATTGGAACATCGTTGGTGCCAAAAAAAATAATTTGTTCTTGAATTTCATCTTTTATCCGTAATGACTATAATATCTACCAACAATCGAAACATTTTATCAATCGTAAAATATTAAAAACTTTTACAGATGTTATTGTAATATTATATCGTTTTCAGTTTTTCTCCCTCACACTTTTTTTTTTCATGCCGCCCCCCGTTTTGTCAAACAATTCTACTTTTTCTACGAGCCACTTTCAATTTTTGAATAAATTTGAAAATAAAAAAAAAAAATATACAAATATGTCACTTTCAGACTAAAAGAGGGAGTAGTTTTTTTTTTTTTTTAATGAGCTTGTATATTTTCTTCCTTAAGATAAAATAATTGTTAAATGGTTGCCATTTTTTTTTCTCCCCAAGTCACAAGCAGTTACGTTTATAAAATTATATTAAGTAGTTTTATTTAATTAATTAATAATTTTTTTGCACCCTTACGGTGCAACGGCGGCTAGTAATATACATAAAAATATGCCATGGGATATGCAGCATTTCATATATGTGGTGCCGTATAGTTTATTGTTGATATTATCTAAGTATATACATGCCATGTAAAATTGTAATATATTTATATATATACTGTTGTTCATGTTTTATTTTCTTTTTCATTATGATTTTATAATTATATAATTATACTTAGGGTTATTATGTACTTTCTAATTACATTTTAACCAATTGAACGATAGAATAATCATCTAAGACTTAATACAACTTTACTCTAATTTTCAATAATAATTATTATATTATAATTTTACTCCTTTCAATAAAATGATTAGATATAAGTTGAAAATAGTTATCAAATTCTCCTTTTTCTTCCTCTAAATTATAAATTCTAATTTAAAAATCTTTCTCATATGTATTTCCAGTTTTTTTATTTAAACATTTATTCTATTTTATTAATTTCTAGATAATATAAAATATTTCTCCTATATAATTATTTTCCCTTTTTTTCCTTATCTTTTTTAAAGCACTTGTGACAACGTATGCCAGTTCAACTAATTCAGTAATAATGGTAAGTGGAATACACATGGAAATATATAAATGCTTACGGATAAAAATGAGAAAGACATGTTGTCGACAGGACAGTCTTAAGATGTTTCCATCATAATCCTAGCTGTAATCCTCTTTCCCAGTTTGTTATCCGTTTATACGAACTCGTTAATTGCCTAGTAAGTCCAAATGTCTGCGATTTTCATTTTGGCCCCTAAAAAGAGAAAATACCAATGCTATCCTAAAAAGCCAAAACGCAGTCACAACTTACGCATTTCTGTGATATTAGTAAATTTTATAAAATGTTATTGATTTGATAATTTTGTTGCTTATTGATTGGGATTATGGAAGATAAAATAATTTATATCACCCAAATTTAATTTTTAACAATAAAGAGTATGGTAATAAATCATAAGTGTTTTTTTTTCCTAAGCTATCACGCATATTACAACTGACAGAATATTTATTATAAATCATATGCTATATGTTATGTACAAATAACATGTAAGTATTAAAAAAATTTAATATTTGTAGTTTGTGAAAAAAAAAATTGAAAACTGTTCTAATAGGTACTCATCGTATTATTATGAGGTATGTGGAGATTTTAATGGTGTTTGTTTGTTAATATTCATAGGGATGGCATATTAATAATTTTTTTTTCATTCGCTGGCCCTATTGGGAGAATCTACTGTATAGTAGTTGAAAACTAAACATGATTTGAGTATTTTGGCATCTTATAAAATATATGTAATATTATAAACTAAACAGAAACGCAAAAACAATATTGAAGAAGATTAAGGTGTGACATAAATTCAAATAAAATATTAAAGTTTTGACGTGTTAAAAAAGTGATAGGCCTTATATAAGTGCTATGAATAGGATTTTCCATGCTTAATTCTTGAAGTTATACAACAAGAAGAAAAAAAGATATCGATTTATTTTCATATTTTATAATGTCACAATAGCAATTATTTATTCACATCATAATGTAATTTTTAGCTACTTTCCGGGTTTCAACTTATTTATAAATATCGATTCCTACGTAAATGGAAAAGCATTGAAGTTAGGAAATTATTTATTGTTTAGGCCCTTATTAAAAGCAATTACTTAAAGGTCTAACTAAAATTAATTATAAAAATACAACTTTAAATTCACATGTTTTAAATGAAATATGAGAACCCTATATTTCAACCTTATATTGTGCATACAAAATATTACATTCTATCTCATAGATATGATATAGGTAAAGTTTATAAACTTCATATCTCATCTTATAGACATGATTTAAGTACAAAATATATATCATATCATATACACAATTTAATATTGAAATTTTTATTATCATTTTTACTTGACCTATATTTTAGTAATTATTTTTTAAGTGCTATAGAATGTTGTTTGGAACAAAGTTAGAATTGGAAAGATTATTGAGGAAATTTAAGAGACTAAGCAACTTTAAAGGAGTGTGATATAAAAAATTCCATGATCTTAATATTTTCTTTTAACAGGACTCGTCTATAAATTATTAAAGGCTTATAATTATATATAAACCAATTACATCATTAAAATACTTTATATCAACTCTTAAGAAAATGATAAGGCAAAGAAGTGATTGTCCAATGATAAAGGGGAAAAAAATAAGTTTTTGAAATGATGTTTTATAACTTGTACAGTAATTTCTACGATTCCATTCAATTGGACCGTTTCGTTAATTATTTAACTATTAAAATAAATATATAAACAATATGTTAAATATTTTTTTAAAAATACAATAATCTAAATCATTAAACAACCATTAGAATTGATCCCATAAAAAAAATAGAAAACCATAAAATTTTTCAATATAATACATCACTAAAAGTTGACTTGTAAACTAGATTTAATACGGAATATCTAGAAGGTAGAAAGCTATCCTTTAGTGGATGCCAATAGCGAATATTATCCCTAACACGTAAGACCACATTTGATTTTCTACTCCGAGACTCGAGAGCGACATGTTTGGTTCAAATCGATTTGAAGTTGCATTGACATATCAGGAAAAGTTGGCTACAATATAAAAGGAAGGAAGGATAGCAGATACCGACGTTTGGTACAAAGCAAGTATATCTGTTTGTTTTGGCCTTTTTTCGACAGATATAGATACTTTTTCAAACTTTTTGCTAATAAATTATTTATCAAGAAATAGATATAGATAAAAAAAATTGACATTTCTCATCAAAATATCAAATAGAACAAATATAGATAAAATTTAGATGTAAATCGGATATATTTACACATATCATTTTATAAAAGATATAGATACAGATGAAAAACAGACAATCCAAACAGACCCAAATTATCATGTAATATTTAGACGATATATAAATAAGTGGTGTTGTTTTATTTTATTGATTATCATGTGAACAGTATTATTTTTGGATTTATTTTTACTTTTATAATTATTATATGCCATCGCACTTAAAGTTATGGATGCAAAATAAAAAAATAAGGATATAAAAAACCAGTACATTTATGAACTGCTAATTATAAAGGGAAAAAAAATCCCAATACAACCAATAAAACAGATGAAATTTATAGAATAATAAAATTTGTAATAAAAATATAAATGGTGAAAGGTTATTTAGGACATTGGTTGGGGACAAATAAGTGGTTTTAATTTAGGGTAAGTCTCATCTATCCGAACAATTATTCATGTGAAAGATTTTTTTTTTAAGCCATTATAATAGAGTGGAGGAAGATGTCATTAGGTAAGTTCAAAAATATTAGTTTGTTATCTAAATTTTAGTTATTTTTGTAACTTTAATAAATTTTACTAAGATTTTAGATTTTATTTATTTTTACAATTTAAAAAAAATTATGATTAATTAATTGATACTTTTAAGTTTTGAGTAATTAATCGCAGGAACTGCAAAGTTGAAAAACCATGCCATTTGTCTTTTAATTTATCAAGCCATCAGTATATTCTCTTTTTAGATATCATATGATTAGCTTAGAGAGTTTTCTTGATAAAATAAAATATCAAATAATAAATAAAAAAATTCGAAGTGAAGTTATCAACTTGAATGTCGTAGGTAGTTTCTTTTTTCTTTTCTTTTCTTTTCATTTTTCCTTTGAGCAAAGATGTCGTAAGTAGATCATGGGGCTACTGCTGGTGGATTAAAAAAACGATCAACCAAATCAATCCATAGCCTAACCAAGTCAAAATTGAAAATATATACATATAACTTTTAATCTTGTTTAGGAAAATTTCTAAAGCAAACTGATTTATACATTTATAATTAGTTTAAAATAATGAGCCGAACTAATATGTAAAATTGTACCAAATTGGTAAAATAAAATACGGTAACATTTTAGTAATAATTATTTTAATTTTTTATCTTATAACATAGTAGTTAAAAGATTTTTAGTTTTCATGTGATAAAATATATGATGATTTAATTTTTATGATTATAATTTACAACTTATATAGCTATGCTGACCTTTTTTTTCCCTTGTTACAATGACCATATTGACTTAAAATACATGTTATATGGGAATAAGATTAGTCGTTAATAGATATATAAAATATTAACTTGATTTATTTCTTATATCATTTAATACTAGTTATTAGTAAATAAATTTACTATTTTTATATGAAATTACATGTTATACAAATATACTTGTCAAATTATAAAATATGATTTAATTAGTAAATTAAGCCAAATCAAACTAAACCAAAATTTTGTGGTTTATAAAAGATTCTCAACCCAAATTAGAGGTGAACAAGTAACTCTACTATACATGATAACTTCCCTTATCATGCTCAAGCAATTAGCATTTGGTGGGTTTGAGGATCACATGATAGCATATAGGTTTTTGAAATCTACTATAACAAGGTAGGGTCTTTAGACATTATGCTCGCCTTATAATTTTACTCTAATATATATAAGGTGTTCGTCCTTTAACTTATACTCTAATATATATAGGATACAATATAAACTCATCTTTTTAAAAATTATAAAATTAAATTAATAAATGAGAAATAAAATATAATACTTCACTTTTTGTTTCGTGATTAATTTTGTTCAAGCTTGTCTTTTATAAATTACCTTCTATGATTTCTTATTTTGGGAAAAACTTAGTTTATTTTAGTTGATGGTCGAATATGGAACATGAGCCTCTCAACTTGAGTTTAACCCAATAGCTCGGTCTGACCTAGTAGAGTAATATTCTATTCATATCAATAGCAACCCGAAGTGAAATGATCTAAATTTAAATTCCATTTAATTTCCATGTATATGTTTATTTATCTTAATTATTGAACTAAATGTGCATGATGATTTATGAGAGTTGTATTTGGTAATAGTCTAAATGTGTTTAAGTTAGTGTAAATTGAACATTTCTTGTGTTATTTTGCATATGTAATGAAATTAATATCCTTGTTTTATATGTATTAATGCGTGTATAGTATAGTTAATAATTGTGTCTTTTATACATTAATATGTTAAGTTAAGTTTAAATCTATAGAATCAACTTTGTATTTACTTAAGATTAGTTGATAGAAATTTGTATTAGTCAAGCTAGTAATTATGCCTAAATAAAACCCAAATGAGACTCAAATTAATTCAAATGCAAACTAAAGTTATATAAGCCTTAAAAGTCAATTTTGAGATAAGCTTAAGACTAAAATTAGCTTAATTAGACTCTTTTGGGCAGCCCTTTCTTTTATCCGAATTTTCTTTTTTCTTTCTTTCCTTTTCTCTTCTTCTTTCACTCCAAATTCCAAGCCTAAACCAAAGACAACATCAAGCTATGAGAATCAAAATTCTCTCCAAGACAAGGCATATTCATGTGAGTTGATATAAGTACAACTTTTGTTTCATTTTCATTTCTCATAGTAACTATGTGAGATATTGGATAGAATGAGTTTAATGTTATCTAAATTGCTTGTTCATGCATTGAAACTGGGTTGGATTGTGTTTTGTTAGTATGTGAGTTTGTTTATGTGTTATGGTAGTAATATGGAGTGTTGGGAAGAAATAAAGATAGTTTGAGTAGTTAAAGTTGAGGATGAATGGAAGTGGGATTTGAAGTGATTAAATGTGTTGATTTAATGTTCTAAGTTGCTAGGATTGATTAGTGTAGATAGGAGTGAGTATATGAAGCTAAAAATGAAATTGAAGAAGATTTAAAAGTGTTATAGATTAGAAAGTTGCAAAGTGAAAAAAAGGGGAAATGAGTTCTGTCGAATTGGTCTGTTTTGAATATATGTCGGCATCTGGAATTTCAACGCTACCGGCGTAGAGGCAGCGTTGGAAGCAAACAGAAGTAAATTTTTTAACACCGCTTTGAACACCGCTGGCTTTTACAAGAAATTTTGCCAGCGTTTGTTCTTCAAAACGTACGCAGGCAATTAAAGAGTCAAAGCCGCCGGCGTACGGGGCGGTGTTGAAATGGAACAAAACCAACTATTTAAACACCGGAGTGAAACGCTGCAGGCGTAAACTACCTATGCTGCCGGCGTTCATTCAAATTTTGCAAGCGTTGGAAGGCAGTGTATCCCCTGAGTTTTTCAAATTCAAACTTCTTCAATCTTCAATCTTTACTTCATATATGATTCCCTACTGAATGTATGAGCTAGATGAACATGTTTTATGCATGAATTTAATATTAAAACTCTATGCAAAGTTTAATGAATTTCCTTATATAATTGATCTAGGATTGTGATATGTATATATATATATATGTGTGTGTGTGGATGTGAAATCTACATTTATTTATTGATTATTTTGATATTCCTATTTTAGCAAAAGGTTCTTCGGTTAGTTCATCACCGAGTGACTATAGTGATATACTATCGAGTTCAGGTTTGCAATAGCTTGTTTGATGTTTGCTAGGATTAGGCATTCCTAATTTGACATAAATTGATTCGGCTTAATGTTTTGATGAATTGTATGTCTATTACGCTGTTTAATCTGGTCTTAGGAGCAGCAAACCTGTCATGATGCAATGACATGTTAGTTAGGCGCTTAACCAAGTCATGACGCAATCGTACGCTATGATGCAATAGCAATTCTTTTTGGTTAAGTGGGTAACCGATAGGGGGAAATACCATGATTTAGTTCAAAGTTTATGGGAACTTGTGAACTAGGCTCATGTTATGGATTGAGTTTAAGTAGAGTCGGGCAACGACTTTGAACCCAAAATGAAGCTATTATCTTCATGAGATAGATATAGGAGATATAAGTATTCGGACTGCTTATATCAACCCCTTGAGCAGCTGCTGTTACTCAGGATCCCTAAATTCCCAAAGCGTGATTCCGAGGTTTGAATACTCCCCTATTGTTTTGTGAAAGCAAATTTAATAAAGATAATCACTTGTCTATTGATGCATTTCATTTGATTTATGTTGGCTTGATAACTTGTTCTTGCATTTGTTATTGTGTACTGGGCCTTTGACTCACTTTTGCTGCTTTGCAGGTACTTGAGATGAGTTTTATGATGATTTGGGTTACGGGTCAGACTTTGAGAGATTCATGGATGAGTGGAATGAATAGGACTCGAACACCCTGGACTTTTGAAAGAGTTTTGTTAGAGAAAAAGTTTTTGTATAGAAGGCTTGCTAGATAAGCCTAAGTTGTAAAAACCTTAAGATCTCCTAGGATTCTTTTTACTTTAAGAAAACTTGTAATTTTGTAGTGTTTTGTATTGACACTAAACAATGTTTATATGATGTAAATGTATGTATAGATTGCTTTTGTTAGCAATCTTGTTTTGTTAAAAGTTCTTTATAAAGTTTTAGTATTTTTGATTAAGCAATTTTCATAAACTGTTAGTTTTAGGACAACCTTACATATAATGTGAAAATGTTATATGTGGTTGGGGACTCGGTACTCAAATTCTCAGGATTTAGAGGGTCGGGTCTTTGCACGAAGCCTCACTCAAATGCCCTTTACCTTGGCTTGGAGCACTGATTGACTCCTATAACATTTGATCGCCACTTTCGCTTAATGTCTCTAGAGATACTCTCCTTGCTTGGACTCAACATGTGTAAACATGGATTAGCGGGTTCATCTTACATCCATTGTAAGCATCATCAACTACCACTCGCCAATAATCCCATGGTGCACTTAACCGCTAGAGATCTTTCGACCATAAGTATCTCCTTCCACCTTAGATGAATGGTAATGTCATCTATACTTTCTTTCTCTCTCCTACAATCATTAAATTTTCAAAATCAATATGATTGCTGACTTAGACATTTGAGTGGCCATGTTAGGCTCAATCCCGATGTGCCATTAGTGGTGTTTTATTTTATAGCCTTACTATACATCGAAGCTAACCAAAACTCTCTCTCTCTCTAGCCTCTGCCATATTAGAACTAGAGACAATTTTATTTTGGAAGAGTTTACTATTTTCATTTTTTAAAAACTTTTGTTGTATGTATTTAAACTTACAATTTATATAAAAATGTTGCTTATCTTTTGAGGTTATATAAGTACTCCTAAGTTTTTAATTTTGACATTTGCTACAGGTTTAGCAATTTTGTTTGACATCATATAATTAGATTTTACAACTATTTGTTATAGATTTCAAGTTTCACACATAAAAAAAATCTCCATACTATAGAATTTGTGATATTAAAAAAATTACCTTTTCAATTACTTTCCACTAGTTTTTTTTATTGTAAATATATGAAAATAAGTTTTACATATTATATAAAATTGTATATTGTGCTATAAATTTGAAACTTAGGAAATGGAAAACAAAACCAAAGGTTCATAATAAAATTTATAAATTCCATAAATATCCTGTACCCTATATGTTTTATGAGGTATAACACATAAAGTGGATACTGCATATTATTGGATAAATTATGGGTATAAAATTTAATAATCGTATTTTATAGGTTACGGTAGGAATAATGCTTAATACCCTATCCATTATATATTCACTTACCTTTAATCTGAACCGTATGGTTTTGTTCTAAATAATAAGAAGTTGAACTATATTCTTGTATGTTGGTTCATGTCCATCTTTTATGCATTAGCTTTATTATTGTGTTAGTAAAAATAAAAAAACCAATTAAGAAAAAAATTATAAAATATTTGTTTAATGATCTCATCAATGCGACTTTATTTGCCCATAGAAAAGATCATTGTACTAATTTTTATGTGGAACACCAACTAAATTTTAGGCTTTTTAGCTGTTATAGAGGCATATCGTGTTTCTATTTATAATTATTCTAATTACATATTGGCACGTACAATTAAAAATAAACGAACTTATGGACACAGTGTATTTTAATTTATTTGTGGCAATATATAATTGGTGGAGATAAATAAATTTAAGAAAAAAGAAAGGGGGAAAAAAAAATTAGATCGAGGGTCAAAACATAAAAAGTCCTAACCTGAGGGTGCAAGCTGCAGTTAGATTTCATACTCCCCTTTTTGGCCTATTGACTGGTGTGTGTGTGTATATTTTTTATCTAGCCATTTTCCAGCTCTTTAATTGAAAAGAATACTAATCTGTTTAAAACAGAATAATTAAATTTTGAACAAATATATAAAAATAAAAAAACAAGAAATGAAAAAACCCCATTGATCACTCTCTCTCTCTCTTCCCCCCTTCTCTTGTCGGAAGCTCCGGTGGTGCTCGGGCCAGTCCCTTCTCCAGCGCGGCACTGGACGATTTCTAGGGTTTTACATTCGCAATTCACTCGAGTGAAGCGCTTCGGACGGAGAGAGAAGAAAGTGAGAGGGATAAGAGAAATTTAATTTCTTGACATCACAATGTCTCGCCAAATCACGTCTTCTCAGTTCCACAAATCCAAGACTCTCGACAACAAATACGTAAGTCAAAAATCTTCATTTTCTCATGTTTTTGAATTACGTAATAGTGTAATTTCGCAAAGGAAATGGCGTGCTTAGTGTATCTTTATTTTATTTTATTTTTTTTTTGCTCTTTTGCGTTGTGAATTGCGTGATATTGATGGAGAATTGGGCTTTTGGAGTTTGTTTTGATTAGTTTTTTTCTGAGGTTTTAGTGGCTCTTGTGGTGTGTTCAAATGCATTTGTGAATTTAAGCATTTATTCGAGAGCTTTGTGTTTCAGTTACATTACTTTTGCTTTTTGACTATGAAGGAAATGGAGGAACATGCTTGAATTTTTAAATTGTGTAGGTTTCGTGGATTCGTCATTAGTTAATAATGGAGTAAGGAAGGTTTTGGTTTTTGACTAGTTTGTCTTGCAAGAGATGTTCAGTTTTTTAGTTGTTAAATTAAATGTAAATGATAGTTGCTTGTCCTCTTGAGATAGAAATGGCAACTGTGTTCGTCATAAATTGGCCACAAAACTGAGGCATTTTAAGTTAATCGTTTTAGTTATTTAAGTTTTATTATGATTTTTCTATAGGAGGTAAGATTGCAGTTGTTGTTGGTCCATTTTTTTTCTTTTTGGATAATTAAAAAAAATTGTAGATTTGGACTTTAAGATTCTTTTGGAGAATATGCAAAATAAGCCACCTTTTTATCTAGTTACTTAACCATTTAAAATTTCTAGTTTGTGTGTCCTCCAATTGCTTCTTCTTCTTCTTTCTCTTTCTATATATATATATATATTTTTTTTTTTCTTCAATAAAATTTCTAGTTTGGAATCTATGGTGATTGGTGTTTTAAGTGCTCGTTGCAGAGAATAGTTTGATCTCTTGAAGCTCACTGAGGGTGAATCTTTCAATCTACTATTTTGTTTCAAATAAAGACTCTTGCTTGTTTATTACTTACGTCAGTAGATATACTTATATAGCTGATGCGGTCTGGTGAAAAGGTTTAGTTATTCTAGTAATTGCTGTATGATGAATGGCTTTTAGCGGCACAAGGGTGAACTGCATGGCTTGTAGATAGTGATACATGTAAAATAAAGCTGAAGTTAACTGATGCATGTGTTGGATGGTTCATGGCTATAGGGAAAATGGTCCATCTTTTTAACTGGCTTGTTCCCACACTTTCATTTTGAAACCTAACCATGGTAGGAGTCCCTGGTTTGATTTAACTTAAACAGTTCAATTTCCCTTTGCCAGTAACTTCTTTCAGCCATCCACGAACCTCCCTTCTTATGTACCAATATCCTTCACTTTGGGCAGGGGTGGGGGCACATCCCACTACTATTTTCTTTTGTTGATTTTTATTTTGTTTTGTTGATTTTTATTTTATTTTGTTGATTAATACAACGAGATATCAAGTGCAGAGCTACATGCGCTGTTTATGAAGTTTAACTGTATTGGATGATGCAAGAGTGAACATCCTCTTTCGATAATTAGAGTTTCTACATCTAAACAAATCATCATGGATGGATTGCTTTACTTCTCTATTGTTTGCTTTCTGTCAAAAAAAAAAAAAATAATAATAATAAATAAATAAAGCCAAAATATATTGATATTCATATGACGTATTGTCCCAAAATGAGATTTTTGTTTTTCCCTGTTATTACTAGATGACATGTCTCTAAAACAGGCCTTTTTAAAGGGACAAATACGTCACAGTGGCCAAAGTTCTTGCATCTTCATATTCCATACCTACTATCTATCTCTTGTTTAGTTCATATAAATCATGCTATGAGGACAATGCCTTAATTATCACCATACTGATAATGTCCTGGCTACAATTTAATCCATATTTAATGTTATTCTTGTAATTTGGGATTGTTAGCCATTGATCCTCCACAAAAGTACATATGGCTATGTAAATGCCTTAGCTGGAGTATAAAAATGAGAAAGAATTGCAATTTTAGTGGTATGGACCTCATTTGTGTGATGAAACTGTCACCTTTTTTCTCAACTTTAGTCTGGGATCTCACTTTAAGAAATTTTAGTATCAGATACAACAGAAAAAATCTTTGCTGTACAGGCCTTGGACCTTGGAGTATTCAATATGCTTATCCTTATAGTGGTATATATGAAATGTCTAGAAATTTCAGTTTCCTCTCATGGATTTTAAGGCTTTTGATCTTGTTCCTTTGTTATCCGATGTTCTTTGGAAGTGGAGCTAGCATTAGTCGATCCCTTTATTTTCTTCTAATGGTTTTATGGATGTTGCTACTTTATCTTGTTCCTTATAACCATGTCTTTTGGGAGTGGATTTTGCACTAATTGATCTTATACTTTCATTTTATAATTTTTATACATCACTGTGATTGGAATTTGTATTTATATGTCTAATTATCTCATTTGTCCATTGAAAGCACACTTGCATTGGGTTTTTGTCAAATATCAAATAGGCTTCTATCTAGACTTAGCTTCTTATAACTTTTCATTTCTATCAAAATTTGGTGCAGATGCTTGGAGATGAGATTGGGAAAGGAGCATATGGTCGGGTCTACAAGGGTTTAGACTTGGAGAATGGGGACTTTGTTGCAATAAAGCAAGTCTCTTTGGAAAATATTGCCCAAGAAGATCTTAATATTATCATGGTCTGTACTTGTCAAATGAAGTATGATTGTATAATAGATAAGAGTTACTATAATGACATAATCTGCTTTTCGGTATGCTGCTTGAATAAAACTGTCTGTCATATATTTTGAACTTTTACTTCATGTCCCTTTACTTTGTATTGCTTGACAGGAGTATCATTGTGGTTTTTTATTTCCACTTTTCAGTTATCTTTGTTGGTTTTAGTGTTGCTGGCTGAATGGATTGGTAGGTGTGATCTACGAGTTCTCACAGTTCTTAACCTCAGGGCATGAGATTTTTGGATATGAAACATGAAGGATTATGCTATATAAAATGTCTAGCCTGACTCTATCTTCTAATCAGTTAGTTTAACAACCCTAACTGGCATGCAGCTGATCTTTTAGTTGTTCTTTTGGGTAATTCAGCCTTTTAAAATTGCTGGTGCTCAGTTTTAATTCCATATCATGCCCGCATTTCTATGCAGTTTATATTGGAGCTTTGACCCGTAAGTAGATGGCGGTTGGTTTAATTCTCTTGTTTTCCAGTGTATTCATGCTTTTTCAACTTAATGGACTGTTTTTACGTCCTCTTGACTGTTGGTCTTTCCCTTTGGATGATATCTGTTCCGTGCCTAGTCTCATATTAGAGCATATTTTCTGACTTTCTCTGGTGCGCAATTTTCAATATATATTTTTTGTCCATACAATATGTGCTGTTTATGGTAGTGCCTTTACATTTTTTTCTCCACACTGGTCATTGGGAAGCTTCTTACAATTATTTTTTCCTTTTCACCCTTGTGTTCGTGGTACTAATGACTGATCCAGCAAGAGATTGATTTACTGAAGGTATGGTTATTGGCATTTTTCTTTTAAATTTCAAATTTCGTATTTTCTCCTACTGAAATATGGTTAGAATTGGCAATGCATGCATTTAAGAGTCTGGACTCTCCTGCATTGCATTGCTGACTCAGCTTCACTAGTTCTGTCCAAGCAGAATGATACAGTATCTACTTTTTGACTGAGTGCCTTACAACTCTTGCTGTAGAATTTGAATCACAAGAACATCGTGAAGTATCTTGGATCATTGAAGACCAAGACTCACCTTCACATCATTCTTGAGTAAGTGACTGATATACTCTGTACAATGAAGAGTGATAGCTATTTGTCAGGAAAACAGTAACTTATAGTTGTGGAGTTGATTTTGCATTCATTTTGTGCCTAGGTATGCTGAGAATGGTTCCCTAGCAAACATGATAAAGCCAAACAAATTTGGTCCCTTTCCAGAATCATTAGTGGCTCTTTACATTGCTCAGGTTTGTTTAAGTTAGTGCTGTTTACCACTGTTGATCAGATTTCTTCTTTTCATTTTTTAATGGGTTCTTTGTGGATCAGGTCTTGGAAGGACTGGTCTATTTACATGAACAGGGTGTTATTCATAGAGATATCAAGGGTGCAAACATCTTGACTACCAAAGAGGTAATCTGACTTTATCTTTTGCTCATATGATGAGATCAATGCAAAAAATATAATTGTAGACAGACTGTTTAAAAGATTATATATGGAGTATGGGTGCATGTCGATTAGTCTAGGTCTCATGTTTTGTTATTGTTTAGCAGGATTTTGGTTTTTCTCTTTCATTCCTTTTCAATTGCACCTTACTCTTCATTCTTTATTTTCTTCTAGGTTTACAGCCTTTATATTCTTAAGATTGTAGCTGTACATGTGTAGTTTTCTCATAGAATTAATGTCTCTTTCATACTATTGGTTGCACATGTGGTACTTTAATATGTTATTTTACGATCCATATTGAGTACTGTAAAGAAGTAAATGCTGTATACCATGTGCATCTGCAGGGCCTTGTCAAACTTGCAGATTTTGGTGTTGCTACTAAGTTGAATGAGGCTGACGTCAATACCCATTCTGTTGTTGGAACACCTTATTGGATGGCACCAGAGGTACCTCTAAACAGAAAATTATTGGTATCGAATGATGCTAGTGGAAATAAAAAATTATCTTGTGACTGTTAGTATCAAAAGCAACAGTAGTAACTATCTGATGACTTTTTAATTCAGTAGTCCTAGACATTGTTTTTTCCTTTCATTTTCGCTATGTATCATTATACATTACCTGTCTTGAATCTGGTAATGATCCCATGCTCTCCTAAATAATTTCAAAATTTTTTGCCATGTACTTTTTGTTGCCTTTACTATAGGTCACTCTTCTATCCAAGTAAAGCCTTTCCCCTTTTCTTATTTAATTTGGCAATTGCATGCAAACTTTTAGTCCGTTAAATAACCAGCCCTGTATTTTGTGCCTGCCTGTGCAGACCATATTATTTACCTCAGGTGACCAGGTGGCTGAATGTCTGGGAAGTTTTTATACTCACATGACCTGCAATGTCTTATATGTCATTGCGAATTCTTTGTCATGGCCTTTATGCTGTTATGTTGATTAACTATTTCAGGTGATTGAAATGTCTGGGGTTTGTGCGGCTTCTGATATTTGGAGTGTTGGTTGCACTGTGATTGAACTTCTCACAATGGCACCCCCCTACTATGATTTGCAGCCTATGCCAGCACTCTTTCGTATCGTTCAGGTTTAGCTGTTTTTGTCTTTTCTTTGAGTGTTTTATTTCTGTTAAAAACTTAAAGATTTACTTGTTCCTTTTGCTTTGTGCTGACATGTGCTATTCTGTCATTCTGTAAAGAGCATGATCATTTTTATCTCCAGAATGTTGCAGAGAGCAGGAATTGTTATTTATTGCTTCACCCTCCATGAGTGAGAATTATGTTAATCAGTTTACTTTTCTGGCCTTTCTCAGGATGATCGACCTCCAATACCTGATAGATTATCAGGAGATATTACTGATTTTCTTTACCAGTGCTTTAAGAAGGTAATTTCTATTTTTATCAGTTTAAGAGGGTAAATTGTGTTAGTGTTACAGGGCCAATTTCTTTAAAACGTGATTTAGGAAGGTCAGTGGTAAGGTTATTGGATCCTTATTGCATTGACTTATAGTAGCCTGCATCCACAGGATGCTAGACAAAGGCCTGATGCAAAAACACTGCTGTCCCATCCTTGGATACAAAATTCTAGACGCTTTTCAGTCTTCACTACGTTCCAGTGGAAGTTTGAGGTAGATAATGAGCTTCCTTTGTATCTTTTTCCTTAGACAACGAGCCCCTGTGTTGATCTTTAATATTACTGTGGGAAGTTTGAACATGCTGTTCTTGTTCTTTTATTTATTCAACTTAATAAGATTTTAGTAAATGACAAATATCCCCTTTCAGGTTTTGTGGGAATTTTGCTGTGGAATGACTTCTGTTTGTTACGTTTGCTTTTTTTTGATTCTTTCTTGCCTTTGGTTTTTTCTTTTAATTGGAGTCCACAACAATTTCTCAACTTCTATAATTTTGCTGAGGTCCAGACTTGAGCCACTCTTTATTTGTGATGTAGATGCATACCTTTTTAGATCTTAGAGTTAAGAATAGGGGAGGATTCAGGACCAAAAGACAGTTATGAAATTATTGGATAAGCCTCAGTCCCATGATATGCCTTTAAGGGCCAGTTTGGATGGTCTGTTGTTCATTTGTATCTGTATCTGTATCAAAATGATACGTGTAACTATGTTTGATTTGTATTTATATTTATTTATATTTGATCTATTTGATCTTTTTATGAGAATTGTCAATTTTTTTTTATCTGTATATATTTCTTGATAAACGATTTGATAGAAAAAGTTTGAAATAAGTGTCTGAATTTGCTGGAAAAAGCTAGCTAAACAGACCCTAAAAGAGAGACCAAACCCCCCAGTTCTACATCTTGACAAGCCATACACTTTTGAGGTGTGATTTGATTTCTAAACCTCAGAAAGAAGGAAGTGGGTGGGGCAGTGCACTGTGCAGACCTATTTTGATCAAGTTGGTTTGTGGCGATTTTGTAGCATCTTACACGGCATAAACCTTGATTTAATATAGGTAACTCAAGTGTTTGAAGCTGCTGGGCAATAAAGGTCACATAATGTTTGGATGTGGATGTCTATTAGTTTTCAAGTTTTTCCAGTCATGTCCTCTTACGATTTAGTTCTTGTAACTTGTGTCATGAGATTTATTATAACCGCTTCACATGGGACTTGCTACAACAACACCCCCACCGAAGTCTTAACATGCTAGCTGGAATTGGCATCCACGAAGCTTACAGTGGCTTGTTTTTAAATTTAATTGCTATCAAGAGGGTTCTCTCTCTCTCTCTCTCTAATTATGATTTTTCCTTAGAAATGTACAGGAAGAGAATTCAATGGGTACAGAAGGTGATAATGCTGAAAATTCATGCCCCAGCCGAAGTCCTGCTGCAGAGAAACTGGATGTAAGCTCTACTTCTAAGTTTACTGTATTAACTTGATATTTGAGTAAGAGTAGGAATAATTTCTAATTTGTTAATATTGAATCTTGCACAAACTATTGGAAGACTGATTGTGTATATGCAACTCTTTTGTTCTTGATTTCTCAGTGCCTTGAATTTCAGGATGGAGAGAAAGGTGTTTTGGTGAAGGAGGCTGATCCTGGAACATCTCATAAGGATAAATCCCAATTACATCATGCTGGTGATGAAAAGACAGATGATGCGGAGGATGAAAATTTGTCGTACCAAGTTCCCACCTTAGCAATATCTGAAAAGTCAGCCCTCCAAGGTGATTTCAGAGGATCGGCTCATAACGAGGGAGCTGGAGGTTCAGATAACACAAGCCCTCTTGTGTTTTCTGATAAAACAAACTCTGGTGAACAACCAATGAACGGTGAAGTCGGATCTCCTGGGCAGCAGGATATTGCATTGGATGGAGGACTGGGAAATTCAGTGCACACTGAAACTAGTTCATTTGGTTTTGTACACAGTCAACAAGATGGTAATTTGAAAAAGGTAGATCTACAGAAATTGCTAGGCTTCAAGATTTCAAGCTTGTTATATATGCTGTGCTCCGTAAACTTTTAGTCAAGCCATATGCTATGATTTGCGCATGTGAACTGTTGAGTCATTTCATATATCTTATTAGTCAAGCCATATCAGTACTGGTAATGCTTTGAGATCTCTCACTTTTTTTTTTAAAATAATTTCAATTGATGAGATTGGAACGTGTACAATAGTTGGCTACCTTTACTTTAGTACTAACAAAACTAAAAAAGGGTTCTAACATGTATAGAACAAGAACGAGCAGAGCTTAAACTATTTTTTTTTCTTTTTTTCTTTTTCAATTATTTTGTTTAAAAAAAGTTATGCATTGAAAAGGATATTGTAAACAAAGAGAGAGAAAAAATATATTTTCTGATATTTCTTATATTATTATTTGTTTGTACATACATAGAGATATATATTATATATATATATAATGTTCTTGTGACTTCTGGTACATCTCACCGACCACTACATTAATTATATTTTATAGTAAATATAGCACTAATGAATATAACATATAACTCAACACTCCCCCTTAAGCTAGAGCATACAAATCATATGTACCAAGCTTGTTACAAATATATTCAATATGAGAGCCCCTTTGTGATTTAGTCAGTATATCAGCAAACTGAACATTTGAATTGACATAGCTAATGAAGATGCAGCCAGATAAGATCTTTTCTCGGATGAACTGACAATCAATCTCTATGTGCTTAGTTCTCTTATGAAAGACTGGATTGGAAGCTATATGTAATGCAACTGGGTTGTCACAAATTAGCTCCATTTGTGAAGTTTCACAAAATTTTAACTCCTCAAGCAATTGTTTCAACCAAAGCAATTCACAAGTTGCCAAAGCCATGGCACGATTTTCTACTTTTGCACTTGATCTAGCAATAACATCTTGCTTCTTACTTTTCCAAGGTATCAGGTTGCCTCCAACAAGAATACAATACCCAGAAGTAGATTGTCTATCAGATGGAGAACTTGCTCAATTAGCATTAGAATATCCAATCGCTTTAGAGTGACTATTATCTTCTCATAGTAAGCCTTTACCTGAAGCAATTTTCACATATCTAATAATTCTGACCACTGCATTCCAATGACTAGTGCAAGGAGACTGGAGAAACTGACAAACAACACTAACTACAAAGGATATATCAGGTCGAGTAATAGTAAGATAATTGATCCTTCCTACCAAACGACGATATCTCCCTGGATCTGCAAAAAGCTTCCTTTGTCCTGGTAACAACTACATTGGGATCCATAGGAGAATCCACAGGCTTGCAATTAAGCATCCTAGTTTCTTCCAGTATATCTAAAACATATTTTCTTTGAGAGAGTACTATGCTGGAATTAGATTGAGCAACTTCTATGCCAAGGAAGTATCTCAACAAGCCAAGATTTTTGGTCTGAAAATGTTTGAAAAGATGTCTTTCAATTGAGTAATACCATCCTGATCATTACTAGTTATAACAATGTCATCTATATACACTATTAAGTAAATGCATTGCCCCTCAAATGTGTGCTTATAGAAAACTGAGTGATCAAATGTACTATGACTCATTCCAAACTCCATATCAACAGTACAGAATCGGCTAAACCAGGTACGTGGAGATTGTTTCAAACCATAAAGTGAATGTTGAAGTTTACAGACCAGATTAGACTCCCTCCGAGCAACAAAGCCAGGCGGTTGCTTCCTATAAATTTCTCTCTGGAGTTCACTATGAAGAGATGCATTTTTAATGTCCAATTGGTACAGGGCTAATGTCGCTTTGCTTCAATGGAGATAAACACGTGAATAGAGTACACTTTAGCAGCAGGAGAGAATGTATCAACATAATCCAAACCATACACCTGAGTATAAACCGTGGCAACCAACCTAGTCTTAAGCCGATCAACTTTACCATAAGGACCAGCATAAACCCATCAACATTCAGCAAGAGATTTGCCAGGAGGTAAGGAAACTAAATCCCAAATACCACTGGCATGAAAAGCAGTCATCTCGTCTACCATTGTCTGTCCATCCTGAATTTGAAAGAGTCTTACTAACATTTTTGAGAACAGAAATGGAAGATAAAAAGGAAACAACGGTACAATAGGATGGAGATAAACGGTGATAGCTAAGGCAATTATAAAGTGGATAAGGTTTACGAGTACAACGGTTACCTTTTCTGAGATCTATAGGAAGGTTCTTCAGGTAGGTCCTCAGCAGGTAGAGATGTTGGAACAGAAGATGAGCCAGCAGGAGCCTCTGGAATATGCGGTGCGTCTGAGGAAGGTAGTTGTCGAGAGCGTCGATGGTAAACCTGTAATGTTGGAGGGGAAGGAATAGACTCAGGGTCGACGGGAATAGATTCAGAAAGAGCTAACTGAGAGGGAATAGGTAAAATCTCCGACAGAGGAGTCTTAGATGAAGAGAGAGAGTAAAAGGAGTAAGATTCAAAAAATGTAACATCAAGGGACAAATAGTAGCGTCGAGTAGTGGGGGAATAACACTTGTAACCTTTTTGATGTTTTGAGTAACCAAGGAAAACCCACTTAATAGAACATGCTGATAATTTATCCTGACCAGGAGACATATTGTGAACAAAACATGTACAACTAACGACACGTAGTGGAAGCACATACAAGGGTTGATCAGGAAATAAGATCGTGTGGGGAATTTTGTGCTGAAGAACAGAAGAAGACATTCTATTAGTGAGATCACAAGCAGTGAGAACAACATCAGCCCAACAACGAGTAAACGCATGATGATGTAAAAAAAGTGTGCGGGCAGTTTTAATTAGATGTCTATATTTATGCTCAGCAATTCCATTTTGTTGAGGTGTATAAGCATAAGGGGACTGATGTAAAATGTCATGAGATGATAGAAACTTGGTAAATTGATTAGAAAAGTATATAGGAGCATTGTCACTGCGCAAAATTTGTATAGATGCATTGAATTGTGTTTTAATTTCAGCACAAAATGATTCAAAAATTGAAAATAACTCAGAGCGACTTTTCATTAAATATAATCAAATACATCGCGAATAGTCATCAATAAAGGTTACAAAGTACTGAAAACCCAAAACAGACACGGCACGATTAAGATTCCAAATATCAGAATGAACTATAGCAAACGAAGAGGTAGCCTGATTATTGACCCGCTTAAGAAACGAAGTTCCAGACTGTTTCCTAAGTTGATAAGACTCACAATCCAAGGAAGACAGTTGAGAAAAATTAGGAACCATCTTTTGAAATTTAGAGAGACTGGGATGGCCTAAACGATTGTGGAGAAGAGTTGGAGAGTTAGATAAGAAGTTGCAGGGTTGGTGAGGTAGTAAAGCCCCTGTGACTCACATCCTGGCCAATCGTTTGTCCCGTATTGAGGTTTTGAAAAACAATAAAATGAGGGTCAAATTTAATGAGTAGTTTAGAGCACGAGTGACTTTACTAACAGAGTCAAAATTAAATGGACAATGTGGAATATAAAGAACATGTTCTAAAGGCACATATGGTAAAGGTTGTGCATTACCCACAGCTTTAGGTACTGCATGTGAACCATTAAATACAGCAACAGAATGCAGTAGTGTAGATTTCAAGAAGTGAGAAAACAAGTAAGGATTACCAGAAATGTGTTCAGAAGTCCCATAAATCAACCACCTATAGACCTAAAGTAGAAGACCGAGTGAGACATGCAATTGAATTACCAGTGTGAGCAAAGGAAGCGGTAGAAGATGAGGACTATTGTGAAGCCTGATACTACAAATAATTTTTAAGATCAACTCCAGTGAGAAGTAGAGATTTAGGATGTTGTGTAGTAGAAGAGATAAGATTGGTATTCTGAATAATATTAACTCGTGGAGGATGTCCATGCAACTTGTGACATTTGTCCCTGGTATGACCCCACCGATGGCGGTAGGTAACAATCCCATGATGACTATCCTGTCCTTCTCTGTTAGCTATATGACCTTGGGAAGCCACCTGAGAAACTAGAGCTGAGTTATTCATAGAAGGAAAACCATGTACAGGTGCATTAGAAATTGATGACACACGATGAAGGCGAGAGAAATCTTCATCCATAGATGGTACAGTAGGACTAGCTAATATCTGATCACGAATTGAAGTAAGATCAGGACCAAGTGTAGCAAGGAAGCAAACCATGAAAAATTTATCTCTTTGAGTCAAATCATCTTGGAGAGACTGATCGGAAGAGAGTAAAGAGTTGTACTAAGCTTTAATGGATGCTCATCTGCCAAGAAAATCAGTAATTGATATACCTGTTTGGCTCTAATTAAGCAAATTAGATATCATTAAGTACAAATGCCGAATATCATTTGTATATGGTCTCTTCGCCTGAGTCCAAACATTATAGCAAGTTGAGTAATGACTGTAAATTGGATGAAGAGATAGATTGATAGATTGCTGGATCTTTCGTTATATCATCTAGTTTGGTGGTCAAATGGTCTTGTAGACCTTGACCTATGCACCATAATTCCACAGTCTCAGACCAAGACATGTGATTAGAACTTCCCATCAATTTCTCAGTTGCAATGACAGGAGATGGAGATAATACACTTGAAAAAGGACTAGGTTTCAAGAAAGAATCACTAGCCATGTTGGATTGAGAATAACCTGGAGAAAGGATCAAAAAGATGAAAAAGAGCAAAAATCAATGGTAGACGTGCGGACGGTGGTCAGTAGCGGCCGGAAATAGGTCAGAGCCAAATGGTGGGACGGTCAAACTGAGGGAATATTAGAAAACCAGTGCGTGACACAAAAAGTGGGCTGGAAAAGACACATCGGCCAAAAAGAGGATAACAGGAGCAGACGATGGTGGCAGCGTGTGGCGGTGTGTGACGGCGAGCTTCTTAGGTTTTGTCGTCGGAGAAGAGAGAAACACGACAATATAATCAAATTTGAAATCCAACTCCAAGAAGAGCAAATCCGGACGTGAACAGCCACGTAAAATCAGGGTTTGTGTGTTTAGGGTTTGCCACTCCATGGCTCTGATACCATGTAAACAAAGAGAAAAAAAAATATTTTCTGATATTTCTTATGTTATTATTTGTTTGTACAGACATAGAGATATATATACAATGTTCTTATGACTTTTGGTATATCTCACCTACCACTACATTAATTATATTTTATGGTAAATATAACACTAATGAATACAACATATGACTCAATCGATATAATCTCCGTAACTCATCCTGGAATTTTTAATTGTGTAGGGAGCGTTTGTTTCGTTGGTTTGGTGTTGGTTTCTTGTCTGTTTTAATCATCCTATTTGTCCAACATAGTTATAGATAAAAAACAGATATGTTTACTTATAAACAAACTTTGTAAATCGGATACAGATAAGCTATAAATGCAAATAAGATATAGATGAAAAATAGACTATTCAGATAGGCCCTAAACTAAAGTAAATAGATTTTTGCTTCTAAAATTTGCAGTTGGAGTTTAAGTTGAATGGGGGATTCAAACATTGAACAAAGACTAGGGGGAGAGAGAGAGAGAAGAAATAAAATTGGAATGGAATAAGGGAGATGATTTTGTGCCTTGATAGTTGATTAGATTTTAGATCTCAGTTGTAATTTTCATTTTATTAGCCCATTTATCTCTAGAAAATTTGATTGAAAGTGCATTATTCTATCGAGTTTGACATACAGACATGTGAATCCACTAGAGTCTACATGAAAACTGTTCTATAGTCAATTCAACTTGGAAAAGCCTTTTTAAAAATTTTAATTCTGTTCAATCATTTGAGTGGAATCATGATTTTGAGAACCATGTTATTCATTGCCTTTAGTTGCCTATGATTATCTCTCCACCTAATCAGTCTTGATTTTATCCTTAAGACTCAGAAGGTACCGATATCTGTGGGAGCAAGTGAGCTGAGTAGATTTAGTGACACCCCTGGGGATGCTTGTTTGGACGATCTGTTTCAGCCACTCGATAAAAGTGCAAATGATCTGGCAAATGGAGCATCATCATCAGCTTCAACATCTCATGTAAATCAAAGCAATGGGAATACGGCAGAGGCAGGGAAAAATGACCTGGCTTTAAAGCTGAGGGCTACTATAGCTCAAAAACAAATGGAGAGTGACAATGGCCAGTCAAGTGGTGGAGTTTTCCGCTTGATGATCAATGCTTTGAAGGATGATGTGATTGATCTAGATGGTTTGGTATGAGAACTATATATAAATAAAGTTTTCTGTTTTCACTTTTTGCCTGTATCATTAATACCGTTGATATATTTCTTACCAGGTTTTTGATGAGAAGTTGCCGGGAGAACATTTGTTCCCTTTGCAGGTAAACTTTATATGCTTTGGTTTGCTTGTATGTTTTATGATATTTAAGATATTCATTTGATGTGGGCAGCATTCTTTTTTAAATTCCATTTAGTGGCTAGTTATTCTATGTATTTTATATTTTAGCATACTTTTTTTAGTGTCATATAATGTGCAAATAATTCTAATGTCTAGGGCTAATTTCTTTTCCTTTCCCAGCAGCCCCCCCCCCCCATACACCCTCCCCCACCCCCAAAACACCTCCACAACTGAGGGCACAGCCCTTGTCTATTTGTCATGGGGATGTATTTAGGGATTTTGAAGAAATTGAGAACAGATAAATGATGCATTAATTGTTTTGTTCCCAGATTTATTTTAATCCTTTGGATGCATACTTACATTCATGGTTATCTTTATTTTTGATAAATTAGGTCACGAGGCTTATAAAAATAAGCTATCTATGAGAAATTAAACAAACCAGGTGATCATCTGATTCAGTGGTTAATAGTTTAATAGATTTAAATCCCCAAACCCTAATCAACATGGGTTTCACTAACAAAAATTCAAACATGAGCATCGCAATTCCATTCTCACGGGAGCATTTGCTCCCAATTGCTGCTGCATGACAAGATCCACTACTCAGGCCTGTAACAATGGAGCAATTGCTCTTGACTGCATCCCCTTACTTATGTAGATCTATTGCTATTTGACGACACCTTAAAGATTGATATGTTACCAAACATCAACTAATCAGGTGGCAAGTTTGTTGTGTGTTACAAAAAGTATGAGAAATGGTGAGAATGGAGGTGTTGAACCGGTTGAAGAAGAATTCACGTATATCAATATAATCCTGAAGGAATGTCTGCAGAGTGAAGAAAATATAAGAAAACAGAATTTCCATAAAAATCTTTGAGACTGAGAGAGCATTGGACACCATGAGTATAGTTGAGCAATGGTAAAATTTTCTGAGAAAGATGGTTCTTGGTTGATGGTTATTGAACAGAAATCTTTGACTGAAAATAAAGATTTACCTGCTATGTTCTGTAATCTTTACCTTGCTGAGCAATGATACTCTAATGGAAATCTACTTCCACCATTTGCTTCTTGATCCTGGTCATTAGTAACCTTGTATGTCTTGATGTTTAGGCTGTTGAATTTGGTAGATTGATTGGATCTCTGAGACCAGAGGAGCCAGAAGAGGTTATTGTATCTGCATGCCAGAAACTTATCGCAATATTCCATCAGCGTCCTGATCACAAACTTGTCTTTGTCAGCCAACATGGTCTGCTCCCTTAAAAGAACTGCTAGAAGTTCCTAACACCCGTGTATGCCACCTGTGGAGATCCTTCTTTTATTCTTACATTAGAAATTTCTGTTTTTTCATATGGTGACAAGTGAATTACTTGAATACTTGTCCTGCCTCTGCAGATTACCTGTTTGGTGCTTCAAATCATAAATCAGATTATCAAAGATAACAGTGATTTCCAGGAAAATGCTTGTCTTGTTGGTTTGGTGAGTATTATTTTAGCCTAGATTATAATGTCTCTCATGTCCAAAGGAAATGGCAAGTAAGAATAACAAAAAAAGCAAGAGTATCATTGTATTCAACACTTGATGATCAGTGCAATTTTTTGTGATAAATTTGTGTTAGGTTTAGGAAGTACATTCTAGTTTTTAGGGTAAAATGTTAAATTTAATATCTGAACTTTGCATAAAAATTTAATTTGGTACCCAAACTTTGAAATAGTCAGTTTAATACTCGATTAAACTTTTTACAGCTATTTTTATTACTTTCTTAATACCGTTCACTCTATTTGCCGACTTGGAAGAGACAGCATATCTTTGAATTTTTTTCTACTTTTCTTAACACTGTCTAGCACTATTAATAGGTTGCTTTTTCTATGTTTGGAAAACGGTCTTAATGTAGTATAAATAACCACGAAGAATTTGATTGAATGTTAAATCGACTACTTTAAGATTTAGGTACTAAATTAAATTTTTGTACAAAGTTGAAGTACTAAATTTGATATTTCCCCTCCTTTTTTTTCAAAAGAGTCCGATTCAAATGGAAAATTTTCTGAAGTGGATGGGATATTCAATCCAGTTTGATCTAATCTAGAGCAAAAACTGCAGACCTCACATCCGAATGCATAGGGACATTCTCAACATTGTCTCTGTTTCAGGAACACTAACATATTTTACTATATTACTTTATATTTGTGCTTCAATTGACGAAGTGTAATTTGGCAGAAATTATGAAGTTTGTAGTTGTAAATGAAACCTAAATTTCTGGAGCCTAATTGGAATATGTCTTAGCATATTTACTCCTATAATTACTACATGGGCATATATGATCCCCTATTATTTCACCCTTTGCTTTTTATGTAAGAACTGCTAGCCAGAGATATTATTTCTCTGTCTGTTTGGATTAACTTATTGGAATGTCTGATGACAGATCCCTGAGGTAATGGGCTTTGCGGCACCGGATCGTCCTTGGGAAGTCCGTATGGAGGCAGCGTACTTTTTTCAGCAGCTCTGCCAATCCAGGTAGATATTGACAGAAACATTGTTATCATTCCACCAATTCTTTGATTGGAAAGCATCAATATATCATGTTTGACAGAGATGTTTTAATGCAGCTCATCGACTCTGCAAATGTTCATAGCTTGCCGTGGTATACCTGTTCTTGTGGGTTTTCTGAGGCTGACTATGCAAAATACAGGTATGATTTTGTCCTCTTATCTATTCTGCTTGTGGTCTTGATGAATTTGTACATATGTTCGTATCATAAATATTAGTCTGATCATTCTTAATTGTAATAAATCCAGAAGTAGTTGCAGTCATTTCTCCCTTATTGCAAATTCATTTTTACTTAGGAGAGAATATCCTGTCCAAAATTACAATGAGATAGAATAATGCAATAAAGAAATAGGAAGAATGTTTTTGGAAGTAGATTCTTCTTTGATGTACAGAACCACGTGACCAATAATGCATGCTGATATATTAGATGATATCTAGTTGCTAACATGTTGAAATAGAACATGTTGCAACACTGATGCAGGTTGCTCTAGTAAAACAGGATTATAAGAAAACCTCTCAGGCTACTTGTGGAATGCAGGGTTATTGGTCTATAGTTGAAACAAGTGACAGTGTTGAAGTAAGTTAATGGAAGTAGAAGTGGACTAAAAAACATTAATGGAGTAGTGGAGGAGAATGTTTCCACATATATATGTTATATGTACTGGAGGATGCGTTAAATATGCAACAGTATAAAAAGTTTTTGTTACATCTTAGTTGTTATATATCAGGTTGTGGCTTTATTATTGTATCATCTTGTGTATCTATGCTCATATCTTGCTTGCATGCTCATCTCTTAGTTGCTTCAAAGAGTTATGGATATGTATAATTTCAAAAGTTAATTATGCTGGCATTTGCTGTTTGTGTATGAAAGTATGGTGGTTTAGAAGCAAAATGAAAATGTTAGCATTTGGCTAATTGGTACATCCTCTGCATGGAGTTCAAAAAATAGAACTACATCAATAGCATCCCTGTATTATTGTTACTTCATAATTCTTTGTTTCTATAAGCATTAATATGAACATGCTAGTATGGTGTTTATATCCAGGGAAATGGTTCATCTAGCTATTGACGGCATGTGGCAGGTCTTCAAGCTTCAGCGTTCAACCCCAAGGAATGATTTCTGCCACATTGCTGCTAAGAATGGAATTCTTCTGAGACTCATAAATACTCTCTATAGCTTAAATGAGGCTACTCGGCTAGCTTCCATGTCTGGAAGCACTGGCTTTTCAGTGGATGGTTTGTCTCGAAGACCACGATCTGGTCAATTGGATCCTAATCATCCTACTTTCCTTCAGAATGACATGCCAACTTCTTCAACTGATTCACTTGATATCTCTAAGATTCGGCATGGAATGGTTGATCATCCTGCGTCAGCTACTGTCCAGGAACCTTCGCGTGCTTCAATTTCACAGTCCCAAAGGGTAGATACTGGGCAACAAGACTCACGGCACATATCTTTGGAGACGGATAAACCTCGATCGAGCAATGCAACCCTGGATACTTCAATATATTCTAAATTGCCTGAATCCATTGCCCTGGAAAAATTCACTAGTCTAGGTCCCAAGGATCCAGTAACAATGTCACGAGAGCGCATCTCCAATGCTGCCAGTAGGGCATCCACCGACCGGCCTTCAAAATCAATTGATGGTACATCGAATGGTTTTTTAAGCGCAGGTGCTTCTCAACAGGAGCAAGTGCGCCCTCTGCTTAGCTTGTTGGAGAAGGAGCCCCCTTCCAAACATTTTTCTGGTCAGCTTGATTATGTCCGCCCCCCTCAGGGCTTGAGAGACATGAAAGCATTTTGCCTTTGCTTCATGCAGCTAATGATAAGAAGACAAATGGAGAACTTGAACTGCTCATGGCTGAATTTGCAGGTTTCTTTCTATTTCAATACACTATTCCTTGATCACAATTTACTTGTGGTGTTAGATTGTGCAAACTCATATATTTCTGCTTCCATTATGGGTTCGCTGGCATTCAGGTTCTTGTTTAATTAATATAAGACTTTTTAGAAGAGTAAACTCCTTTTATTTTTTTAACAGAAGTTGCAGGTCATGGAAGGGAAAATGGAAATCTTGAAACTGTGGGTAGAACTTCACATAAGTCAGTTAAGAAGGCAAATGCATCTGAAGTAGCTGCTTCTACGCCTGGAGTTGCATCTCAGACAGCTTCGGGTGTATTATCTGGTTCTGGTGTTTTAAATGCTAGACCAGGAAGCGCAGCATCATCAGGGTTACTTTCGTCATATGGTTTCAACTCTTAATGCAGACCTTGCAAGAGAATATCTAGAAAAGGTTGCTGATCTTCTACTTGAGTTTGCACAAGCAGATACAACTGTTAAATCACACTTGTGTAGCCAGGGCTTGCTTATCCGTCTTTTTCAAATGTTCAACAGGATTGAGCGTCCTATCCTCTTGAAGGTGCATTTTCTTGCAAATGGTAGTCTTCAGTCTGTATCGATTAATTCAATGCACGTTTTCCTTCATATTGTGTGGCTATTTTGATCACGCAGATACTCAAGTGCATCAATCATTTGTCGACGGATCCAAATTGCTTGGAAAGTCTTCAACGTGCAGATGCAATTAAATATCTAATACCCAATCTTGAACTCAAAGATGGGCCACTTATATCTCAGATACATCATGAGGTAATACTTCTCTATGAGTGATGAAATTTTAGCTGTTCTGCAATACTACTTTCAGCGTGTTTGAGGATGGGGGCCTACCTTAAGTTTTATTTATTTTTTTTCTTTACCTAATTGTTGATAAAAAAGTTGAAATTTACTGTTAATCTTTGGATGAAAAAAGTCCTTGTGTTTCTATGTTATTCTTTGCTCATAGTCGGCAATATAGTTGTGTTTCTTTTCGTCAAATACGAATGAGGATAGGTAAGGAAAACTTGCAGATCAAATACATTTAGAGGTTTTATTGTTTGAAAATTGATGCTTGCAGGTGGAATGTCATTAAATATCAGGTCAGAAATTCACAGTGAAACTCTTCTGTGTATTATGCTCCATATGAAGCATTGTAGCATGGGATTAGCACTTGAGACGTCTGCTTTAAGATTACTGGAACTCAACATATTTGTATACTCATGATAAATGATCATGGAACTAGATATATGCTGTTTAATGGGTAGTTGCCTCTAGTCTGTTAAAAATTAACTATTATCTCAGTGTGTTGTTATAACGCGCACGTGGCAAACCTTATAGCTTTTTGTGCCTTAATTCTTTGTGATTGCATTTTTCATAATTTTACTGAACCTTGTCTTATCCATTTTCATACACACATAATGCCATCATGCAACACACATTCCCATTGATCATCCAAAGTCGATTGCAATTTCATGTTTTAGTGGAAATTCTAGCTGCTTGGATCATTGGTAGCAAAATTTATCTTTCTAGTTATTTGGCACAGTTTTTTTAGGGTGTAACACATGTATATTGTTCCTATAGAAAATAATTAGCTACATATAAGTTAAATCAAATTAATTATCAATATACTGCAATAAAATCGCATTTGAAAATGGAAGATGTTTTTTTTGTACATAAATCGCGTGTTACACCCGTGATACATTTTTCACTACTGTCGCTATATTGCGAGTGTGAAAAGATACACATGCATCTCAATTTAAACTCTCAATATATGTATGGTAATAAAAATATATCGCTTCTTATTTTCGTGATATAGGTATGGTATTCTAATTTCTATATATCCTCTTTATAAATCGTGATGTAGCGATTGTATATTGGTAATTATTTTTATATTGACTTTAAATAAGTAATTAATTTTCACAAGTGTCCTAAACAAGAAATTATGTCCAACTTTTTATATTTCTTTGCAAGTACATCTTCTACTGTCTGTTTACCTCTTGGTGAACTTAGATTTCAGTATGTGGAGAGGAAAGAAATGTTAAACCAATTGTCAGGTGGTTGTGCTTGTCCATCTCTTTAGTTGAGGACTACAAGGTTGGCCTAATAAAATCAGGTTTTAACTAATCATTGTTTTTCTTTGAAGGTTCTCCTTGCACTCTTCAATTTGTGCAAGATTAATAAGAGAAGACAGGAACAGGCAGCTGAAAATGGAATCATACCACACTTGATGCATTTCATTGTGACAGATTCTCCGCTGAAGCAGCATGCATTGCCCCTATTGTGCGATATGGCTCATGCTTCACGAAATTCACGGGAGCAATTGAGAGCCCATGGTGGTTTGGATGTTTATCTGAGTCTACTGGATGATGAGGTTTGGTCAGTGGTAGCACTGGATTCAATTGCTGTCTGCCTGGCTCATGACAATGATCTCCGGAAGGTGGAACAAGCATTATTGAAAAAGGATGCAGTTCAGAAGTTGGTGAAGTTTTTCCAATGTTGCCCAGAACAACATTTTGTCCACATTTTGGAGCCATTCCTGAAAATCATTACGTATGTTGTTAATTTGCTCAAGATTCTACATCCCATAATAAAAAAGACACCCTCCCTCTCCTATTGGAATTTATAACACAGTGAAGAACAATAATCTTTTCACCCACTTTTTTTTCGTGTGACTTTTTCATTCAGGGAGCTTTTCCTTGATTTGTCTCGTTCTATTATTTGGACACATCATCTCATTTGGGTCGTTATTTCTGAAATGCAGGAAATCTTCTCGAATTAATACAACATTAGCTGTCAATGGCTTGACGCCATTGCTCATTGCTAGGCTAGACCATCAAGATGCCATAGCTCGTCTTAATCTGCTGAAATTGATTAAGGTTGGTGCCTTGATGCATATTCTACATAGTGGTACCCTTGTAACTATGTTATCTATTCATGTGCATTGTCTTTAAAGTGGGAGGGGGGGAAGGAAAAAGTTAAAAGAATGGCAGCCATATAATAAAGCATCATAATAGAGTTTTGGTTATGAAGGGTATTGCTTGTTGGAGAGACTTATATATTCTGTCTGTAAATGAAGCTTTGCATATCTTTTACTGTTTTCTCTTCTTGAATAGAAAGGTCTCCCAAATCATTTTAGTGCTTCCCCTTCCAGTTAATGAAAGTGGAAGAAATACTAACTTGATTCAAATTGAAAACCAATTGGTTTGTTGGACTTTCTAAACTTTGAGGTCATTCTGATAGAAGAATTAGTATACTTGTTTAGTAGGAATGCTGTTCTAGTACATTTGATGAGAATACTTCTCTTTAGTCATGCTATATTGAACTCTACAAATTCGGTAGCTCTTGTCTATAAACATAGCTGTCTTGATCGGAGCTATTGTTCATGCTTATGCTGGTCAAATTTCAACGACCAAATCTCACACTATTTATACCTTCTTTTTTCCCAAAGACAATTAGCTCAGTCTAATCAAGAGTGATAAGCTATCTGCCTTTTAGTTTAAACAATTTGATGACGAATTGTGAATGTTTGTCGCTGGTGTACCATGTGGTTTTTTAATATATTTCTGTTGAAGCAGGTCTTTGATGGTCACTTAATCCATTTGTTTTTTCAAAGCAGTGGAAGTTCTGTATAGAATCAATATATGAAAACACACGTGATCAAACTTGATATCAAGTTGTTCTTTTGGGAACTTGGTAATGCGTATGAAATTTAGTGGTCATTTTTTCGCACAGGGTAATGCTTTCAGATACATTTCAGTTGTATGGGTTCTGAAACCTTTGTCCAATTAGCAGTGAAATCTATTTGTGTTTATGTTAACATAGTGGATCTGGGTATTTGGTAATTTGATTATTACTAAGCACAGTGTTTGATCATTGAAGGATTCCAGGTACAAAGTATAAGGGTATTGGATTTATGTGGGATTAGAATAATTGTCAGCCAAAAATTATGCAGCGCACAGAACTGTTCCTTTGAGATCTGTTAATTTGAGAGTCTATATGCTAAAGTCTTTTAATGTTTATGATCTGTTTATGATATTAGACAAGGGAGATAGTGGAGTCAGGTGTTTTATATACTTCACATGTTAAGTTGCACAGATTGTATTTTAGTCCCAACTGCCAGAAGAATAAAGATGAAATTCAGTAATTCATTCCAACTACCTTTTGGTAATTATTAAATTTCATTTGGAAAACTATTATGGGATAAAAATCCCTTTTCTGGAGTTAATTTATCCATATATTTCATGCTGGAAAGTTGCAAATCATGTGAATTGATATTTCTGTTATTTAATTAATTTCATGTCAATGAATGACTGATATCAAGCAAGATTTCCTGATTCATTTCTGTGACTAATCTTGCCCTGCCGATCAATCATCTCATGCTGCATTTTTATGAAATGGCTCTCTCATGTTATTGCTATATTAGTCATATCTGTGACTGACTCAAGATTTTGCACTTGTAGTCTGTTTATGAGCACCATCCCCGTCCAAAACAACTGATCGTGGAGAATAATTTGCCCCAAAAACTTCAGAAGTTAATTGAGGAACGGAGGGATGGACAAACCTCAGGAGGCCAAGTTCTAGTAAAACAAATGGCCACCTCTCTTCTTAAAGCTCTGCATATAATACAGTTCTATGATTTTTGTGCCCTACTGCATCTGTCAAATGTACATAATAGTGAGGGATGGTATATATGCTCTTTTTTCTACTACTCTCTCTTTCTGTTGTTTTGTATGGGTGTAAGCCTCTTTGTAATTTTGTGGGAGGGAAGAAGGTCATATCTAACTGTTTTGCTTGGTGGATGGTCCTGGCCGTTTTTCTTTTGCCAGCTTCCTATGTTCTTCATCCATTATGTTTTAAATGTAATTTTGCTTTTGTCACTACATAAGGTGACATTGTAGAAGTTGGTGTGTTCTAATACAGAATATGGTTTGATCTGTTATATATACACACATACATACATATATATGGGGTGAAACATGTGTCTATCAAATTACATAAAAATAATTAAACAAATACCAATGCAAAATCGCATGTAGGTTATGTGATTCATGTGTTTCTTAATGAATCGCATCTTCGAAGAGTGATTCATATATGAATTGTATGTTTAACAAATGATTCACGCTAAATAGCTTTTTAGACATGCGATTCATGTTGAATCACTCGTTAAACATGTGACATGTTTACACGTAAATTGTATTTTGGATATGCAATTAACATATAAACACGTAAATTATATTTAAGTAATTAATTTGATATAATTTTTATTTAGTGGATCGGTAAACATACAATTTTCACTATACCTTTAGCTTGGCCACCTTGGGTTCAGTGGTTGGACTGCTGACTTCATTTTATTTTTAAACTAAATTGTTGTCGGTTCAGCCTGACTTACGGACTAGCTAAGAGCCTAAGACGTCCTTTGTACCGGTAGGAGGTTTCTTCCCGCCCACCACCCACCACTTCCCCCCTAAATTTTCTCTTTCTCATCTTCTTTTTCCTTTTTTCGGTCGATATTTGTACTGTCATTATTAAGCTAAAAATGAGCACACTGATAAGCAGATGTGCTCCCATTCTATAGTAAAAAACTTATGCCTACGCCTCAATATGACATTAGAAATCCTCAAAATTGCTTGAGAAATGGGGAAGGATTAAGCAAATCTGTAAGTGCACAACTTCAAGACGCGTAGTCCCTCTACGACCAAGTAAATGTCTGCTCGTATCTACACGAAATGATGGCTTAGCTGCACGAAGAAGTAATGCTCGGCTGATTTTTTGAGGTCCTACGCTCGCCTGCCAGCTCTAGCTTGAATTATGACAGGATGACCAAGTGCGAAACCTATATTTGGTGTCCTTGGAGGCTAGTTATAGAAGCTAGAGATCTACAGATAATATATAATTATGCATGATGTTTGTTAGCATAACTATATAGAACAGCATGTTATATATTTTAATTCATCTTATATTGAATTTGGCTTAACTCTAAATCATCAAAGTGTCTTTGTCGTAACAACTTGATTAAAACTTCAAGGCTAATGAACTTAGCAAGAGCATTCTCTGGGATGATGGCCTTTGGAAATAAGACGCATTAAGGATAAAACCATATAGTGTACTATGTAAAAGTGGATACACATTGATGTGTGAAGCTATGTGTCGTTGCAAGTACCAATTCACTAGCTGAAAGTAGGGGGAAATACTATGCAAAAGTGGATTTACTTTGATGTGTGAAGTAATGAGTCGTTGCAAGTACCAATTAGCTAGAGTGGGGGAGTTTAAGTGTAATGCAAGGTACAGTGTCACAATGCAAGGGTACCTCTAGCAATAGAAATGGAGCACCTTTAGAGTTCCAACTTGGTATTGTTTTGAACTTCTTTAATAAAATTGATGAGAATGTCAACTCTATGAGTGAGGTGAGTTATGATATCTCTCAAATAAATGGTGATGGGACTTTAATTAGCAATACATTTTGTGGTGTAATGACTTGGAATTCATTAGAATTTCAACATGATAGTGGAAAAAATAGAGAATAGATTCATAGGTCCAATTCCTTGTAATAAAACTTATGATTGATAGAAATATTCGATCATGTAGATCCGACAAGTGTTTCAAAATGGCGACTTCTCAAGAAGTAGTGGACACTAATGATGAAACCATGTTGCATATCATGCAAAAAAGAATTATACCTTGGTATGTAGAGTTTCAATTTAGTTTTTGTAGGTGGTATTAGAGTATTACATGGGGGCACTTCTTGATTCTGTAAGGGAGCATCTTTAGAATCTTCTTTGCTTAGTGTAATCCTAGACCTTAGTAGTAATACTAATGAGGAGTTGAGGATTTTTGTGATATCCTTCATATGAAAGGTAATAAAACTCTAAATTGTCAAAGAACCTTTTGGAGTAACAATTTGAAGTTTATTAAAACTTCAAGATTATACGTTCTTAGTTACGAGTATTCACAAGATGAGTGAACTCTTAAAAAGCAACTTGTATAAAGAACAAAGCTGTATGGTGCACCACACCAAAATAAATCATACCTTGGTGTGTAGAGTTCTGAGTTGTTACAAATGGTATCAAAATAATTTACCAACTTGGAGTTAAATGCTATGCTAGGTGGACATTAGTCTTGTACACGGGGGATATCAACCTCTCAAATACATGGTAAGAGAACTCTAACCATTGAGATGTCTCTTGGTGTATACTTAGTGTTCATTAGAACTTCAAAGTTACGCATGTTCAATCGGAGCATTCTTAGAACGGGTAATATCTTGAGAAGCGCCTAATACTTAAAACAAAACCCATGGCATACCATATCAAAATGGATAATGTTTAGATGCTTAGAGTTCCAATTGAGCCATTATTATACATAGTTGTAAAATTATATATTTGTTGATAATAATATTATTACTAATCGTGTAATATTTATACTATATAGAATTCAATTATACATAAAGTGCCATAGTTACTATAAATATGGAATTTTGACTACAATAGTCATGAATTTGTCCCACAAGTCTTGTACTTTACACGTGATATAATAGTAGTGATAAGTAGAATACACCTTATTAGATGACTTAGAGAATAAAGGACCAGTCAATAGTCTTACTGTCTTGAATACACACGTGATAGATAAGGGAGTTAAGAGAGCGTTAAGTGCCAACTTCATAATTCTTGAGCAATGGGACCTAATACTTGCTTGAGTTATTTGTTTAATCTTTGAGGATAAGCTTACAATATAGAATATTATTTTTCTACTCTTTGCAAAAGTGTCAAATGTAGAAAAATAAGTGAATATATGAAGGAGCTTAGACTTGGTGACAATCATCAAATCAATTTAGGGCAAGTCACATCATGGTTATCCTAAACAAGCTTGAAATAGGTTAAGAAATGTAGTCTTTCTTCTACATACATGCACTAGCCTAAGAGAGGTTGAGTGTAAATGAATTAGTCCAACTATTCCTATTTCAAACCCACAAGCCAAATCTCCCTACATAATCCTGATAACGAATTTAACATTTTCTATCCAGTCATTTAGTCTAATTGAGATAAGTTCAACTTAACATCAGCTTGAGCCCAATATTTAAAATAATAAATTTTAGCCCTCTGCAATAACCTTATAAAATGTGTTATATGCAACATAAGATATAATAATATTCCATATTTCTATATATGTTTTCATACATACATATATGGATATTATAAACGTGTTGAGCATTAAATTGGGGGGTACTTACCTCTGACCAATTGGTTAGGTATGGACAAGCTTTTTATAATAAAAAATGCCACTTTACTTTCCCTTAAGTTTTACCCACACATCTCAAATTGTCATCAAAACTCCAATATCATATTTATTTACAGTCCGTTTAAAGATGTTCGTAAGTTCCAAAATGATCTTCCACTTTCATATATATATTAATAAATTTAGGGAGGTTAAGTAATCCTAATAGATTTTTAGATAGTTTATCAGCACTTGACCAACACTTTGGGGTGTATTTGTAATTACCCTTTATTTTTATTGATCCATTTTTTATGGAAAACCTTTTAAATATGGGTAAATCATAAATATCTTTCTTAAAGTTTACTTTACCTGTGCTTAGTTCATCTATTTTTGAATATATGCGTTTAGACCCCTAAACTTAAAAAATACATACTTTGTTTGCTAAATATCTCGTTTCCACTAAAAATTAAAAAAAACAAAAAACAAACATTTCTAATTTTGACATCGTAATAGCAAAATTAAACTGGCGCGTTCGTTGAATTTGTATACGACCTTTTCATTGTCGGCAAAAAAAAAAAAAAAAAAAAAGGCAGAAGCAGCATACAGAGACATCCTTACCATCTAAGTCCAAGGAAAAGTGATCAAAA